>OVBL01000683.1:0-315498 GCA_900406555.1 Pseudoturritis turrita
GATCCAACTCCTCTTCACAGTTAGGGGTCCCTATCCAACTCTCCAATCACGGTTCGGGATCCCGATCCACCTCTCCAATCACGGTTAGGGGTCCCGTTCCAACTCCTCTTCACAATTAGGGATCCCGATCCATCTTCTTGTCACGGTTAGGGATCCCGATCCAACTCCTCTTCACAGTTAGGGGTCCCGATCCAACTCTCCAATCACGGTTCGGGGTACCTGATCCTACTCCTCTTCACAGTTAGGGATCCCGATCCACCTTGTCACGGTTAGGGATCCCGATCCAACTCCTCTTCACAGTTAGGGATCCCGATCCAACTCTCCTTTTCACGGTTTGGGGTACCTGATCCAGCTTGTCTTGTCACGGTTAGGGATCCCGATCCACCTCCTTATCACGGTTAGGGGTCCTGATCCAACTGTTCATGGTTAGGGATCCCGTTGCTAGTACTTTTTCATACTTAGCCATTTTCCAATTGTTGATCTTCAAGAGGTGAAATCTGACCCCAACACTTATCGATTTCAAACAGTCAATATTACTTATCATGAACAGAATTCTCATCAAGCATGTCTGATCTGAATATCAAGCAGTCTCTACATGATCCGGGTAAGCCTTGGCGAGAACACTCGACTCCCAACCGTGTTACCCCGATCAGACTCTCGATCAAACGATCAGCACATCAAGACAGAAATGCAGATTATATGAACATGACAAGCAAAATATTCAGAATCACCCAAGCAATTAATTACAGTAAGAAATCTAGCTATCAAATGATCATAGAACAGTAACCACGGTCACGCACTCACCTTAGCCAATCGGATTCGAAAACTGCCTTGATCCGATTCAATTTTGACACCTATTATCGCAACAATCCGCTTAACCGATCCACCCAAACTTGATCTCACGACGATCATAATGCCTAACCACGATCACGATCCAATCCGATGATCACTTTCGAGTTTGCCTTTGGAAAATCTCACTCAAGTTTCTCTCTGAGTTTTTCTGTGTTTTTCTCTTAAAGAAACTGTTTAGAATGGGACGAAAATGGAAAGAAAATGGGAAGAAAATGGGATTAAACCCGAGTTTAATCTTTATCACCTCCCAAAACTGCACCCAACAGCTTACTGCGTGTTTTCTCAAGCAGAATAACTGTTTTCGTGCGTTTTTAACCCTTTGGCACACATTTTTACCCATATAACCATTCCCGCTTATTTTTCTACGGCAAATCCGCGTGTTTTGGCTCAGTAACCGTTTCCGCCAAAATACTTAAAATAATTCTGGATTATTTCTCCCTTTCCAGATATTCCTGCCAAAATGCCATAGAATAATTTTGGTTTATTTTTTCCTTTTTCAGATAATTGTTCCCGCCAAAAATACTTAGGCGAATTTCTGATAAAATCCAGTCTGGATCGGACAGTTCCACCAAGTAACTATCCTGTCTAAAACATACCAGACTGACCCAATAACCGTCCTGTCTGAATCCGACCATCATTCCGAAAAATCCGCTTGGTCGGATTTCTACTACAAAATAACTGCCCAGCTTATTTAACTTGCTATTTTCTCTTTTCTCGACCAAAACTATCCATTCAGCTCGAAGTCAGCTCAAATCTACGATCATCCATCTCAAATCTACGATCATCCAGCTCAATACCTTCAACTCTTAAACATTCAGATTCCCAACAACCAACTTTCCCAACTTATTCGATCCAACTAACCCAATAATCATCAAATCATTCTTTGGTCAGTTTTCTCGAACACGGGTGTTACAACTCTCCTCCACTTAGATTGGATTCTTCCTCGAATCTGTCTCAACGTTCTAATCTTCCTTAAGCTTTTCAAATTACTTAGGGAAATATGCTTTCATCCTTAATTTTCTTAACCCTTTTTCTCCTTTCCATGTCTTCCTTTCTGTCAACGATCTAAATATGTCTACCTTTAATGGTCATATCATCTTGCAAATCCAGAGGTGGTTGGGAAATGACATTTTCCCGATCCGCAATAAGGACACATGGAACACATTGTAAAATGAGTCCATATCAGATGGCAGATCCAACTTGTAAGCTACTACCCCAACTCTTTCAAGAATCCGGTATAGTCCCATGTACCTTGGACTTAACTTCGCATTATATGAAGTTTGACTTTTGCCCTTGTAAGTGACTGTCTTCAAGTAAACCATGTCCCCCACACTGAATTCTAAGTCTTTTCTCCGCTTATCAGCATAACTCTTTCGTTGATCTTGAGCTTCCTTTAACTTAATCTTTAGTAATCGGATTTTCTCAGTACTATATCCGGTCCCATTACACTCTGCTCCCCCACTTGAGTCCAACACAGCGGTGTTCTACAAGGTCTACCATACAACGGTTTATATGGAGACATCTTGATGCTTGCTTGATAACTGTTGTTATAAACGAATTCAGCCTAAGGTAAGTAGCTTTCCCAATTGCCACCCTAATCCAGAACACATACTCTCAACATGTCTTCCAAGGTCTGGATTATCCTCTCTGATTGCCCATCTGTTTGCGGATGATAGGTTGTACTCATATGGACCTTATTCCCAAAAGCCTTTTGAAGCTCCTTCCAAAACTATGATGCAAAACGTGGATCACGATCTGAAACTATACTGACTGGAACTCCATGAAGTTTCACAATCTGATTTACGTAAAGCTCCACCAGTTTGGCTACTCCATCATTCTTCTTCATTGGTAAAAAGTGTGCAGACTTGGTCAACCTGTCCACGATAACCCAAATTGCATCTCTCTTGTTCGATGATCTTGGCAGTCCCATCACAAAGTCCATTGTGATCATGTCCCATTTCCATTCAGGCATGGGTAACATTTGCAACAGCCCACTCGGCACTTGGTTTTCTGCCTTAACCATCTGACAGGTCGAACAATCAGCTATCCACTTAGCCACATCCCACTTCATTCCAACCCAATGGTAGTACCGCTTTAAGTCTCGATACGCCTTAGTCATCCCTTGATGAACCAAAAAATTTGACTGATGTGCTTCCTTAAGGATTTCTTCTTGCAATTCCTTAACGTTGAGAACACACACTCGGTCATTTACCACAATTGTTCCATTGTTGGAAGTCTGATATTCTGTCTTATCGTTCTGAGATATATTGATAAGATTTTCATTTTCTTCTTGAGCTAAACGTCTCCGACTCAACAAATCTGCTTGATCCACTGCTCTCAAACCCCCCCCCCCCCCCCAAGGGTTCAAATTCTTCAATCAAGACATTCAACCGTAATGTCCTTATCATGCTGACCATTCCCTCAACGTCTTTCTCATAAGATGCACAAGCTCTCTTTCGGCTTAGTGCATCACTCTACCAGATTTCTCTTTCCCAGGTGGTAAGCAATATCTAAGTCATAATACGCAACTAGTTCCATCCATCTTATTTGTCTTAGATTCGATTCTGACTGAGTGAAGATATACTTCAAACTATTGTGATCTGTGAAAACTTGAACTTTCCCACCATAAAGGTAAGATCGCCAAATCTTTAACGCAAAGACCACGGCTGCTATTTCTAAATCATGGGTCGGATAATTCTCTTTATGTTTCCTTAACAGTCTCGATGCATAAGCAATCACTTTACCATGCTGCATCAGAACACATCCGAGTCCCTTTCTCGATGCATCAGTATAAACCACATATGGCTCATTCGGTTCCGGTAAAGCCAACACAGGAGTACTCGTAAGCATTTCCTTTAGCTTAGAAAAACTCTCTTCACAGTCTGTTGTCCACACGAACTGCACATCTTTTCCAATCAGTCGGGTTATAGGTTGCGCCATGCTCGCAAAACCCTTAACAAACTGACGGTAATACCCATCTAATCTCAGAAAGCTCCTTATCTTGGTTGCATTCTCATGTCTAGGCCAATCTGCGATTGTATTAATTTTTTCTGAGTCAACGGACACTCCCTTATCCGAGACCACATGGCCCAAGAATCCAATTTCTCTTTGCCAAAAACTACACTTGTTGAATTTAGCAAACAGTTTATGTTCCCTCAGTCTACCCAAGACTGTCCTCAAATGAACCTTGTGCTCTTACGGATTTTTCGAGTAAACCAGAATATCATCTACGAAGATGATCACAAACTCATCCAAGTAGTCCCCGAATACGCCATTCATGAGCTTCATGAAAGCAGTAGGCGCATTAGTCAGTCTGAAAGGCATGACAACGAACTCATAATGCCCATACCTTGTCCAAAAAGCCATTTTCCGAACATCCAACTCCTCTATAAGAATTTGATGATAGCCCGAAGCTAAATCAATCTTAGAGAACCAAGTAGCACCTCTGAGTTGGTCCAACAACTCATCTATTCTTGAGGGTACTTGTTCTTCAGGGTCACTCTGTTCAACCCACGATAGTCTATGCAAAGTCTGAAACTCCCATCTTTCTTCTTTACAAACAGCACTGGTGCACCCCACGGTGAACTGTTTGGTCTCAAAAATCCCTTATCCATTAACTCAGTTAACTTCTTTTTTAACTCAGCCATTTCTGCCGGTGCCATCCGGTAAGGTGCCTTGGAAATCGGAGTTGTACCAGGCTCAAGTTCAATCGTGAACGGATCTGAACGAGCTGGAGGCAACCCTGGTAATGTCTGGAACACATCCTCAAACTCATGCACTACCAGAATGTCCTTTAGCTCTGCATTTGGCCCAACATCCTCAGTTGTGATCGTATTCAAATAAGCTTCACATCTTTTCTCAATCAACCGTTCTGCTTGAATTGCCGAGACAATCAAACTTCCTGAAGTCGGTCTGACCCCTTGATACTCTAAAAACTTTCCATCACCTCTCTCAAACTGCACCCTTCCTCGGTGACAGTCTAAATGATCTTTAACTTTCCAAGCCAGTCCATTCCCAAGATTACATCATATGACTTAACTTAGCAGATTACCAAACTCGTTGGTATATCAACTTCTCCGATCCAAACTGAGATGTTCTGGACCATCTCTAGTGAGAATATGACTTGTCCACCAGCCATTTTCACTAGACCAAATTGCTCCCCTGGTTTCTCACGGAACCCACCTTTTCTAATCATGTCTGGACTCACAAAGAAATGACTTGCTCCAGAGTCAAACAGAACATGAGTTGCAACACCATCCATATTCGTCTTCGTCCTAAAATGCTAAGAGCCTAGCAGAAATATGCAACAAGCAATTAACGAATTTAAAGGTAAATGATAGGAGGTACCAATGATCGGACAGAAAGAGCTAGGATAGTTTCCTCCATGGTCACATTATACAGTTGAGGCATTATGCAATGCCTCTTAGCTGGCGGTGGCAGTCCATCATTTCCCCGCTTCAGCTGACCAGTTACTTGCTACACAATTCCCAGCTTTGGACAATCCCTCTTGAAATATCTAGGTTCATTGCAGTTGTAGAACACCCTAGCTACACCATCTTTTCCAGGATTCTTCACCCTTCGATCCTCTTCTAGGCAGTCATGGACCTTGTGTGTCAAGCTACCACAGCGATGACAAGCACCAGATGCAGCTCTACACTCGCCCACATGCATCTTTCTGCACGTCGAACACAAACTGCGTCTAGCAGATGAATTTCCCGAAGAAACATTAATATCCCACTTTTGCTTGTTCTGCCCACCCGTATTCTAATTTTGCGGTCGAGTCACAGTCTGCAATGCTCCACCCTTAAGCATATTTTCCTCTGTAAAACCAGCTTCCAAAATCGATACCTTCTCCACCAGTTCATCAATTGTGACATAGTTGCGAATACAGCAAACATTCTTTAGCTCTAGTCTTAACCCACGCATGAATCAGTGGACTTGTACCAATTCATCCTGAAGTTCACGACATACTTCTTCAACTGGTTGAACTCGACCTCATATTCCCTTACAGCCTTGGTCCCTTGATGCAGATCCAAGAAATCTCCCTCAAGTCTGTCATACGCTTCTGCTGGAAATTACTTAGTCCTGAACAGAGCACTGAATATTTCCCAAGAATAGTGCGGGTTATCCAACCGTTCTTCAACACCTTTCCACCAGATATGCACATCACTTTCCAGGTAGTGAACCGCAATATCCTTCTTTTAACCATCCGAGCAACGAATGGATTCAAAGTTTATCTCCAGCCTTGTCATCCACTCATCTGTCTCAATCGGATTAGGTCCACCCGAAAATTACTTCGTTCCCAATTTCAGCATGTGATCCATCACCTTAAGGTAAGATGAAATCCTAACCACCGGATTCACTTCCACAACAGCAGGTTCCTCCACTTCCTGTAGTGACACAACTTACGGTGGCACTGTCGGAGCAGGTACAACAACCGACAACCTTTCCAACACTTGAGTTAACAGCCCCAACACTGCATCCAATCCAATTGGAGCCGCAACAACATTCGCAGCATTCCCAGCATTTGTTGCATTCACAGCAGCTGCATCAGCTGCTCCATCCACTTCATTCTCAACATTCACTTGCTCAGCCACATTCATGGTAGCAGTATTCGTTGAGTTTTCCCCAGTTTCACCAGCCTGTCGCCTTCCAGTAGATGTGACACTAACTTAGATCACAGACTAAAACTTAACAGAAACCTTACCGCGAGACTTTGCATTAGAAGGATGGATCAACCCACTACTTGTTTATGCTATACTGTCTTAGAACCATTAACACTCTGATACCAACTTGTGATGACCCAACCCGAAGTTTCTATCCGCGGTTAATCCTCACTACGAACCAAACACTTAGTCAAATTCAATCCATTTTACTTAGCCAAATTTTTGTGTTTTTATTCAGTTCGATAAGTCAATTTCCATGCATAAACATTAACTTAGATTGAATCAAGCAGTTTCAATTACAATGATCAGTTTGCTAATAAGCTATAACATTAAAATGAATATATCTACCCGATCCAATCCACTATTCCTTCCTGCCTTTGTCTCGCAATCAGCCACTTTCATGGCCAGTCTCATTACCTGCATCCACAAGAGAGGCATAAGAGACAGAATGGCTTAGTGATGCGGTCATCCCGTCTCACTAGGCCACAGAACAGAATCGCAATCGTACTTATCGATTTTAAACAGTCAATACACTACAGGAAAAACGTGTATTCTTAGCAGCCGAAAACCGCTATCTAACGATACCATAGCGTTGTAGAAAACGCTCTCTGTCTGCTCCCGTCATAATAGGTCTGGCACTTTCGATAGCGTTTTTTGGCACTGCTATCATGTTTTTATTTAATATAACGGATTTTTTTTTGCAATAAAATATAAATAGCAATGGAATATTGTTATTAATTAACTTATTCATAGCATTTTTCAATATGACTATAGCATTCGATATACGTAATCGTTCCTATAATTTGTTCCAATAATTTGTATTTTTATTAATTGTATTTAAATTATGATTTACTAGATTTTTTGTTTTTGAATAAATTGACATATTAAAAAAAAAATACCATATTTTATTATATTATATGAAACCATGATAAAAATACCTATATTACAAAGTAAAATTACATAACTAAACGATAAGATCATATACTCTTATTTAAAATTTGTGAATTTTCTACACCATTGGACCTCCAATCTTTGAAACTTCTTCTTCAATATCATCAACAAAATTAGCTTCCTCCTGCAACAAACTAATATTTCAATGTTAATACTATCAGTATACAATCACTCCCGCATTATCTACCAATCTGATTATCAAATCAGTACAAATCTCAATACCACGAGACCATACACTCATGTTCTAAGTCAAGAAAACATAATTACCTTCAAAGTACATGAAACTGGAAGACCAAGTGACATCCTGAATTTACATTCAACTTCGCTCCAAAAATCCAGAGACCAACATGTGTCAAGAAGAGAACTTGCCTAGAAAAGTAAAAATCGTGTGCCTAATAAAACACCAAAACCAGAACAAAAAAGGCAAAATTAACATTAGAAAAGGTAAAAAGAGATGAAAGATGTAGAGAAGAAGATAACTTGCAGGAAGTTCATCGACATCCAATTTTGACGAAAGAAACATCAGAGAACTTATCAACCATGGCACTAAACGCAGGCTCAACCATTCTACAAGGTCCACACCATGAAGCCGAGAAGACAACCACCAGATTTTCTCCCAAATTCACAGAAATACAAACACAATTTCAACTCAGTACAAAAAAAACCCAGTTGATTGCAAATAAAATCGAATAAAATCAGTTGCGACGAATCAAGCTTGAGGTTTGATCTTCGCCATTAGTTGCAGAAAACTTTAGATCCCAAAACCTTGAAGAAGAAGACGAATCAAAATCAATATACTAATCAGAAAAAATCATCAAGTTCGGTAATATGAAGAGATACAAAACGAATCTATGGAAATATAAGAAATTTGAGATCGAGATTCGAATAATTTGAAAGAAAAAAAATCAGATCAATCCAAAGTTATTCAAGCGAACGGAGACAAAATTTCGGGGAATAAAATCAAAATATGGAGATTGAATTTGAATCAAAGAGTCACTAATACTTTCTCTTCTTCTTCTTCGTTTCTTTCCACCTAAAGACTGCAAAACATGAACCTCATATCCTTCTTCTCCTCCGTCTTTAACTGCTTCCTCTTCACTATCATCGTCGCTGAGAATAACAGTCTTTTCTTTGTACTCCATATCAACATCAAGTCCAGTCATCTTCTTCTCCAAAACCAAGTAGAGAAGTCAAACGAAGTTTCGACTATCAGCTCAATCAGGTATCATTTTTGAAATTAGATCTAAGCTGTTGAATCTTAATTTGACGAGGATAGGTGACGTGGCATTTGATCGGACGGTTTAGATGAGAGAACAATGTAGTTTGGGTGAAAAAGGTCGAAACAAGCTTTTCTTGTTTTTATCGGATGTACCCGAGGGGACACAAGCTTTTCTTGTAATTTGTTGTTTAAAGACTTTTGTTATTTTGATAGAAAGACATATTCCTCAAAATAATAAAATTTGTGGTAAAGTGCATAAAATTAGGAGTAATTTGAAGATGACTAATTATATTAGTTTAATTTAACACTTAATTATCATAAAAAAAAAACCAAAACAATTAATTATAAAAAAAAATTAACTCTAGTATTTCAATCTACAAATTTTAGGATTTGGTTTTAGGGTTTAGAATTAGCTTTTATGGGTTAAGATTTAGATATATAAGTTATGGTTTAGTTTTAGAGTTTAGGGTTTAGCTATTAGGGAGTTGGTTTAGCTTTTATGGAGGGTTTAGGGTTTAGGATTGATGGTGGTTTAGGGTTTAAATTTTTATCCATCATAAGACAAAACTCTATATCAAAAGTTATGAATGTATTATGATACTCTAAATCCTTAATCAAAGAGTACCAATGACATTTGTATGAAACAATAATTTATAAGAATGCCAAAACCTAAACCATAAATCATTTTTCATAAAAAACCAAAACTCTATATAAAAAATAGTTAATGTCATTTGTATGAAACAATACTTTATTGTATTTTTTATTGTTAATTTAAAAATAAAAAATATATATTTCAATTTTAAAACCTTAAACTCTAAATCAAACACTCATGTTTCCCCAACAAACCAAAAACCTCTATATCAAACATTATTTATGGACTGCAATGTCCTAAACCCTAAATCCATTGTTTATTTTTTTTAATTTGTTTCATTTATATTAATATTTTGTAATATATAATAAATTTAAAATAATTAAATTATACAAAACTTTGAAACATTAATAAAAACCTGAACGCCATTTTCTGTTGTAAAGGAAAGTTAGAGACATGTGTAGTTATTCCAATATTTATCAGCAAAACATTTGTATATTTCTTGACAGCTCAGTTGGTTTTATTCCGAATCTTCTGATTATAAGTGGCGGGTTCGATTTCCCAATTCTTATTTTTTGCCTTTTTCTCATTTATATTAATGAATGGCATGATGGTAATTTTGTTGTCATCTTCTTGATACGATTTTAGGTTTTCAGATGCTATCCATGGCCGTCATGTCATGTTCTTAACATACCTAAACAAGTTCTAAATCTAAACAAGTTCCTCAATGTCTTATGACGGGTTTTCAAACATCTTTACCATAAACAAACTTCAAATCGAGAGAGTGAGAGAGAGATTGAAAGAAGAGAGAAAGGGAGAGCAAAAGAGGGAAGAACAACAAATTTTGTGTGTGTAAGTGTTTTAGTCAAATGACCATTAGATTTTTTTATCACAGATTTGCTAAAAAAATTTGACGTCTAATTTTAATTTGGAAGCGGGAAATTAATATTTTTTTCGCTAATTTCCCGCTAAATTCTATGATTTCCATTTTATTTGTTTTTCTAATTCTTTTTTACTTAGTCAAATTTTGGAAGACAATAAAATTTCAGATTCCCGGTACTCCTACGATGACGTTTTTATTGTCTTCTCTGCTATCACTGAGCAAAGATAGAACCAAAACTAAGCGCGAGCACAAAATTTTTTGGCGTCCATCATATCATAGCGTTTGCCTTTTCGAGAACGTTATGTAAAGTTTTCCATAACTCAACTATAGCATAAACATTAAAAATGGTTTCATGTATTGCTATTAATACCCACATTTCCTGTAGTGATATTACTTATCATGAACATAATTCTCATCAAGCATGTCTAATCCGAATATCAAGCAGTCTCTACATGATCCGGGTAAGCCTTGGCGAGAATACTCGACTCCTAAACGTGTTAACCCGATCAGACTCTCGATCAAATGATCAGCACATCAAGACAGAAATGCAGATTATATGAACATGACAAGCAAAACAGTCAGAATCACCCAAGCAATCAATGACAGTAAGAAATCTGGCAATCAAACAATCCTAGAACGGTAACAACGGTCACGTACTCACCTTAGCCAATCAGATTCGAAAACTGCCTTGATCCGCTTAACCGATCCACCCAAACTTGATCTCACGACGATCGTAATGCCCAACCACGATCACCATCCAATCCGATGATCACTTTCGACTTTGCCTTAGGAAAATCTCGCTCAAGTTTCTCTCTGTTTTTTTCTGTGTTTTTCTCTCAAAGAAATTATTCAGAATGGGACAAAAATGGGAAGAAATTGAGATTAAACCCGAGTTTAATCTAGATAATCGCCCAAAATCGCACCTAACTGCCCACTGCGTGTTTTCTCAAGCAGAATAATTGTTTCCGCGTGTTTTTAACCCTTTGGTACGCATTTTTACCCATATAACCGTTCCCGCTTATTTTTCTAAGGCAAATCCGTGTGTTTTGGCCCAGTAACCGTTTCCGCCAAAATACTTAGAATAATTCTGGATTATTTCGCCCTTTCCAGATATTCCCGCCAAAATGCCTTAGAATAATTTTGGCTTATTTTTGTCTTTTTCAGATAATTGTCCATTCAGCTCGAATTCAGCTCAAATCTACAATCATCCAGCTCAATCCCTTCAACTCTTAAACATTCAGATTTCCAACAGCCAACTTTCTCAACTTATTCGATCCAACTAATCCATTGATCGATCAAATCATTCTTTGGTCAGTTTTCCCGAACACGGGCGTTATACGTTTCCTCAATTTTCTATGTAAATATTTTCTTTTCCTGTCCATATATCATGATTGTTGAAAGGTTTTATCTTTCAGGTTTTTATTTGATTCGTCAAAAAATTTAGGGTTTTCTATGATTTTGTATCTCAGACGCATTGGATGATTTCAAAGATCTCAATCTTGCTCAAAGGTTTCTTCTTTATCATACCCTCTCCACGCAATCGTCTTTCTCTATGATTTGTATTTCAAACACATTGGATGATTTCAAAGATTTCAATCAGGTAACCAATGGTAGAGATTTGAGATTGAACCTTTTTTTCTTTTTCGGATGTATGTAATAATGATTTTCGCTCTACAAAAAATTGATATAATATTTATAGTGAATCTGAAACATGGAGACATCCTCAACTTATGTTTAATTTGTGATAAATAAAAATACAAACCGAAAGTTTAAGAAGAAAAAGACAACCACAAAGAAGAACAACAGAAAAGGTAATTTCCTTTTTTTGGTACGTTTTACTCATTTTTCACTGTCACAAACCTCCATAACTAGGTTTGAGTACATGGTGTAGACTAGGTTTAGCTCTGTTTTTAAGAAGTTTCAAGTATTTTAATTCAACAAATCGATTTAGTTTTATTTTTTGGTTTAGTTTATGAAATTATGTTGATCGCTAGGGTTTAGCTTATGAAATTATGCTGCCGCATATGGTTTAGATTTGTTTTATTTTCAGTTTAGCTAATGAAATTATTATATTCTATATTGAATACATATTTATTCTAATCTATAAGAAGGGGAGCAGAAACTTGAAGATCATAATGATAAGCAAGCAAAATCGGAAGGAAGGGAGATTGCTCCATGGTAGAAGATGAGCATCACTCTTTAGGTATGTTTTTTTTTGAAAATTTTAAAATTTTAAGTTTTAATAATTCATCTTTTTGTAATACGATTGTGTTTGTTCGATACACCCTTCCTTCTATCTGGTACAATTTATTTGGCTCTATTTTATTTATATCGGTTTAAAATTATCTTCCCAAATCATATAATTGTTAGAATTTTCTATTTAGGTATTTAATCTCCGATAAATATTGCATCTTTTTTTATTTTATTGTCTTATTAATGTTGTTATTCAAATCTAACTTAATCTAGGACAAGATGGAGATAACGATGAATATGACAATGACGATGACTATGACAATGAAGATGACGATGAATACAATGAGGATGTGGATAAATGCGATGGAGAAGAGAACAAAGATGGTGAAGAGGAAGATGGCGATCAAACAGAGACAACAAAACAAGAACAAGATTACGAGGAAGAGTAGGAGGAGGAAGAAGGTAGCGATCGAGTAGAGACCGGCGAAGAATAAGAGGAAGAGTAGGATGAAGAGTATAATGAGTATGACACAGAAGAAGTTTAAAAGTAAGGCGAATAATATTAATGTATATGAGGGAGAAGAAATTTATGAGGAAGAGGACAAGGAGGGAGAAGAGTGTATTGAAGAATATAATGAAGAAGAGGGAGAAGAAGATGAATATAAAGATGGGTATGATGAGGAAAATGATGATTTGTACAAAGAGGATGAAGATGAAAAAACACAAGACGAATATATCTCGAATGAGGATGGACATTGGACCAAGTAGAAAGTCATATCGAAAAAACCATAACAAAAATAGCAAAACAAGAAATATCGTATCACTAGTACAAAAGAGAGCTGAATCATGATGATTAGTTTACCAAATGATTTCTTGCTTTAGGACTTTATTTTTATTTTTTTTGGTTCTATTTAATTTTACACAACAAATATGGTGTTTATTTGACTTTTTGATTTCTGAAGTTAGCCAAATTAATTTTGTTTCTCTTATTATATTGAATTTTGTGCTACAAAAAATATTATTATCAAAATGTTTTCTTGAATAGAAAATATTGTCTTCTCATAACACATTTTCAACAATAATCTATATTATTTAAAAAATAAAAAGAGCTCAGAATGAAAATTGGTATAATTGATTACAAAATTGCCTTTAACAATTTTTTTAAATATGATTAACTTTTAGAGATTAATGGCGACTGTTTATTTCCTCTTTCAAAAAGGGATTTTTGAGATAATTGGATCAATCTCGAAATTTCAAGGTGACTAACCAAGAAAGTTGTTGTAGAACTATTTTACATCCTTACAAGATCATTTTTCTTGAATCAAGTAAGATGCATAAATTTTTTTATCCATGTGGACGACAATTTTTTTATTTTATCGATTTTCGATCTATTTTGGATGGATCATACAATGGTGATTATTTAATAGGTTTGTGATTTTGTTTTTAAGGATTAGTTTGATATTTGCATATTTATCTAAATGATATTTTTTTGTTGGGCATAGATGAATACATATAATGTTCGTGTAGATTAATATCCACTAGAAAAAAAACTTGCTAGAGAACAAGAAGAAACGCTTTGGTTCCAATAAATTTTTTTTTTAGAGAACAGTGTAGTGCCTGAATTGTAAAATAAAATGACCATTGAGAGCAGAAGATGTACTTCTTTTTTAGCTTAAAATTAGGTATGAAAGTAACATGTTTTAACAAGGAGTGTTCGTGACTTAAAATGATTTACACACAAAGCAGAGGGTAGTAAATCACCTCAACGCATCGTCAAAGAGAAAAAATCGAGACCCTATCCATGAACAAGATCATTACGCATCAAATATAAACATCATTAATTTAAACCAGAGATAAATTAAGTTTTCAATTATACATTTCATCCCTTTGATAGTTTACAATAATTTATCTTTAGATCTATCAGAACATATATCAGTTCTGATGTTTATTTGGATACAAACATTGCGAATGTTCAATTATTAATTAGTAATATTATGATCTTAAATTCTTTATGTCTGCGGTACCAATGAAACCATCTCAGAAATTCTCGATATGGATGTGCAAAAGAAATTAACAGTTTCTAACATCATGGATTCAATATGAAAAATGAAGAAAAAAATATATTAAGATTATCAGTTTTTTCTTTGCGATTTTGAGTTATGAATATTGCAAATATTTAATTATTCTTGATTTACAAAATGCAAAATAATACATGGAATTGTTATCACACTACAATATTAGCAAAAGTTAATACATTAGTCATATCGATTTAAAATTATATAACAAAGATCATGAAAACCATACATGGTAATTTCAAATTAACGATAAATAAACCTAAATAATTACTTCAATTTATACATTTTAAATACATTAATGTCCACGCCGGATGCGGACGAGTCACCTAGTATATATAAAAGGATTGTTTTTATTTGGAATTATGTTGTGAACAATCTAGATTATTTACATTTACATAGTGAGTTGATATTGTTGGTTTAGGGTCGGTTTACGCCATGATTTAGTAGTATAACAAACCGATAGTTATGAGTAGACCTGCACATTTCGGGTCGGGTAACCCAATCCTACCCTTACCCGACTCAATTATCTAAATGATATTTTTTGTTGGGCATAGATGAATACATATAATGTTCGTGTAGATTAATATCCACTAGAAAAAAAACTTGCTAGAGAACAAGAAGAAACGCTTTGGTTCCAATAATTTTTTTTTTTAGAGAACAGTGTAGTGCCTGAATTGTAAAACAAAATGACCATTGAGAGCAGAAGATGTACTTCTTTTTTAGCTTAAAATTAGGTATGAAAGTAACATGTTTTAACAAGGAGTGTTCGTGACTTAAAATGATTTACACACAAAGCAGAGGGTAGTAAATCACCTCAACGCATCGTCAAAGAGAAAAAATCGAGACCCTATCCATGAACAAGATCATTACGCATCAAATATAAACATCATTAATTTAAACCAGAGATAAATTAAGTTTTCAATTATACATTTCATCCCTTTGATAGTTTACAATAATTTATCTTTAGATCTATCAGAACATATATCAGTTCTGATGTTTATTTGGATACAAACATTGCGAATGTTCAATTATTAATTAGTAATATTATGATCTTAAATTCTTTATGTCTGCGGTACCAATGAAACCATCTCAGAAATTCTCGATATGGATGTGCAAAACGAAATTAACAGTTTCTAACATCACGGATTCAATATGAAAAATGAAGAAAAAAATATATTAAGATTATCAGTTTTTTCTTTGCGATTTTGAGTTATGAATATTGCAAATATTTAATTATTCTTGATTTACAAAATGCAAAATAATACATGGAATTGTTATCACACTACAATATTAGCAAAAGTTAATACATTAGTCATATCGATTTAAAATTATATAACAAAGATCATGAAAACCATACATGGTAATTTCAAATTAACGATAAATAAACCTAAATAATTACTTCAATTTATACATTTTAAATACATTAATGTCCACGCCGGATGCGGACGAGTCACCTAGTATATATAAAAGGATTGTTTTTATTTGGAATTATGTTGTGAACAATCTAGATTATTTACATTTACATAGTGAGTTGATATTGTTGGTTTAGGGTCAGTTTACGCCATGATTTAGTAGTATAACAAACCGATAGTTATGAGTAGACCTGCACATTTCGGGTCGGGTAACCCAATCCTACCCTTACCCGACTCAATTATCTGACCCTTTTAGGTAAGGATAATTGATATTACCCATTTGGGTAATGATAGTTTATTTTAACGGGTAAGGATCGGGTAATTACACGGGCACCCGATTACCTATTTGGGTAATTCAAATTTTAAAATTATATACACTTATTTAAATCATATATATAAAGAGGATAAACATCATTCATTTGATAATTTTGAAGATGGATTTTTATAACATTTTTCAAAATTATCCACCATTTTTCAAAGTTATCCTCAAAAACTATCTTTAAACTTAATAAAAATTTTGCTAATATTATCCGAATTATCCATAATTAGCCGTACAAATAACGATTTTAATTATCAAATTATCTATTCGGGTAGTAATTTTCACTACATGTATTACTCTTATCCGAACCTTATCCGACCTTTACCCTTAAATTATCCGTTTGGATAGTGATTTTCGATACCCTAAACCTTTACCCGATCTTACCTGCTATTACTCGACCATTTGCCCATAATGTGCAGGCCTAGTTATGAGAAGTTAATCCCCACTAATTCCACTAAAACCATTAGTTTCTCTCAATAAAGTTAAGAGTTAGACACTTGATAAACACATTTTAGAAGAGGGAAATATTAGGGAATAATATCCCACATCGGAAGTTGGAAGGGATCTTAAACAATATATAAGGGATATGGGTCAATCCGCTTATTGCTAATTAGTTTTGAGTTAGAAATCCATGTAACTTAACATGGTATCGGAGCTCGATCCACGCTGTCCAACCCGATCCATAATCGATCCGACCTAAAATTGGTCTCATCGAAATTGGCTCGACCCAAAATTGGTCCCATCGAAATTGTCCTGATCCAAAATTAGTTTCGTCGATCCATGTCCAAATATACCGAGATCAGTGGCCAAAAAGCCGTAATCTCCAGGGGGTTGTATTAGAAAATAATATCCCACATCAGAAGTTGGAAGGGATCTTAGGCAATATATAAGGGATATGGATCAATCCACTTATTACCAGTTAGTTTTAAGTTATAAACCCATGTAACTTAACAAGGTATCAGAGCCTGATCCACGATATCCAGCCCGATCCATAGTCGATCCGACCCGAAATTGGCCCCATCGAAATCGGCCCCATCGAAATCGGCCTGACCAAAAATTGGTCCCATCGAAATCAGCCCAGCCCAAAATTGGTCTCATCGATCCATGCCCAAATATACTGAGATCAATTGCCAAAAAGCCATCATCTCGAGGGGGGTATTAGGAAATAATATCTCACATCGGAAGTTGGAAGGGATCTCAAGCAATATATAAGAGATATGGACCAATCCACTAATTGCTAATTAGTTTTGCGTTGGAAATCCATATAACTTAACAAGAAAACTTCGAATAATCAACAGTAAAGGCACTTAAACAATAACAAGTAGGCCTGAACATTAAGGGTATTGGGTCCGGTAATAGCGGGTAAGGGTCGGGTACGGGTAGTTCGGGTATCTAAAACTATTACCCAAAGTGTACCCGTAAAAATAAGGGTCGGGTAATTCGGGTATCGGGTAGGGTAAGGGTAATTAGGGTACCTAAAATCACTACCCGGTTAATACCCGAACTTTCAATAAAACGGGTAATGTTCGGGTAATTCGAGTAATCCGGATAATTTAGTATTTAGATTAATATTTTTAAAACAAACACAATAAAAATTAAGAAACAGTCTTCGTAACGCCGGGAAAACTAATTCACTTTTTTTTCTTTGCCCGGAAAAACTAAAATTTGACTGATTTGGGAAATTTAGCTTTAGGAAATTTAGCTAATATTTAACTAATTATATTAAATTTTAATTTTAAAATTTTCAATTATCCAAACGGGTAATTGGGTACCCTAAATAATTACCCGACCCTTACCCTTACCCGTCAAAATAAATTGTCACTACCCAAACGGGTTTTGTCGCTTACCCTTACCCGAAAACTTAGGGTAATTTAAGGCGGGTAAGGGTTGGGTCAGGGTACCCGACCCAAAATGTGCAGGCCTAATAACAAGTGGTTGGTTTCCGTCCGTGATCTCTTCTCCAATTTTTGCGTTCATTTCCATATCATGTTCGAGCAAAAATTATCACTATATTGGGATAAGTTATGCTTTCAGTTCAATGTTTCCATATGAAATTCTTACAATAGTTGAAATCCATCTATATCAAGATCATCAATATATACAAAGGAGGCCTTGGCTACAATCAAATCAAGCATTTGCTTGGGGCTGCTGGTGTGTTTATTAATTTGATGGGCCAATTATTCCCGTCTTTCGCTTTGCTGGCAACCATGGATAGTATGTAGAGGAGGTTGGTGGTTCGAATATCTATATTCTTAAAGTGATATCTTAGATAATATATTAATTGTATGGGGGCAATCACGAAGAAAAAAACTTCAACCCAATTTAGTTTAATATAATTGTGTTTTGTTTTATATTTACGATTTACGCTGTTAGCTTATGGGGGATTTTTTTTTTGCTTAGTTAAAATAGATTGTGTTTTGATTTGTTTCATGAAAATATGTTGGATTTTTATTTGTTTCGTTGAAATATGTTGGGTTTTAATGTATATGGCTCTTGGAAAAGTACATAGCATATCTCAAGATTTGGATAGATATGTACTAAGGCAGATTATATGATCGTGCTTTTAGGAGCAAAATTTCATAGAATGATCATCTCTTCTCTTCATTCAGAGATAGAATCATTTTTATGAGGTATGTCAAACATTCTTTCTCATGGGATAAAATGTTAATTCATCGATACAGATTGTGCGGAATTGATTAAGTTGTCGTTGACCCCTGAGGAATGGCGCACTTTTTTATAACCTCTTAGATGAGTTTGGTTCACTTTGAAAAATATATAATAATTTCTCTTTTTCTTATTCATCATCATTTAAAGATTAGGATAAACTGTTTATCCCGACTCATCATTTTAAATTTTGGTATAACTTATAATAATACTAATATCATTGATGTATATCATTTTGTAATATATTTTATCTAAAAATTGTATTTACACCATTTGTTATGGTTTTCACCATTCAATCATTATCCAATGATGTTATTCCGCATTAAGCATACTTTCCGTATGATCTGTTTATCTCACATTAATCATATTTCTTCCGCTAGTTCCTTTTGATTTACATGTTATACACCGACTGTTTCGATGTCACTATTAAAAGTCTTTCTTCCATTCATTTCGGTTCACTCATTTGTTACGTCTTTTTGGGTTTTATGTTTGTTGGTGTTGGGCCCGGATAATCCATAAACATGTCCAATCGGAGCATAGATCAGGGAAGGGAGACAAGCGATTCAAATTAGGTCAAAGGAAGATGTTGTAAAAGAAATAAAATCGACGAATCAATAACATTGAAGGAGAATCAATCGGATTAATGATGGAAATAATGGAAGTTTGAAGTATAAAAGAGAAGAGGAGGAATGAGAGGGGCATATCCAATTACACACACATTTAGTACAAGCTTGTACTTTCTTGTTCATTATCTTCACTCCGGAGTCGATTTTGTTCATCTTAATATATTTTCTTGTTCATTACAGTTTGTCTTAATATATTTTCTTGTTCATTACAGTTTGTCTATCTTTTGTCTATGACTCAATTTCTTGCTATTTAAAGACAAACTCTATAGTTCCCTAAACCAAATCAATTACCAAAATCTTGATTGTTGAATTGTTTTTACACCAACAATTTGGCGCTGTCTATGGAAAGAAAGTTAGTCTAACTCTAGTTACGAGAGATCGAGATAATATAAAAGGCAAATCAAGCGTTTCAAGAAACCATCGAGAAATCCTAATGGACAAGACAAAGTGGCCAGTGATATTTCTGAGAAATTGGATGGAACCGTGGCTTAGCTACGGTGTCAGAAAAAGTCGATAAGTTGTAATACGGTTTTAATTACAAGTTTGATTCTGACCGTTATGGAGCTATGCTTAATTGTAATACAAAATCAAGGACAAGATGGGTTAAACCTCGTAATCGCATCTCCTAGAATTCTCGCTTGAAGTGGGGTAAATACAATGATAGCGGCATCTGGAACGTTGATCTCAGATGTTTCGAACCTTGGAGTCAATCCAAATTTGATCCATTTGGGACTAGATTTACATAAGATTAGAGAAGGTTTCTTTGTAAACTCTATTGTTCCATATTCGAAATTCAATCCGAAAATTCTTTTATAATAATTTTAATGTTCGATTGATTAAAAAAAATCTGGTTTAATAAGAAAATGAAAAAAAAGAGGCTATTCAGGATGAACGTCTACTATACCCCTTTCTTTAAAAACCAAATCTACAAACCAAACTCTAATCTAATATACCCTCCACCCTTTAATGAAATGTGCAATACCGAAAATGCCCTTCACTCAAACATATTAATATTCATTTTAATTGTATTTTCGGACAGAATTTAAAAGGAAAAAAAATGGACCAATCAGATCCATCTTCTTCTTCTTGCCGCCGAGCTCGTCGTCCGACGCCATTGAAGCATTGAACATTCTCCATTGAAGTTGAAGCTGAACTGAGGTGCGTTGGACTATGTTTTAGCTTAAATCGAACTAGTTTGTTAGTCTAGTAATCAATTTTCATTGTTCTAAGCACAAAACGAGAAGGTAATTTAGGGGTTTCAATTGGATTTGGGGAATTATTCTATTGTTATGCACATTGGGTTGATATCCTTGTTTTCTGGGTCGATTAGGACATTGCATAGGTAATTAATGGAATGCAGTTCGTGGTTGAATCGAACTTAATCGTAGGGGATTAGTAGATCTCGGGCTCGAATTCAAATCTACAGATAAAGGACAACTGGGTATTACTGATAGAAGGGGAATACTTGGAACAACTGGATATTACTGAGAGAAGGGAAATACTTGGAACAACTGGTATAACTGATACAAGTGAATAGGTGGTAATGTAGTTTTTTCTTTCCTTTTTTCAGGAGACAATGAGCACAAGCATATATTTTGATTATGGGGGATATTATGTAAAGAACGGAGATGGGTATCATTGGATTTCAAGAGAAGCTCACATGTACAGTATATTGTTTAAGAGATTATCTACGGAGGAGATAACATATTCGATGTTAGTGCATGGATAATATATGCAAGAAGGTTGCGATAGATTCAGCTACGGCAGAGCTAAAATTAAGTTTCATACCATTGGTCATGAAATCTCCGAGACAATCATATATCATCGATGATGATGACGTTTATGTTTATCTAGCCTCGATGGATAAAAAAGCTATGTAGAAGTATATTGCATGTGGAGGTTGAAAGAAATCAGTTGGGTGCGGGTCTAGTTTCTGGAAGGGATCGAGCAAGTTCATTTGGTGTGAATTACGAGAAGGTGGTTTCAAAAGGTAGTGGAAATGGTATAGCTAATGCTGGTGTCCTTGCTCTTTATGCAGTTGAGGAACCAGGGGGCGTGGAAGAATCCGGAGAACATCATGAGCCAATGGAGGATGATGGTAGTGGAGATTGTGAGAATGTAGCAAGTGATGATGAGGATAACGGTATGCAGCATGAATATTATGATGTTCTATGTGGTGAAGAAGGAAATTAGTTGGCTCAGGGATGGGAATATGGTATGGATAACGGTATGCATCATGAATATTATGAGGTTCCAGGTGGTGAAGAAGGAACTCAGTTGGCTCAGGGATGAGAAGATGGAATGGATTTGAAAGTAGGTCAAGAATTCAAAAATAAGAAGGAAGTGAAAGATTTTGTTGAGAGAGGTGCACATGTAAAATGTTTTGGCTTCTATACAGATAAGTCTGATACAACGAGATATGTGGTAAGATGTCGTCAAGCTAAACAAGGGTGTCATTAGTATTTATGAACTACGAAGGTTAGGAAATCACAGTGTTTCTCTGTTAGAGTATACAACAGCATGCACACATGCTCTCGTGCTAGTGCAAGTACAAGCAGTGATCATAGAAACAGAGCCACACAAGGATTAGTTGCTCTTCTTTAGGAAGAAAACTATCCAGGTGCATTAGCGACCCCAAGTCGTAAAGATCTCATGGGTTTGGTTCAAAGAAAATTTGGTGTTCCACCGTCATATTCTACCGCATGGAGGGGGAAGAATGTAGCTCTGAATGATGTGTGTGGTGATCCAAAAGAAGGTTATAAGTAATTGTACTCTTATTTGTATTTGTTGGAGGAAGTTAATCCTGGTACAAAAACATGTGTGGAATTGGATGAAGAAAAAAGGTTCAAGTATCTATTCGTCGCACTTGGACCTTGCATTGAAGGGTTTGAATCCATGAGAAAAGTTCTCATTGTCGATGCTACTTTTCTGAAGACTGCATATATGGTGGTGTGCTGATTTTTGCCATGGCTCAGGATCTTAATCGTCATCATTATCCAGTTGCATTTGTTGTAGTCGATGGTGAAAAAGATGCCAGTTGGATGTGGTTTTTCAATACGATGAAAACCATTATACCGGATAGTCCTGAACTGGTTTTTGTAACTGACAGAAATGCAAGCCTCATCAAGTCCATAGCTGAGGTGTACCCGAGCTCTAAACATGGGTATTGTATCTTTCTCCTGTCCCAGAATGTGAGAGAAAAAGTTTCTTACGTCAACAAAGACGTAGTTGCAGAGACATTCAGGGAGGTTGTTCTGATTTATACAGAGGTTGGGTTCCTAATAAAGTATGTTGATTTTAGGAGAAGGTATCCTAAAGCACGCAAATATCTGGATAATAGCGTAGAGGTGGCAAAATGGGCTAAGTGCTATTTCCCAGAGAAAGGTACAACATAGATACAACTAATTCTGTTGAATCTATGAACGGTGTGCTTTTAGAAGCAAGGAAGTACAATTTGTTACCTATGATAGATGCGATTGTGGCCAAATTTTTGGAATGATTTAACAAACATAGGAAGGACAGTATTGCTGGAGGAAGCACCAAGAAAGTAGTGCCTTTTGTGGAGAACGTATTGCACGAGAGATGTGAGCTTGCGACGTACTTGATGGTGAATGAGCTAAACACCTTCCAGCTCGAATATAGTGTCATTGGGCGGGATGGGAAGGCTTATTTGGTATACTTACTAAAGAAAAGTTGCAGTTGCAAGTGTTTTGATATTGACAGGTATCCTTGTGTCCATGCAATAGCCGCACTCTACGCACTCATGAGGCAAGAAGGGAGAACAGTGGATATCAATTTACATGAGTTGTGTTCGCATTATTATTTGATTGAGCATTGGGTAGTGGCGTATTACAAGACCATTTATCCAGTTCCGCATAGGCCTGAGTGGATGATTCCGGAAGATATACAACAACTGTGGGCATTACCTCCAAAGTACAATACAAAAAGGGGAAGATGTCAAGTGAAAAGATTTCCATCGACTGGAGAAAGTCGTCGACCACCGAAGAACAAGGCGGTTCCAGGCCGAGGTTTGGGTAGATTCTTTGAGAGCCCAAGTGGTGGTGAAGGATAACTACGTACAACTGGTTATTGTAATGGTATAAATAAAATGTTAGTCCAATATGCAAATAAAAAACAAAAGAGCAATTATTTTGTGTATTTATAATATAAAACAAAATCTATATTAATCATCTATGCAATATCATATTTTATTTTCCCATGAATCACCTTATACTTTTAATATGAGTTTCATAATGTTATCTACCTTATGATGCGAAAATTTACAGACAATGTGTTTTTGCACATATTATTGCATAGAAACATAGGAAATGTGTTTCAAAGACGAAAAATCACATGTACAACTGAAAATTTGTTTTTCACAACAAGGTATAACTAAGTAAAAGCTAAAATCCCAAAAGTACAACTGTTAACAAATGTGTACAACTCGTATACTCGGGACAATTATGTATTAAATAACAGTGCACATGTCTTAAATACATCCAGATAACAGCGCATATGTCTTAAATACGTGGCATAATTTGATTGGGGTTGACCCAATTTTCGATTTTGTTTTATTTTTCAAATTCAAATACCATTTCCCCCAAAATTAAAAACCCCATTTTCCCCCAAATTCCAAATTCTAGGGTTTACGTTGCGAACCAGAGAGAGCGAAAGAGAGAGCTCGAACTCGAAGCTACAACGTTTGGGTCCGATTCGGTAAGTACAACTGCGTTTTTGATTTTTCCTTTCTTCGGCCTCGGTTTAGATTTGGATATTGGAAATTCATAGGATTTAGTTCTGAATTTTGGGAAACTTGGTTAAACTTGGATTATAGAAACATGGGTCCGAGCCGCAGAAACAGTAGTTACGATTACGGCTTCAACAACAACGACTCATCATCTTCAGCGTCTGAAATCAACATATCTTCTCAACCGGTCACATGGCAGCCCGTTGAAAATGGCATTCCGACCCGCTGTTATTGTGCAGCACCAGCTATGGTTAAGACTGGGATGCATGGTTTGCAAATTGGGAGAAGATACTACACTTGTACAACTGATATGGATGTAAGTAATACGAACCTGGAATTCCCGTTAATTGTATATATTTGTGGTCAATGTTTTTACCCAAATTTGAACCTTTGATTGGAGATTGGGATGGAGATTGCCACGTTTGGAAACTGTGGGACTCCACGATCATGGAGGAGATTGCTGCTATCAAGAACAAAGTGAGTGACCTAGAAGATCGAGTTCTAGCATGGACTTTCTCTCATGATTGTCCTCCACCAAATATGATGTGGGACTTGGTTCACAATTGCGAGGAAGAGAAGGAGAAACTTAAGGAGATGGTTGTCAAAATTGAAAGATCTGACAAGGAAGTCAATGGTGGTCAAGTTTCAAACGAAGGTGTTTGGCGAGAAAGAGATGAAGCTTATGTTTGGAGTCCTTGTTGGTGTTCTTTCGGTTATCCTCTACTACTATTTTGTACTTGTTTAAGTACTTGTAATTTCATGTTTGTTGAACTACTAGGTATAACTCGTATAAGTATTATCATCTTTGTAACCTTAACTGTTATGTTATGTTATTCACTATTTTTATTGACTATTTCATAATTGCTATGTTATATCGTTCACAATTTCATAAGAAGATTATTCTGAAACTGGATACTTAAAAAACCATTAATACAGTTGTATCTAAGAATACCAGTAGTTCAAACAGCTTCATTCACAGTTATACCTAAGAATACCAGTAGTTCAAATAGCTTCGTTCACAGTTGTACCTAAGAAGACCAGTAGTTCAAAACACCGATTAAACAAAGTTCAAATATAAATAAATAGAGTTCAAGAGGATGAGGAATATGTATATCAGTACTTCTTCACTCCTTCTTCTTCCTCTTTCGTGGCTTCAAAGTCGTGAAAAGAGTCTTGCATACGTCTGATGGCTTCTTCTTCCTCTTCTCACCAAGAACTTCCTTCTCACCACATTCAACTTCTTCCTCTGACTCTTCTCCAACCGAATCACATGATTAAAATTCTTCAACAGGCTCAGACCCATCAGCATTTTCCTTCTCCACTCCACTCTCCTTCTCCTTCCCCTGTCCATCAGACCCACCATCAGTTTCCTTCTCCACTCCACTCTCCTTCTCCTTTCCCTGTCCATCAGACCCACCATCAGTTTCCTTCTCCTTTTCCACACCACTGTCCTTCTCACTTTCTCCTCCATCATCACCCCCATCCTCCTGTTTCTCCTTCTCCTGTCCACCACCACCACCACCACCAGAGCAATCACCATCATTCCAATACCTAGATCGAGGGCAAGAAACATCAAACCCGAAATCAGTCCCATCATTCCATCCCTAAGACTTCACAACTGCTTCCACAGCCTTGAGCCTTGTATCATGTCCACCAATCATTTTCAATATTATTTCAAAACCATCTTCCATACTTTTATTCAGCTTGAGCATTCCTTCTTGTACATCTAACAAGCCTTTCTTACACCTTCCAGTTCAGCAGAAGCCACCACCTCCGGCGGAACATCCACAGCCTCATTATCCGCTTCTTTTCGGCCATTGACATCAAGGTCGAACATCTTTTCAAACCAAATCGGCTCTCTGTCCATAAAAAGCCGATTCTTCCAACTTTGAATAATGTAGTCATCAACATCGCGATTGTTCTCCTCCTCATCAAAGATTTGAGCCAGAAGAGGTCGCTCAGAATGATATGGGATCAAGATACTGTTTATCTTCTGTGAATATAAATAAATATAATTAGTGGAAGATTATACAACCCAATCATAAGCTCACCAATAACTAATTTGCATTAACATGAGTATTACTAATAGTATTACTAACCTTAGTTGTACAAAGTGCTCGATAAATTTCAAAAGCGGAAAACCGGTCATAGAACTACTTTTGAATTTGGACTTGCACATCCTTGGACAATCAGAGGCTGCCTCTGGAAGATCAACTCGGAAATTGGTCTTCAAATTCGGAATTACCTCAAACGCTATAAGCTACACATAAG
This sequence comes from Pseudoturritis turrita, assembly GCA_900406555.1. NCBI lineage: Eukaryota > Viridiplantae > Streptophyta > Magnoliopsida > Brassicales > Brassicaceae > Pseudoturritis > Pseudoturritis turrita. The sequence continues at coordinate 26,468 of OVBL01000683.1, forward strand.
ACATAAACACGTTAACAAATTCAAACTAAGATCTACGAAATAAATAATGCATAATTTATCAATTTGATTTACCTGCAAAGGAATATTGAAACTTGGAAAATACCATGCATCTTTCTCGACGACGCTTCCGAATTTAGTAAACAAATTAGTCATTTGTGCCAGATTGTCATCAAATGACAATCGTCCCCACAAAAACGTCCGACACAACTCAAGATCATTAGCCGCTCTGAGAAAGAACGGCTCTACAGAGGGTGCTCCCTTTCCTCTCTTTGTCTTTCCAATGATCACATTAGATAGGAAGTACAAGACAGCCATATTCAACCTATCTGTACAAGGTTTCATCGACAAAAACTTTTTCTCGATAGCTTCATATGTTATTGTTGTCCCAGGATTGAAATGCCTCCCAATAAACTCTAAACCGCCCATTCTTTCCCAACCTAGTGGATAGTTATGACAGTATAAACCAGAAATAATTCTGTGTTCTCTGGTAGAATATCAGATAGGAACACTGTTGACGATAAACCAAGCTTCCTTTACCTTTTATGTACAAGCCGTATGAAGAAGGAGCATCCACATGCCCATCACCTTATGCTGGCTCTCCTTATGCATGTGGAAGCAATGCTTGAACTACGGATGTTCTTCAAACCATTTCTTCTCGTTTCTGTTAAGTAGACCATCGATTGTGGCCACTGCCTCCTTAATGAAACACCTTGATGACATCTTTATTGTCTTCGTATACTCGTTTTGCTTGAAGTACATCCCCAGAGATTCTAATGGTTCGGTTTTCTCATATGAATCCTGCAATCATACAACAGTGTACTAAGTATCACTATCTCATTCCAGAATTTACAAATTTATATATCAGCCTAGTTATACCAAGTATTACTATTTTTTCTAGTTATACCAAGTATTACTTTTTCATTTGCCATAGTTTCGATTAACATACCGTTGATTCGTTATCATTGTCCTTCTCGGAACCCTTCCCTTCTACACCCTCTGTACCAGTTTGTTTTTTTCTGCATCTGAACCCTTCCCGTCTTCTTCTTCTTTGTCTGAAACCCTTTGTTCTTCATTTGCCTCTTCTTCCGATGAATTGTATGCGTACCTTCCATCTTGCCGTGGAACTTCTATGATTGGAGGAATTCCATCTACCGAAACCGATGGGTTCTTTGTTCGCGACGGCATTTCTACGGAAAAATCGCTACATCATATAGATTTAAATCCATTAGTATAGTTCGAAACCTACTCAAAATTGAAAAGAAAAACCGGATTTGAACATACCTTACTCCGAAATTGCAGGTTTGGTTGTCCCTAGTTGTCCGATTATACAAGGGAAGTTAAGAGAATTTGAGTTTGCCTTAAAATGGTAACTGAAAGATAATTGGATATTAGAAGGGTCGTGGGCGGTTTAATCCAATTTACTCGGAATGGATAGGGTTTCGGATGGATATAAATATTTAGATGGATAATTACTGGTTGGGTCAGTAATAATTCTGATGTTTGAAAGGTATTTCGTAATTTCTATAGGTTTTGAATGGAAAGAAAATCAATAATAAATTCTTTTTTATAACGACGGTATCTCAGATCGGGGAGATTCAGCTCTCGTTGTGACGGAAGAGTTTAAAAGGGTTTTGCTTGGTTTCTACTTTCTTCTCCGCAGATTCCGTCACAGTTGGGTTTTCTATCTGGCTAGATCCAGAGTCAAAATGGAGTCACCGCACTCGAATTTGCTCCCCGAAGTTGATTCATTGCCCGATGGATTTGTCGATGGCGCTGCAGAGCCTCCTCTGATTTCTCCGCAGTCCGATGAAGAAAATTGTCTCACAACAAACCATCAAACTGTTGTTGTGAGTGATGATGTCTCGATCGAGAAAGCAGAGAAGCCCAGGACTTTTCCCGTTCCGTTGTGTGAAGAAACGGATGGTAACGATGACGACGTAGATGACCTAATTCAAGTTTCGAGCAAGCTTAGCTTAGAGCAGAAAGAAGCCCCTATTGTTTGCCAAACATGTGAGAGATGTCAACTGATTCCCCCAATCTTTTATGGGAATTTACTTCTTTGTAACCTAACATTGTCTCTTCTCTTTGCTTTTGAGTTAGTATCAGAAGGGTCCAACGAAGCGGCCTCGACTCAGAGTATGGATTCGCTTAAACCCAAAAGACAAGTTAGTATTTTGATGACTTCTTTAACTTGTTTTTCCATCCCAGTGTTTGCAATATCAACTTGAAAATGTTGATAGGATTTTCTGTATCATGCCTTTTCGGTTGCATCTCCTCGTTATATTACAAGCAATAGTAGAATTTCCATTTGATTCATGCGGAACCTGGATTCTGGATGTCAGATGATAAACAGGCCTTGCATCCAGGATCCTTGCTGTGTCCTTTGTTGCTTTGGGAAGAATATATGTATACTGGTGAAGATTATGTTTCTGATTTGTGCTTATATTGAAAGCAGGAGGCAGTTGAGACCAAGCGTAAGGGATCAAAGAATATGTTCAAATCAGAAAAAGAGTTTCTGGAATTCATGTTGAAGTATCAGCAAGTCCTTTCTGAAAGAGATTCTGGTAATAAGAAATCAGTTAAACTAGTTTTGTGTTACCTTGATTGGTCTATGGTTTTATAGTCGTCATTGAAAACTATTTCTTATGTTTTTTCCTTTCTTTCTGTAGCTATTACTGTCCGTGACAAGCTTGAATCACTTTGTAGAGAGTTACAACGTCAAAACAAAATGTTGATGGTATGCTCTTTTTTCTTCTTGCTTGCTCTACTTGGTTTTTCCATATCTATTATAATTTTTTTGAGGAACTAACCTTTTGGTGTGTAAATTGGATGCTCTTTTGTATAACAGGAAGAATGCAAGCGGGTGTCAACTGAGGGACAGACTTTAAGATCAGATTTATCGACAAAGTTCCAGGAAGCAATAAAGGTAGTTGAACACATTTTCTGATGTGAATTCTTCCGGGTGTTTTGATCTGTCCTGACTATAAAATTTGAGCCATTATGCCATCAGTACTGGCAGTTCTAGATGAAAAAGCATTGTATAATGCCCTTTTTTTATTCCTAAGTAGGCAAAGCCTAGTGCGTCTCGTTCTTGATCCTTGTTTTATTCCCTTAGTATCTCCTTTTAATCTTCCGTGTTATATGCTTTGGAGAGTCATGGAAATAATCTCTTTTTCTTCTTCGTTAATATGTAAAACTCTACACTAATATTGGTACATGTTAGTATCAAAATCTTACAGGGCTAGTTAATCCTTGGAAAATATGGGAACTCGCTTTTATAAAGTAGAAAAGGGTCCATAATGGTTTCACGTAGATGGATGTTACTCTGAAATAGACTGATAGAATTAGTTTGATGAATTTTGCTTGTAGGCTTTTGCAACGTCCGAAACCTACAAAACTGAAATCAGAATATTTTATTTAATTTCCTTTACTTTTTTTGGTTACACTATTGACCTTGCAAAGCCTCTTTGGTTATAGGATGTGAGCATTAAGTTGGATGAGCAAAAGGATGAAAGCCTCATGCAACTAAAAGAAAATGAGATGTAAGCTGAAAGAACTCAATCATAGCGTTTTTGATTTTCGAGGAGTAGGAAAATTTATTGTATATGTATAGTTTTGTTGCAGATTAACTGATTAAGTAAAAAGTCAGTATGAATATGCTCCCTCACATTCTACAAACTTTCTTACATGGGTATCACTTAAACGGCTACCAGCTCGGTAAAATAGTTTAGAGGTCCATGTTAATATCAGTGGTTTTGTTTCTTAATCTCCAGGTTGAGGACGAAGTTGAAGCACCTGGCTGATCAATATATGCTTTCAGAGCAACAACATGAGCAAATAGTATAATTATATATTCTTTTTGTCCAACTATATTTGAAGCATCATCTAGCTGAAATGATCGGCTTAACTGTTATGTATACTTGACAACATCTCATTTTTGAATGAACAGTTGAAGCAGAAAACACTCGAGCTACAGATTTCGGCTTTAAAAATTAAACAGCACGAGGAGAAAGTCATCCATGAACAATCTCAGATGAAAGTATATGCAGATCAAGTTTCTCAGCTTTTAGCTACTGAGAAAAATTTGCGGTTGCAGCTAACAGCTGATGGAGAGAAATTCCATCAGTTTCAGGTCTGCTCTCTTCCCCTTTTTACGCTTCATAAATAAATCTTTATCGATATATGATCACTAACAAGATTGCTTGATTTGGGTGCGTGAAGATTGAAACTTAAAAGAATGCAATATACTATTTGAAGATCTGTTTTCGGTGATATTATTTGAAAAGAAGGATGGTTGTGCAGGACGCGTTGGTGAAGAGCAATGAGGTGTTTGAAACATTCAAACAAGAAATCGAGAAGGTAGAACATTTTCATATCTTGATTGTTCTTTGAAAGACCAGAAATGGCATTTCTGTGATCTTACTAACTGATTTTGTTTCTATTGGTGTTTTTGAGTAGATGTCGAAATCAATCAAAGAACTCAGGAAAGAAAACGCATTCTTGAAGAGCAAAACCGAGAGATCGGATATTACTCTCATAGAACTCGTCGAAGAGGTAAAACGAAACTCTCTTATTCTCACCATTTTTAAAGGGTTTGTAGATTTTGGTAATGAAACCAATAAAACACACTCTTTTTGTTGGACATTGAACAGCGTGAAAGATTGAAGAAACAGTTGGAGAAGACAAAGAATCAGAAAGATAAGCTTGAATCTCTTTGCAGATCCCTTCAAGCCGAAAGAAAGCAAAAGGAAACTACTAACAGTTAACCATGAAGCAGAGATTATGATTTCAGTTTTTTGCGTGTTTTTTATTTTTTTTGTTTGGTCAAAAAGAGTTTTAAACTAATTTATTTCATAAAAAACAAACTGGTAATAAAGAGTGAAAAAATGAAGAATATATCTCTCCATTTTCGTATTCTCTTTGTCCAAAAACACTAAAGAAATATAAATGTTATTGGGTCGTACCCTTTATTTATATAAACTTCAACAAAGGAATTAGTGATAAATACGAAATGTCAACCATTGATCATGACCAATAGTGATGAATCGGACGGTTGCTGTAAATTTGATGATGAAGACCTACTCTCTCTTATATTCAATCTCATTGAAATTCTCTTTTGCTTTGTTGTTGTTAAGAAAAAAAAGAAAAAAAAACAGTGCCCTTTCGCTCAAGCTTTGAGTCGTCTCTTCTTCTCTCTTTCGAATCCGCCGTCTCTGCTCCTCTTTTCGCCGGCGACGGTAGATCGTACAACCTCAGGTAATCAATTCCGTCTCCGTTATCGATCTACTCTGCTTCCTTGGGATTTTTCCGTTTTCCTCCTCCCGATTATGCTTCTTCTATTCGTTTTGTCTCATTTTGTTGTTAGTTTCCGACGATTGTTAGATCTACGGGGCTTTTGATCCTGCGTATCTTTATATATTATTGATTTTGTTTTTTCAGTCGGAGAGAATGTTGGGAATCTTGAGGCAAAGAGCCGTCGATGGAGCCTTGTCTGCCTCGGTAAGAGGCTTTACTCTCATTTGCTTTTTATCTGTTTCAGTGCGGATACGATTTTCTGATTTTCTTGGAGTCTCTGGGATCGGATTGGTTCTTATTTTTTCTTTCGCAATTGTCTGATTTTGAATATGAATTTTAACCAGGCTCTCAGAAGAACACGATCCGCATTGGTTTCTGCAAGGAGCTACGCAGCTGGTGCAAAAGAGGTAATGCCTTTTATCGAATTCAGCTGCCTTAATCGCGTCTTGTGCAGGTTTTGTTATGTCGTCTTAGTCGGGTTGTCTCTGGAAAACTCTTCTTTCCAGTTGTTTATGAGCAGCTAGGGAAGACATTTGGTTACTTTAGATTATAATGAGAAGGGCTGATAGTTTCTGCCAAAATACCTGAGGATCACCTCTATATATTTCCTTTGGATGATGGCTGAATGTTGTCTTCTGCGGACTATGTCGATTACCTTTTTTATGTATTCACCGAAAAATGTTAATGACTCTTGGCTTTCTCTCCTGGGTTTTAGAATGTTGGATTTTAGAAGACTCACATTGTTGTTATATAACTTATAAGTAACGTAGTAACATTTTAGAATCCCAACATATGTAGCTTAAATTACAATCTTATGTACATTTTGAGAGCTCACACTTTATTTCATACAGGAACAGACTTAATCTTCAGTCTTTCTCAATATTTCTGAAAATTATTTTTCCTTGTATGTGGAATTTCTCAAAATACTGTAATATCGCTTACATTTTTGTATGCAAATCCTTGTTTAGATGACAGTCAGAGATGCTCTAAATTCTGCAATTGATGAGGAAATGTCTGCAGATCCTAAAGTATTTGTCATGGGTGAAGAGGTTAGTTGCAGCTGACATGGTTGATATTATCTGGCATTTCTAATCAGATATCGGTATTTCATCTTTTATCTTCTTCTTGTAGGTTGGCCAATATCAGGGTGCCTACAAGGTTAGAATGATTTGACCTGCTGGAAAATAGATTTTTCCACTTAAATTTCTCTTGTTTTTGACCCTGATCTGATGCTGGAGTTCTATCATGTACTCATAGATCACTAAAGGCCTTTTGGAGAAATATGGTCCTGAGAGAGTTTACGATACCCCTATTACCGAGGTTCGGATTTCCTGTAGTACAGTTGCAATCCTTATGTCTCAAGTTTCTAGATTGAGAAGGTTTCTGACAGTCATCTTTTAATCACGTTTTAGGCTGGATTTACTGGAATCGGAGTTGGTGCCGCCTATGCTGGCTTAAAGCCCGTTGTAGAATTTATGACGTTTAACTTCTCTATGCAGGTTAGCGTTGGTTTTTGTTCTATTCTTTTAATACTACATGTTTCCTCTTTCTTTTACTTGATTTATGCATCATTGTTGCATTACGGGATCATGCATTATGGTGCAAATATGTTTCCAGGCATCATTGACTTTATTTTCTTTTAGCATCTTATCATCATTGACATTGAAGTGCACCAAATATCTATTTGCGTATCCTAACATCTATTGGACTTCTTTCAGGCAATTGATCATATCATAAATTCTGCTGCAAAATCAAATTACATGTCTGCTGGACAGATAAATGTACCCATCGTCTTTAGAGGACCCAATGGTGCTGCTGCTGGTGTTGGGGCTCAGCATTCTCAGGTAAACGCTGACGCAAATTCTGTACAACATGCCTTTTCCTTCGCCCAAAAGAAAATGAATAATTTGTCGTTTTGCATTCTTTCAAACATACCTTCAGCTTCTGTGAAACTGATAATGATATTCAAATAGGATTAAGGAACTGCCTTTGGCTTTAACATTGATCAAATTTCTCTAAATAAATGAGGCATTCAGCTGATTGATTAAGATCAAGGTTCTTAGCACAGTGGCGTGCAACTGTTTTCTCCTAAGCGTGGTAATGCACACATGAAACTATGACTGCGTGTCTCAGAGAAGGGCGTAGAATGTTTCACTGTATGACTAACACGATAGATACATGCATTTAGGAATTATCGCTGTCCGTGTAGTGGTAATATTCACTGTACAACTAACATAATCAATACAAGGCTTCAGGAATGATCCGTGTTTACGACTGCTTGTGACCTTGTATGTATCTCTGGATGTTAAATGGAGATATTCTGTTTTACATTTTGCAGTGCTATGCAGCATGGTACGCCTCAGTTCCTGGTTTGAAAGTTCTTGCTCCATATTCAGCTGAAGATGCTCGTGGTCTTCTTAAAGCTGCCATTAGAGACCCTGACCCTGTTGTCTTCCTTGAAAACGAGTTACTGTAAGTAGTATGCCTAATCTGAGCTGCGGTCTTGTGGTTTGTTTAATTAGAGCCTTCAGTCACATATCATTCCCACTAATGTTGATTCTATCATCCAGATATGGTGAATCATTTCCCATTTCAGAAGAAGCGCTTGATTCAAGTTTCTGTCTGCCCATAGGCAAAGCCAAGGTACTGTCACTCGATATTTATCGCCTTCTTTTTTGTGTTCTTCTATCTATCAGTTGGATGCTTTAATGCTGTATTGGGCTATTATGACAGATTGAACGAGAAGGAAAGGATGTAACGATAACAACTTTCTCGAAGATGGTCGGTTTTGCCCTCAAGGTTTGTCATTTCCCTACTTTCACGAGTACCTTTCAGTAATTAAAATCTAGAACCTTTTTGCTAGTTTCCCTCCTATAGCTCAAATATCCCTTTTGGATGATTGTTGCCTCACATGGTTTGTTTTTTTTCACAAAATTGGTGCTTCTTTTTGTTCCGTGTCTGAATGATTTAATGTACCTAATTCTAGGCAGCTGAGAAGCTCGCAGAAGAGGGAATAAGTGCTGAGGTAAGAAGATTTCAGATTTCTGGCTTGTGATTCCGCTAAAAACTCTGATACGTGAACTCTCGAACATTTTGATAAAAGAGATTCTTTTTATATGCTTAGGTAATAAATCTCCGGTCAATCCGTCCACTTGACAGAGCCACCATCAATGCATCAGTGAGAAAAACAAGTAGATTGGTAACAGTTGAAGAAGGTTTCCCTCAACATGGAGTCTGTGCAGAAATCTGGTTAATTTTCGTTTCCTTGACTAAAAAAACGATCTTGTTCTTCGGTGTCGTATTATTTTCAAAACATATTGATAATTTTTTCGGTTATGGATCCAGTGCGTCGGTTGTAGAGGAGAGCTTTTCATACTTGGATGCACCGGTGGAGAGGATCGCAGGAGCTGATGTTCCAATGCCATATGCAGCTAACCTAGAGAGATTGGCTCTTCCTCAGGTTTGTATAAAAAGTTGCATTTCTTGTTTTTTTTCTGAAATGAATTTGAAAACATGAAATGATGGATGCAGGTAGAGGATATCGTACGAGCAGCAAAGAGAGCTTGTTACAGATCCAAATAAAATGATCATCGTCAAGAACCACTCAACACATTTCTTCTTTGATCTTTTAAAGGAAAGGAAAAATAAGAAAAAGGAGACAATGATGATCTCTCTCTCTCTCTTTTGCTACAAAACCACCATTCCTCGTGATTTTATTTCATATTTTGCTATTAATCCTCGCTTGCGGTTTCCTTTTCACTTTTTGTCCTTCCCAAATTGAAATTCTAACCTTGTGGGGTTCAATTGATCGAGAACGCTAGTAAAGGAAGGAGTTGACAGCCAAATAATGAATGGAGGTGTGCCTGATTCCTGTTTTCTATACTGGTTTTGCTCTTTTTTAAGTGTGGGAAGGATTTTAAAAGTTAAAAGCGAACCAAGTTTTGCATCGGTATACTATCTATACTGTCTTTTGAGTAATATTTGTTTCTCCGTTAGTTTTTAGATTTTGGTTTCCTATAAAATGACTAAAACTTGGTTAATCGATTAGTCTTTAAGAGATATCACTGTCCGACTTTGGTCATGGTAATCTGATACTATACTTTGCACAGTGCGGATTGAAAAATAATTAAATTCAGGTGACAAATGCTTCAATCATACTATTATTTAGCAAGTGCGAAATCTTACGTGGCGACTCCAGGTTCACTCTTAGACCTGTTTTTACCCTTATGCCATTAATGAATCGTTTTAATTACATATGCTGCCATCGTTTAAATTTGGTTTCGATTTTTTTTTTAATCTTGGCCCATATAATTAACTGGTGATATTAAAACCTACAAATGGGTCATATTATTAAAACAGCCGGCCCATTTTATCAATAATATCAATAAACACTAGCAATAACTCATTATATTATTGATATTCAAAGTTGAGAAATCTACGTGATAATGGATTTCTATATTTTTGGTTCATAGTTGATGTATTTTGATGCTTGTTTTATAGATTTATCATACTATTATTTAGCAAGTGCAAAATCCTACGTGGCGGCTCCAGAATCACTCTCAGACCTGTTTTTCCCTTTATGTCATTAATGAAATCGTTTAGTTACAATCCCTTGGCATCGAAATTTTATGACTAAAATATCCTTATTTCGAACGTATATAATTGCTATAGGTTTATGTATGTTTTTATTGTGGCCCATCTATTTTACCCGTTTTGGGTTTTAGTGTTTATTTTATTTGCCCTTTTGTTTGTGTCGGTTGTTTTAAAACCCTAGGTATTATTTTTATCGTTTGTTATAAATACGATAGAGACTACACATATTGTTTGTTCTGTAATACCTTTTTCTTTTTGCCCTAATGATATTGTTTTATTTGTTCTATTTTTTGGTAGGTTATGTCGCCGTCTTCGAGGTATTATTTTGTTCGTTTTTGTGTTTATAGAATATATATTGCGCATGTTGTTAGTTTTGTTGTTTATTCGTTTATTTCTTTTTATTTTTCTACTAATTATCGTTCTATTCGTTTTATAGGTTATAACTTCTTTTTAGAGGTATAATTCGTTCTTATATTTGTTGTTTATGTATATGTGGTTTGTTATCTATTATTCTGTTCATATTGTTTATTATATCGTGAAATCGTTATTTATTTTTTACTCATGATTATCGTTTTATTCTTTTTAATAGGTTTTAAACTCCTCTCTGAAGTATAAGTTGTTCTTATTTATTCTTAAATTTATGTGTTCTGTTCTCTATTATACAGCCTATGTTCTTTTTATCTTATATTCGTCTTTTATTGTCTTAATTATTATCATTGTATTCGTTTTATAGGTTGTAACGTTTTTGTTAATTTCAAAGTAAGTATAGTCTGTATTTTATATATTGTATTATTTCTAACAATAATCGGTTATTTATTTCTAATAAAAAATTGTTTATTATAAAATCTTATTTATTATTATTAAATTTGGTATGTACTTTTGTTCTAATATTTATTTTAAAATTTAAAATTAATATTAATTTCTTTACGTGTCTTGAATCTATTATGACATACATTTTTAGTAATTGTGTTTTTGTGTTAGTTATTTGATCTATTCATTTTTTTTTTCTTGCTATAAATTTTATTATCTAAATCCGAACAGTAAGCTCATGTGTTTCAAATACTTTATGTAGAAACAAGAACAAAAAAATCAAATTAAAATCCATCGATCAAATTGTTTTATGAAAATGATATAATGTGGAGATTTTATTACTAATAGTGGGTCACGATGAATCGAGGACTTGAATCCTAGCCTATGCATTTTCTGTAAACCATCAAATGAGTCTATGTATAATTTCCAATGATTGTGTACATGGTTAGGGTTTAGACGTTCATGGTAGGGTTTAACATCCCTGATCAAATTTGATGGCATATGATTAACTATAAAAAATCAATATATACGTGTTTGTATTTGGATTTAAGATTTGATGCTAGAATTTAGGATTTAGGATCTATGAATTATTTTCAATATTTACGTGCATTTATAAGGGTGGAGACTTCCATGTTAGGGTTTAGTACCCTTTAAAAAAAAAAAAACTTTGATGTTACAATGTTAATGAGTAATTTTATAATGTTCTCTTCAAAAAAATATTAATAAAAAATATAAATAAATACAAACATTTGCGTTGAGTAAAGATAATAAATGTGGGTACTGGAAAAAAAAGGATAACAATGATAAGGAAAAAAAAACTTAAAATATCAAAAATAATGAAATTGGTTATCTTCAAAATAATTTTTTTTAATCTTATATACAAAAAAAAAAAATTACTTATAAAATAAGAATACTGGTTTTAAAAATTAGATCTAAAAATTAAAATTGGATAACAAATTCAAAATGGTATAAGTGGCATCATTTTCCTAGGAATCATTTTGGTGTGAATGATTATTTTTAATAAATTGTTAATAAATTATTTTTGAACTCTATAAATTGGTGTGAATCATTTTTGGACAACACATGACATTCGTCGATGCGAACATAAAATATTAATTTAATTGTGAAATTTTTTTACAACAAAAGATATACATTTTAAAATAATACACTTTAGATTTTTTTTTATAAACGTCCTAACGATTCTTTAAATCCGTCCATACAAAATTTAACACGATTCGTACTTAAATGATTACATAGGTTGACTAATCGATTTTAATATATATAAATTTTTAATATTTAAACGTGTATGACAAAACAGATAAATTCTAACATTTATAAACGTACAAAAATGATATGTATTGTGCATAAATGTAATAAAGTTGAATACTTTTGATCAAAGATCTGTTAATGTCATTATTTTTAATATTTTATGTGTAAAATTGATCAAAACATATGCAAATGTTATTTATTTCAATATCTTTCAAGTGTAAAATTGATCTTCATTATTCGTGTAAATTATAAAGCATACGATAAATCAGATAAATTTTAGATTTATATGAATTTGTGGGACATAACAAACGAAAAAATATATAGTTTCCAATAATGAATTGTATAAATATATGCAAGTGTGATTAAATATGTATAATAGACTACATCATAATAAAAATATTTGTATAGTATATTAATCTAAATACATATATACATAATATATAATATTGTTATAAATATAAGAATAAAAAGTTTGTTAATATATCAGAAAAAAATTAAAATAGATGATATGGTAAGTCTAAAATATTACATTTAGTTAGGTTTAAATTTGTAAAACATGTATTAATGGGCTTATGTTATAAAATTAATGAGAATATGTAGAGATTTCCACCATGACATATAGTTTTAATTGAAATGTTCTGATTGATTAAATTAAATGACATGTCCCTAAAATTCTCTTTGAACGACAACTATGATTTTTTTGTGAATGTCTCCTTAATTAATATATATATAGGATTGTATTGTTTAAACGAGTGGTTTTGAATGGAAGAAAATGAATGTGGTTTATAAGAAAATATCTTAAAGTCTCTAAGATTTTGAATTTTTAGTTATTTTATGGAAATGAAAATTTCGTTAGTTCTATATATAAATTATCCATTTCTATTTTATTTTTTAGTTATATTTTAATATTTTTATTCTAAAATATGGTGTTTACGCAAAAGATATATCTATATTTCCAATCTCTTTTTTTTAGTCAATTAGATCCATATTATTTACAACTACATATAAATATGGAAGAAGCTATATGTTATATATCATTATACGAGATAAGGTCGGTTAAGTTGATTTTTATGATTCTCAAATCTTTTTCCGTAGTATTCGATACACGAAAATGTCATGTTCGATTTGTTTTATTTAAATATTTATTTTTGAAAAATGAATAGATAATCAAAAAATTTATGTTTTAATTTTATTAACGTACTAATGTATTTATTTTTCCGCGCAAGGCGCGGGCCCCACCTAGTTAACCATTATAATCAACTTTGGCTGGTGTGAGTTAAATGGTTCTTGATGGAGATGATTCACAGTAAGTATTAGGGAATTCAAAGAAACCCGATATATTTCGCTCGTGATGTATGATGTTTTTGCTTTAGGTTGTCTTTTGTTCTATCCCCAAAGCCTACACTTGCAGCCTTGTATCTCGTGAAACGTTGCACCTGAGAAAAGGGAAAAACTCGAGCATGTCGAGATCAACCCAAAATCAATGACCAAGATAAATGTTTCTGATGGAGGTGGAGCATTTTAGACAGTCTTTAGGTTTGTGGCCTCAAAATATTCCGATCATGCTTATGAAGTCTTCCTATCTAAAATCTATGGATAAAGTTTAACCATCATTTTTTTTCTCATTCTGTCCAAGGTATCAGATAACTCGAGTTTTGTCACTCTTCGGTTGTATGGCAAACTTTTTTGAACTCTCTCTGTCTTTCTTCTCTCTCCATCACATGGGGAATTCTATCTTTTTGAGCTTGTAAGGTAGTCGTCTTTCTTTTCAAGGTATAAAATTAACATGAAAACAAAAACAAAAAAAAGAGCAAGGTTAATGGGGAGGTGGTGGTTTGGATAAAGATGATGTCTGTGTCAATTCCTAAGTTGGCGGATATAGGACACACCAGCCTCTACATGCCGCCAAGTTACTACATCGACGATAAAAAGCTCTGCTTCACTGCGAGAGATTTTGCTATGCTTCTGTTTTCACAGCATAAAGAAGACAGGTTCAAACAAACAATAGGTAATGCAATAAGCAGCAATCTAAATGTTTGAACATTACTTGACGTCAGGAAATTCTCTGCAACACTCAGATCAAAACATCCAATCTTTGAAGCCTCCAAACCCATTTCAACAACTATACAATTTAAATAAACTAGGATTCTAAAACTACCTGAGAATTGTGTTTTTACATCAGAGTCAAACCACATTTCCATTTGTGCACTCTCTCTCTCTCTATTCTGCTACAAAGAATTTGAACTTCTTCGACCAATCTCTCTCCTCTGAATTGAAAAGGAAAACAATCTCTTATTTTGATGCACTAATGTGACTCCAACTCATATTTCCCATTTATCTATCCTATCTCCGGATCCCAAAAACTTCTGATCTGCTCTTGAAAAGTAAGTCCATCGATAGCCCAAGCGCTGGAGGAGGTTTAAGTCCCCATATGTACTTTCTAGAAGAAGACCCGCGAGACCCGTCTTTGTTTGAAATCTTTCTCATTGATGTCCCTTCCCCAGACTTATAAGATCTCGATAACCCGAAAGAAGTCTCAGGCTTTGCAGCAAATACTGAGCTTTTCTTTGACTGATCTTCCAATGGGTGTCCAACTGCACCGTCCTGGTGAGGTGGTGGGAACTTCTCGCTCTTGCTCTTTCCATTTGTTTGTGCTGTTACTCTCCATCTCTGCAAAACACAGTAGCAATGGAAAAAAATTACAGTTTGAAACGCCTGGGAAAGGGTTACATCTTGATTACTTTTTGATCCAAATGAAACGAGAATTATCCTGCTTAACGGTTGATAGGTATAGCTGATTTAGAACCCTATGCATATAGTATTCGTCAATGAATTTATACAATCAGTCTGATTCAAACTAGTAAAAGAGTTAAAGGAATGCTCATATGAAGACACCGTGTGAACGGGATAAAAGGAGGACTTTTCTCACATCTAAGTTTGCTTGAATCTCGGCATTAGCTTCTGGGGCTGGAATAGCTCGCCCAGTGCGATCCCCACGGAACCTATTTCTTCTGGCTCCATCAACACCACTAGCTTTTCCGGCAAGACCCTTTTGCCTAGAAATACAATGAATGTAGCCATAAGATGAGGCCAATTATTAATCAATAGCATGAGCATCCATAAAACGCATAGAAGAAGATATAAATATAAGTACCTTCTTGCCTCTTCGTCCCTAAGCTTTACATTCAGTTCTTTGGAAGGTGGATACTTTGGTAAACTTGATGGATCACAGGCTAACGGTTCAGTAGTAAAGAACTGCACACACAAACCAAATAATACAAAGCTTTGCTCAGGAAGTGCTTTGCTTGCATGACATCTTATCACAAACTAACCAACTCATTTCTGGTTCCCAACCAAAAAGAATGACATAATGGAAAATCTAATGTTCAAGTTTTATATGTCAGATAATTGAAAGATTAGAGAGGCAAGGATGACTCACTTCACTACTTAAGGCCGAGGTAGAAGTTCCTCGATCATCAGGGTCTATAGCGAGAAGTGTCTCGACTAGATGCAGAGAGGATGGAGGGAAACCGTTGAAGGCTTCAGCCACACAACGTTTGTATGGATGTTGTGGCTTAAAAAGAGTCGCGTTTGGCAATTTGTACTTCTTCCAGTACGAATCTGAAGGGGAGCCACATAATTTAAATACCTTGTGAAGTTGTTCGACCTACATAAAACAAATTAGTTAAGAAAAGCAGTAACGAACAATCTTAGGTTGTACATGCATTTATGGTCCAAGATCATGCAATTGGCTTCCATAGATAAATCACCAAGAAGCATTAGTTGCTCTCTCTAACGCAACTCAGATAAGAGTCCCTACACATCTGTATCTAAGAGAAACTAGAGAATGCCTAAGTGGACTAACGAGGACAAGATAAACACAATTTTGTTTACCTCGGTTCTTCCTGGCATAACTGGCTTGCCAGCTAGTAACTCTGCCATTATACAACCGGCACTCCAAAGATCAACACCAGTTCCATAGTTGGTAGCTCCAAGAAGAAGCTCGGGAGGACGATACCAGAGCGTGACAACACGACTAGTCATTGTTTGCTTTTGCTTTGGGTCATAAAACGTAGCCAACCCAAAATCAGCTATTTTCAGTATTCCATCATTATCTATCAGGAGATTAGAACCTTTGATATCCCGATGTAGGACTCCTCGACTATGGCAATGCTCTAGCCCAGATAGTAGCTGCTTCATAAAGCATTTGACCTTCGGAACAAACAAAAAAAAAGTAAATTCCATTAAAAACGATCTAGATATAATTATGTGGCTGGAGCCTTACATTTGTGTCATGGTATCAAACAGGAGCACACGTTAACCAAACTCAAATTTTGACAAGGAGAAGATCGAATTTCTTTTTTACACCTGAAAAATATTTATTCAGCATGTATACTTGTGAATGACACACAAATTTGCATATGTACTTTCCCAACTCATCTGTTTCTTAATCCCTCAACTTAATATCAAGTAAAAATATCACTATGCACAAATAATAAAAGAACATAATCCAATGAATGACAATTCATAGAGGATGTTGAAAATTCACCAGAATCAGAAACATAATGTAAAATGGGTCGGTCCACAGACAAATAGTTCTAGCATCAACACTAGAAACAAAACCAAGCAGACGAAAACATGACCCATATATGACTAAAAAAGGACCCTAAAGAAAATAGAAAACAGAAAAATTATGAACGATTTAGAATCAAAGTGATGCTAGATCAGAAAAGGAGAAATCACATCCTTGCAAAGAAACCTAAAAAAAAACACAATAACACATATTTAGAAGCATATCTACATTGCACATTAACTTTTTCCATATATGTTTATCACAAATTTTCGTGTGATTAATCCTCTTCTATTAATCAAGCCATTGTCTGCCGCAACGCATTAGTAAATTTTCCATCAAAACAAAAAGCACAAGACACACACCTGAGGAAGATCAAACTTGAGACCCTGAGTTGCAGCAAGGCCGGAGAGATCATGCTCCATGTACTCAAAAACAAGGTAGAGACTACAAGACACCCTCGAAGTAACTAAGCCTTCTAGCTTTATAACATTTGGATGATTTAACCGTCGTAGAACAAGAATCTCTCTCGCCATGAATTTAACACTCTCTGCCTCCAAATTGTCAAATCGAACTTTCTTCAAAGCTACTATTTTCCCAGTCAATAGATCTTTTGCCTTGTACACATTGCTGTAAGTTCCTTGCCCGATCTAAAATCAACATGGTATCATTCATTACAACAAAACAAAAGTATAATTAAGCAAATAAACTAATCAAAAAAAGGAAATTAATTGGATATAGAGCTCCAAAAAAACAACTTTCTAATTATGCTTGCAAGATTTCATCATTTCTTGCTAATGATTAGTGTTTTGATTTAATGCGAATCTTTAAACCCAAAAGCAAAATTTGAAGTATGGTAACAACTTTTCTCTCTCTGGATTTGGGATTCTTGGTTACCTTTTCGAGCTTCTCGTATGTGGTGGCTCGGCGAGGAGTCAAGTCTTTGATGGATTCGCCGCAAGCAGCAATCAGCCACGGCGGCCATCCTTCCGGCGTACGGAGGCTCATACCCAACGGCCGGCGAGAAGAGCCACCCGAGAAGTCGCCAGTGTGCCACGTTCTCGCCGCTTGAATCTGAATCGAACCTAAATCCTTCTTCCTCTCTCCGATGTCCACCTCCGGTACAGATACGGCGGCGGTGGAGGAAGAAGGCAAATCGTCCGCCTTAGGTTCACGACGGAGGTTTCCATCGGGATTACGTTTGTCTCCGGCGGATTTCTTGCAGAAAACGCAGCCCATAGGAGCCAAATGTTTGAAATCGCCGAAGCTGTTTTAGGCTTTTAGCTTATCATCGCCGAGAGCGAAAGAGGATTATTCTTCCGTGAACGGTAAACCGCTAATTGATTTCCAGCTTTTTGTGTTTTTTGTCTTCTCACTTGAAAACACAAAGTGAGAATCGTATTTTGCAAAACGACAGCGTTTTTGACTCAGTCTCGAGTCTTGGCACGTAGGAGTGAATACAATGGCGGTTTTCCGTTAATACTTAACGAGCGGTTTTCACGTTAAGATTTTTTAAAGAGCTTTCAGTAAGTAAGTTTACTCTGACATTGTCACATCTCTGAGTAGCTAAAAGCTAAAAAGAGTGACTCAGAGATGTGAAGAATAATAATTTACGTGACTGCCATGGAATTTTGGTATTTGTTACAGAAAGGCTTGAAAGAAAGTTATTAAAATCCCTTTTTTCTCATCTGTAAAAAAATTGAAGGCCAAAAGTTATTCTTCTTTTTGTTTTGTTTAAATTAAATTTGGCTTTGTAGTTTCTTTATCTAAAGCTGATTTTATGCTTTTTTTTTTTATACATATATAAAGAAAAATAGAAATTTGGATCACGCATGTCAACGAAAAATAATAATTTGAAAATCAATATTGCTAGAATAAAAGAAAAGAAAATATATGTTGTATTCCGCCACTTATACAGGTGTAGCACCTCTTCACTTGCAGCCTAACGAAGATAACAATTCTCAGCAAATTAGCGATATTGATTTTCAATTATGTCCCGTTATAATAAAGAAATAATATAATAAAATAAACTAAAATGAGATGCGTTTTAAAAAAAAAAGACATGTTGCAAGAAGAGATGATTGGTCGTCGAGAATAACTACTGCGGATTTAAAGGTCGAATGCAGAAGAATTGAATATAAAGATATCTGAAATTTGAAAGATAAATCCAGTCCAGTCAGATTCTTTTGTATGAAACAAAATACTAATATAACTTTTTTTTGTCAAGAAACAAAATAATAACAAAGATACAAATCTGTTTGCGTCTAAGAAGCATCATGTAAATTTTAATGTCTAATGCGTTCCTGTCCAATGTTTGTGTTATTTATAGTTTAATGTGTATTATCTTTGTTATATGTAATTGAGTTTTTGGTTAATTTATGTAATAACTATATTGGGATTAGAAATGAATAAACTAACACCTATGCACACAATATAAAGAAACTAACCAATTTTATACTATTTGGTAAACAATAAAGACCAAATTAACCTACTCTCATTCTCCAACTTGATTCTCTCTCCTATGTGGAGTAAAATAAAAATTTATACCCCATTTCATCATTTTCAATTTAAATTATTTGTACATATTAATTTAATTTTGTAATTATACTATAAACAAAATTTGATTTTTTTTTATGTATGCCATAGTTTTTTTAAACGGATAATTTTTTTGAAAATAATAAATGATTTCAAATGTAGACATGTTGTTATATATAGAATATAACATTATACTTCTATATAGAATAGAACAAAATACTTTACAATCATTTATCTACTTCAAAAAAATATGCGGTTGTTTTCTAATTTTTAATTTGTGTCATATGCAAAAAAATGTATATTTTTCAGTAATAACACCAACTTAAATCAGTTTATAATATAAAAAAATCAATGTAAAAATACATTAAAATTTCTATAAATTAATAATGTTGGGACTTTGAAAATTTATTAATTTATAGAGTTATTAATTAATCGATAAATTAATATTTATTAATTTATAGAGAGATTTTTGTAGTTCATGATTTTTGTAAATTTTCTTTTATATAAAATAAGTAGTTTATTTTAAAATTCGTACAAATTCGTCTAAAATTTTATTTATTTAAAATCTTGTATACTTAATTGTTTATATATTCATCTTATTCCACATTATGTTAATAATCTTGGTTATCGTAATAGAATGGACGTTACTAGCCCACTAGATTAGCCGGATAAAAATGATACATAGTAAAAAATTTAGAATTTAGAAAAATTACGTTGATAATGTTGAAGACGAGATAATACTATCCAAAATATTTACGCGTAGTAAAACAATCATTACGTCTAGAACTCTTCATAATTTTTGGAAGGAGATCTAGATGACAATACCAAAAGTTTTTGATGCAGTAAAGAAAATTAGATATTAGTTCCAACGAAATTTCAACTTTAAATATAACATACAATACTATAATCATATTTTACTAAATTTTCTAAGATATATATAGATATATATATATATAATATAATTATTAATTTAAACTATTATTGGGACCATCTTTTATATTGGAGCTTAAAAAAATTATTATCTTATTATTTTATTGAATTTTGCTATTTTTTACATTGGTCCAACTCGGGATCGATAAATTTTATTAATTTATAGTGATTATTAATTTATAGAGGTTCTACTGTAATTGGGATGGAAGTAGTTTTGGTTTAAGAAAATACAAAGTAATAAAGAAAAAGAAAACAAACAAAAAAAAAGTAGGAAGAGAAGTTTTCTCGGCAAAAAGTAAGGCAAAAATATGTGGAACCTTAGCTGGTTTTTGTTATGTTTATCTCGTGAATTTTTTTTTTGAGTCATTGTTTTTTGAAACTTTTTCATTAAATTAATTTTTTTGCGTTTTTTGTTTTTTTGTACTATAGAGTACTCGGCCTAGCCAACAAATTTTGGAATATGCATGGTTAGGCCCCTAAACAGAATGAGTAACTTGGCCAAGCCCGCTAATGATCCAAGATACAACAAACCCTAATTGCAAAAGAGAAACTCTCCGGCAGTAGGATTCGCCGCCGCCGCACTGGACTCCAGACGAGAAGCGAGCGCCGACTTAAAACGTGGGCTAGATGGATGTAGATACACTTCAAAGGAACGGTCGACGGCAAGGAGAAGTTTTGTTGGAATAGTACTCGCCAATCAGGGAGGAACCGGACATGCCGATAGGGACATCCTCGCCGAGAAGCGAGCCAACTACTCCGCCGACACAAACCCTCCGACCATCGCAGAAGACGCAGACACAACCCCTACCGAGCACAGCAAAACTTTGACCATAAGCAAGGCAGAAGAGACCTCCGCAGATGACCGATGCAGATCGGTAAACCTTCATCGCAACCCAGAACAAAAGCCCAGCAAGAGAGGCTTAGGTGGCAACGAACCTCAGAACAAGAGAAAATGCATTATTTGGAACACGAGACCAAAAACAGCAGAAGAGGAAGGAAAATACTCCTTAAGGGAGGCTTGCCGGGAAAACTAGACTGATCGGGAGATTTGCCATCCTCAAACAGAACCGCCTCTCAGAGAAGACATCCGGCGAATCTCCATTAAAGAGACCACTCATCGCCGAGCCAGAACCGCGATTCAGATTCGACTCATCCTTGCTAAACCAGATCAAGCCACCTCGGGACACATGCAACAAATCTACGAAGAGCTTTAAGAACAGATATACTAAGACCGGATCTCGTCCTTAAAGATCCGTTGAGAGGACCTCATCTTGACGCAGCCGCGAAACCACCACATAGGGATTCCGAAACCACCAAGCAACGCTGCCGAGGAGATGGAAGACCGCCAGAGCTCACCAGAATAGGGGACCGTACCTCGAATGAAGTGCCGTAGGCAGTAAAAAGGCGGAAGCGAGGGGCCTCTCGCAACGCTGGTGAGAGTCGGATGCCGGAGAGGCAAGCGCAAATAGCAGTAGAGACGGCGTTAGGGCAACCAGATTGAGACAGAAAAAAGTGAGAGAAAGTTCTCAATTCTCTCTCCTAATTTTAATTATATGGCATTTTAAAGTCATTGTTGCTAAAAAAAACTAAAATAAGCTAAAATAAAATTCTACGACATCTCGCAAGTCAATTTTTCTAAGAATAGGCCAAATTCCCACAAAAAAACAAGAAAAATAGGCCAAATTTATTCCACTTGAAAATACCACAAGGATCATTTTACATAAGCACATTCATCTAGTACTTATCCCTTCCAATAACACTGCTCCATCCACTTTTAATTTATTCAAACTGTAATCAGTTGCATCAGAAGAAAATAAACAAATAAATCTCGCTTAATCTTTACCAGTAAAATGTAATAAAAAAAATTAGTTGATCTCATCTCACTTTATTGAGAAGAACAAACAAATTTACATCAAAATGTCTCATTTAAAAATAAAAATAAACCTACAAAACACTTAAAAAAGTTACGCAGATATCTCAACTGAAAAATATTTTGACACAGAGCATCGTAGTTTCAGTACGCATTAAAAAAAACATTAATTTGGTAGTATCGATCAATTTAGTCCTTAAGATTTTATAGAATATATATATCAGCAAAGGACATTTGCTTGTATGATTGACACGTGGACTAATCCAAGCCACAATTATGGACGAAATGTTGGTCTAAACCTAAGGCCCCTCTAGATTCCTTCCTCATTGTTGCATACTGCACTTCACTTATTTACCAATATTATTATTTATTTTTTGTTGACATTATTATTATATTCGAGAACGTATTGACAAATGGACATTAAAGCAACTTCATAATCAAGTAATGCTCCACAATAAATTGGTTTATGCTACCAAAGTCATATAACTTTTTTGACGATGGACAACATGTTGAAACTTGAAACTAAAGACTAATTCAAATTCAAGTTACAAAAGAGCCAAATTTTTTTTTTTTTAAAGTAAGAAAACCAAAGACCACGACGAGGACAAAAGCTTATGCACGTTTTGTCGAGGGTATAATTTTCTTGCAAGACTCGTGAATTCTTCAAAGACAATGATTTAAAGTGACAAGTCGAGTAAAAAGGGAAATTTGAAAAGGCAGAAAGATGTAAATGTATGGGTCAACATTGGAATTTTATGGGTAGCTGAGTTTCAAACCAAATTAAACGTCTTCCTTTCTTCTTCACTAAATGCATTGCCTTTAATGGTTTCAACCTCTCTCTCTCCCCCCCCCCCTCTCTCTCTGCCTTTGACAGATTCACATTTGGTTTTACTTTTCACTAACCGTTTTTTGGGTATTCGAATAATAGGTACCAAAATAAAATCTTGACCTAGTATGAATTGGTATATGATTCGGTTTTCGGATTGGTTATGTCGTTTTAGTTGCATATCAGATTGGTTTATTTACATGATCACGATTACGGTTATTACGGTTAAGATTATTTAACCAACGGTTACAGTTATAAATTTTGTTTAATCTTAAACATAACCATTTAATATACGGTTAAAATGATTACGGTTAATTACGATCATTTAATATACGGTTAAAATGATTACGGTTAATTACGATTCCAGTTAATATGATTATGGTTAGATACGGTTACGGTTATTTGATGATTATGATACGGTTAAAACTGTTTTAAAATATATGAACATTAATTATAATATATAATTTTTATTTTTTTTATTGATCACTGTGATTAAAAATAATATAAAATTTTTATTTGTTTTAAATATTTTTAGACTTTGGACTTGGTAAATATTGATTATACATAATTCATTATTAGAAAATTTAATTTTATCTAAAAAACGGTTACGGTACGGTTAACCGACGGTTTTGATACGGTTGCGGTTAACAATTTTTTTAACCATAACTAATAGAATTTTACGGTTAATGGTTACGGTTTTCAACCGTTTTATACGGTTACGGTTGAAAAACGGTACAGTTAGGATCCGAAATACGGTTACGGTTTGATTTTGGCCATGCTTGTAATCGACCTAAACCAACCAATTCTATCAACCAAAAGACATTGAATAAATCATGAATAAACCTGACACATTCCATGCTTCAATTATCTACTAGATAAGATCTCCTTTATGGATATAGCATTGCATTTAGTAAGCAGTTTCACCCTTATCATCAGGCAAGAGCAGAAACGCAGCACATAAAATTATAACCCAAATTAATATCATATCTAGCGCCAAATTGAGGCTTGTTTGATATAGATTCTAACCAGAACAGAGCTTCTCAAGTGCCAGATTCTCATCTCCACCACTTGATTCAATAGCACTCCTAACTTGAGCATCTCCAAAACCCATCTCCACGAGTCTCTTGACCTGCAACAAATCAATCCAACACTTGCCTTTTAAACACACAAAACAGACACTGCATTTTGTCAAAACCTTAAAATACATATTAACCAACTCACTTTTTCCTCTAGCGAAGAGTTCTTGGCGAATGTTTCGGTCCAGTAACGAGCTGTTGATACAAACACTTGATAGTTCTTCATGTACTGTAAACATCAGAGATAATGGATTGCTTCAAAGTGTAACTTAAAATAGCCCAAACTAATAAAAGGAGGAAAAACCGAAGATAATTAAGGTAATGTAGTAGAACCTGTTCAGCTACAACAGCATCTTGAGGGTCTTTGGGCTCTGGTGCAGAGAGTAATGCCTGGATTGAAACAAGAGCTGTCTTCAGAGTAAGAGCTGGACTCCATTGGTCTTTCAAGACATCCAAGCAAATTGCCCCGCTTTGGCTACTTATATTTGGGTGCCTTTGGGTTTGATTAAGATGAATCAACGAAGATAGACCTTTTAATGAGCACTCAAAGCATCGCCCAAATACTCTTACTACTTAATAGAGTATTGATATACTAACATAAGCCGAATATGAAATGGTAAAAATGTATGTTAAGATAAAGTTAAAGAGAACCTCAAAACAACCAACCCATGACCGAGATTAAAGAGTTATGCATAACAATGATTCAATCTCTATAATATATGCAGAACCAGTATAGGCTTAAGACCTTTCACTTATCAAACTCAACAAGAAACTTGCAGATACATAGTTTGACATAAGAATCAGAGTCATCTTCTTACCAAACTTTGGTTGAAAACTGCATCTTTGGAGGCTCAAACGGATACCCTTCTGCAATGGTAAATCGACAAATTAATAAACGATTGATTATGGAAAATACACAATCGTAATCATACACCCATAAACCCTAGCATATGAACTCCCTACACTTATTCACCAGTAGTCTGGACATAACACAAAAGCAAAATCGAGAAGAATTTCACTTTCCGGACATGAAATTTCAACAATCCCTATCAATCGAAGCAAAATCAAGTGTGGCCCTTAACTTCACCATCACCAGAACAAAGCGATGGGTCTTCGAATACAACAATCAAAGCAAATAGAAGAGAGTTACTACCCAGAAAGGGTTATGTATGCGAATTTCGTGCGGACCTGGAACCGTGATATCGATCTGAAAAGTGCCGCCTTCGTAAGGAGTGCCGATTGGACCAGGAATGGTTCCTGTGAGTCGGGTGAGGTTGTCGGATTTTGGGCAGACCCGGATACCCGAAGCATCTTTGTCTTTCTCGCAATCTTGGAGCTCCTTCTGGACTCGACTGAAATCTATCATCTTCCGAGAGATCCGATTGAAATCCCCAAAAGAGAAACAAACCCTAATAAGATGGACGATTTTGACGAGAGTTAGTTGGTGATTAAAAAGAGCTTCTTTTCTTGCATCTTAAGGGATTATCGAACAGCCACTTTCTCTCTACCTTTTTTTTTTTTTGTATTTTTCTGTTTTTCACAATTTTTTTATCTCCACACTCAATTGAGAAAAGGAAACTAAACCAAAATAAACCAAAACTAAATTCAATTTCGATCGTGGTTATCGGTTTGAATCTGATTTGGTTAATGAAACTTCAGTAATTTAGTTTACAGACCAACCCCAACAGAAGCCAAATCAAAATAACTTGAGAAGTTACTCTAATTAAAATATTACAAAATGCATTAAAACCAATAGTTGTGTGATCACATGGGTGATCAGTGATTGAGTCCTCACGAGACACTTCGAAAAATACCATTTTTGAAATGCCACTTTTCAAAAACGTCACATCAAAAATGTCACTAATATTATATCATTTATATTTGGGTTAACTATATTATGTTAGGGTTTAGTTTTGAGGGCGTAGGATTTGTTAGGATCAAAATCTTTTTTAAAGTTTAAAATTTTAGAATTGAAGTGTTAAAAAATCATTAATTTGTGGTATTTTTGAAAATGGACAACTCATCGTGACATTTTTGCAAAATGATATTTCAAAAGTGGCATTTTTGAACTTCTCCCTTAAGTCATTGGGGCATCTCAAATTTCTGATCCTCTCAGAACATCGTTTTCGAGTTCCCCAATAAGATTAATGTTGAAAGATACGAAATGCTTTTTTTCTTTTCATTCCAACCATTTCTTGAATTTCATAACTTAAATGACGGAGAATCTTCGAAAAGCATATCTTCGGTATTCTGAATGACTCTAATCGTTTTTTCCTTGTGCATATACATCCCGGAAGTCGATGAAAATAATATATTTTTGAAAATGTAAAATTCTATTTAAATCAAGAAAAAATAATTACTGATAAAATAAATTAAGTGTAATTTTTTACTTTTTATGATTAAAAGCATTTTTGAAATATTTTTTTTTAAAACAAAATTCCTTTCGGATAGTTAAAATATGTAAAATGGTATAAAATTTAAAAAAAAAAAACAAAAACTATAAAAAAACATATCACTCTTTCTTTGATGTTTTCTTAAAAATTCTAGAATTTTTTTGAAAATTAATTTTATTATGAATTTTTGATGACGTGCCAACTGACTATTGACGATTCATGTAACATGCCAACTAACTGTTGATGACTCGGCTGACGTGTCAGCTGACTCAGAACTATTGACGAGTTAATGTATATTTTAGCCAAATTATATGAGTTGATGTATGAATTAGTACAAATATACTATTCGTATACGGATTGTAATCGCGGTTGATAGTTGTGTATGAATCGACCAATTTTCAGCAAAACAACTGATTCAACAAATTGATTTATTATAACTCGCAATGCATACATATTCCAAAGTAACTCAATCTCCAAATATGCATTATGAGAGATTCAATAATCCTTCAAAAACAATAAGTTAACAATAATCCATTCCCAATTACTCAAACTACGAAGATCTTTCATATTTAACCCTATAATTAGCATACTCCAATTTAACGAGTGAAATCCAAATTTTCTTAAGAAAACTTTGAAATTGGCGTGATTTTGAGATGTAGGGAAAGATAGACAGAACCTATCAGCGATGTAATTGAGAAAATCATCAGTACCAGAGTACCAAATGTCAATCTTAACAAAGCTGTCATGGCTGCGATCAAGAGCGTGACGACACATGAACTCCTCCATGCTTCCCAAGTCATTGTACATTTCAATCTTCTGCCACATCGAATGGTCATTACAGACGCGATGCCACAATTTGCATATTTCTGAGCGTTTTTCCGGAGGAAGCTCGGCCCAGTTTTTATACCTCTCTCTTTCATCGCCGAAGGGAAATATGAAAAAGACGACGGCAAAGGAGAAACCGATGAAAACAGCTACATAGATGAGGAAGAAGAAGCCATTCTCAAATTTTCAAAATCAATATTATAATAATACTAGAGTCTCCCCATATGTTGACACCTCAGTTTTTTGTGTTTTTAGAAAGTGACACATTATCAACAATTTGAATCTAAAAAACCAATCAGAACATTTCAATATTAGACATTTGTTCTAATAATAGCCGGATTAATTAACATTATTGACTCAGTTAAGAAATTTAAGGCATGAGAGAATATGAATAATACTTAAGAATCAAATCCCTTCAAGTACTTCAAAGAGTTGAGGTAATTGTGTATTACCTGTTAGTGTATTACTGACCGAGTTAAGAAGTTGTTAGAACAGGACGTGACACAGCTGCTAAGAAAAGACGTGACACAGCTACTGAGACAGAAATCAACACATGTATGAGGCTCAACAAGGGCGTGGTGGTGTAGCTGATGTGGCACTCATTAAATATAACGTGTATAAAGGAGGAAGGATCATTAGTCTCTTATGATAAGAGATAATTTCAACTTATTTAATGTTAATTTAAAAAATTATTGTTGTCATATATATGTGGGAGTCGAAACTCGCACAACCAAAACTTGTAAGGAGAATTTAGGGATTCGACAAATTTCTATGTAAAGGAACCAAGAACAGAGATCCAAAGATGGTTTTTATTATCTTAGATGTTTTGAAAGCTGTTGCAAAGAATAACAAGTGTTTTGCTATGTCATTTTTCGGATCTCCCTTTCAAAGAGGTACATTGTCTATTTATACACGAATAAGTCGGCTAGGCCTTTTACTAAACAAAAAAGGAAAACTTCCTTATTCTTTGGGATTTTCCTTTCCTCTCTGGCTTGTCTAAGTCTGTTTAGGTGTGGGCTTCTTACTTTGACTTGCTAACTCAGCCCACCAGCCTTTTGTGGCTTGTCTCCTCGGCCAAACAAGATATTGGGCTTGCTATTTTTCTGGGTCGCTGAGGATCCAGCTCATCATCTCTTTGCCTCGTCTGGATCCGTGTTTAGCCCATCACGTGTTTGGATTGTCGATGATATTTTGGCGCGCCACCAAACACGTTGGCATGTCACCGTTTGTTGGTTTACCAACATGTTGGCTTGTCACCGTTTGTTGGTTCGCCAACATGTTGGCTCGTCACCGTTTGTTGGTTTACCAACATTTTGGCTTGATGGTTGATGCCGAACCAGAGAGTTTGGCTCGTCGCCGCTCCTCCTTGATGCCTAGCCAAAGGTTGGCTCGTCGCTTACTTCTTCATGACGCTGAGCCAAGTATGGCGCATCGCTACTTCCCTGATGCCTAGCCAAACGTTGGCTCGTCACTTACTTCTTCCTGATGCCTAGCCAAACGTTGGCTCGTCACTTACTTCTTCATGCCTAGCCAAACGTTGGCTCGTCGCCTAGCCAAACGTTGGCTTGTCACTTCTTCCTGATGCCTAGCCAAACGTTGGCTCGGCACTTACTTCTTCATGCCTTCGTCTCCAAACCAATATTTGGCTTGTCTCCTTGCTTCGGTCGCCAAACCAAGAGGGGTGTTGGCTCGTCGCCTTTCCTCAATACCGAGCCAGAGAAGTGTTGATGCCGAGGCAGATGTCTGTGCTTGTTTGGCTAGGCTTTACATTCATTTGGCTAGGCTTTTTTCTCCATACTTAGTATTTTCAGCAGTTGATCTCGATGGGGTGAAAACCGACCCCAACAATGTACATGATCACTTAAACAGACATCACGTTAGGATTTTGAGTGGCCGCCAGAAAAAGGAAACTAGGGCTTTATGCCCTTTGTTATATAAAGGAAGAGGCCATGAGTTAAAGAGGTACACGCCTAGGTTACAACGTGAGAGACATACATGTGTGTATGGCACCGTCCCATCAAAAGAGATTACGATATATGTTGGTGGTGTTTCAGAGGAGATCGGAACCGTTGGAGAAGACGGTGGTGCGTCAGTGCTGCCAAGTATTGTGAAATTCCACAGGGCTGAGTGTAGATTCGGGAGAGTATAGCTCAAGACTGTATTGCCTAGGAAGTGTCCATGTAAAAAAGAGCAGTAGGTCAGAACGGTTGTGTTTGATACTTTTTGCAATATTGTAATTGGTTTCTTGTTTTAGTGGTACTAAACCCTTCAAGTTCTTCAACTTCCTTATTATCCATCCCATATTCCTAACTATTGTGGAATCAACTTGGACTCTAACTGGAACTCCTATCTCCAATGTTACTACTCTCAGCTTGAAACTTAAAGACCTGGAAAGATGTCTTATATCACTAAACATAGAGATTTTTTTTATATACAAAAGAAAGTGAGAGACATTAACAATTTGTTATAGTATGTGCAAGTACAAGCTCTCCAAGCCTCTTCGTCCATCACATTCCAGCTAGAGAGATATCTGCAAGAAAAATGGTATTTTCTAAGGAATATTGAAGAATCTCATTTCAAGCAGAGATCTCGGATAAATTGGCTCAAGACTGGTGACCAAAACACTACCTTGTTTCAAAGAGTTACATAAGCAAGAAATTCCTACAATGCTATGAGAGCCTTTTCTTTGCCTTCTGATGAGCAAACTAGTTGTTTCACATTTGCAGAGCATCCTCGGCCCACAACACTTTCCAAGTAACCTCACTTTGGTCTGAGAACTTAACAATTTCATATGCAGTTTTTCACTAAAGCAAATCAATGGTCTCATTGCCTTCAGCTGCATAAATTACTACTATCATCCAACATATGAATCCCAGTCAATGATCTCATTTCCTTAGGTTTCTTCAAAGTTATGTGGAGCATCATTGGGATTACCTCTTTGCACAAAGAACTACTTCTACTGGTCTTTCGAAAGATATTCTACCAATCAGATACTTGGGATTACCTCTTTGCACATATAAATTATCAAGCCTAAACTATGCACCACTAATTCAGCAAGTAAGAAGGAGAATTACTACATGGTCGGCTACAATTCCTTAACACAGTAATAGTAGGTATCATAAAATTTTGGTGCTCATCGTTTGTGATCCCCAAAAGCTGCATCAAAACACTAAACTCCATCTGCAGCTATTATATGTGGAAAAGAAACATAGAGGGTCATCATACTGCTAGCGTAGCTTGGGACACTACCGCAAATGAAAAAGAAGAAGGAGAGGTTGGATTGTGTGACATGTACTACTGGAACAAAGCATGCACCTTGAAACTGATATGCATGTTGTTTTTCAAATCTGGCTCTGTTTGGGTTGCTTGGTTTGTGAAGGTTGTGCTCTCTGGAAACCTGGCTAACTTATGGTCAATCAAGCTAAACCAGTTTCTACACTACTGGAATGTCGGATTTGGAGGTAAATCAGATTACTACTTCTACTGATCTTTCAAAAGATACTCTACCAATAAGATACTTGGGATTACCTCTCTGCACAAATAAATTATCAAGCCAAAACTATGCACCACTAATTCAGCAAGTAAGAAAGAGAATTACTACATGGTCAGCTACAATTCCTTAACACAGTAATAGTAGGTATCATAAACTTTTGGTGCTCATCATTTGTGATCCCCAAAAGCTGCATCAGAACACTAAACTCCATTTGCAGCTATTATATGTGGAAAATAAACATAGAGGGTCATCATACTGCTAGTGTAGCTTGGGACACTACTACAAATGGAAAAGAAGAAGGAGAGTTTGGATTGTGTGACATGTACTACTGAAACAAAGCATGCACCTTGAAACTGATATGCAGGTTGTTTTTCAAATCTGGCTCTGTTTAGGTTGCTTGGTTTGTGAAGGCTGTGCTCTCTAGAAACCTGGCTAACTTATGGTCAGTCAAGCTAAACCAGTTTCTACACTACTGGAATGTCAGATTTGAAGGTAAATCAGATTACTACCTCTACTAGTCTTTCAAAAGATACTCTACCAATCAGATACTTGGGATTACCTCTCTGCACACAAAAATTATCAAGCCAAAACTATGCACCGCTAATTCAGTAAGTAAGAAGGAGAATTACTACATGGTCGGCTACAATTCCTTAACACAGTAATAGTAGGTATCATAAACTTTTGGTGCTCATCATTTGTGATCCCCAAAAGCTGCATCAAAACACTAAACTCCATTTGCAGCTATTATATCTAGAAAATAAACATAGAGGATCATCATACTACTAGCGTAGCTTGGGACACTACCGCAAATGGAAAAGAAGGAGAGTTTGGATTGTGTGACATGTACTACTGGAACAAAGCATGCACCTTGAAACTGATATGCATGTTGTTTTTCAAATCTGGCTATGTTTGGGTTGCTTGGTTTGTGAAGGTTGTGCTCTCTGGAAACCTGGCTAACTTATGGTCAACCAAGCTAAGTCAGAGGTTTTCCTGGCTGGCAAATAAACTTCTTAAGCTTATAGATTTGGCTTACCCATTGATTAAACTGGCCAGTTGGCAATAACAGAAATTACAAATTTTGGTCTGACAAATGGTCACTTTATGAAAATCTTTTTATTCACTTTGTCCCTGAAGATCCTCTACATCTTGGTATCCCTGCTACCACTACACTAGATAAACTCTGGCGGTCAAGAGGATGGAAACTCCTCTGCAAGATCTGACAAACAAGTTAATGTGCAAATCTACCTCTCTAGTTTGTCGCTTACAAACACTGAAGACACATATAAATGGAGGATCCAAGGGAATAAGGGTAATACAAACTCTACTGGCACTATATATAAAGCTATGAAGGGCACAAAGTCGAGGGTCAGTTGGTTTAAGGCTTTATGATTTGCGAGTGAGATTCCAAAAACACAAGTTTCTAACCTGGTTAGTTATTATGAATCGACTACCAACCAGAGATAGGATCCAAAATTGGGGGTTATAAACGGACCTACACTGCTTGCTCTATAACTCAACTACAAAAGACAAAGACCATCTCTTCTTCGATTATAACTTCAGGGATCTCTGGAGATGTATAAGTGTCAAATGTGCTTTCTAACCACAAAGGATCGATGAGCAATCAATGACTGCCATGTTCTCTGTCACGGGTATGGTTGCTCAAGAGATGTATATTCGTATTGTTTGGCAAGCCACTATCTACTCCATTTGGACGGAGAGAAACCACCGCTTGCATCGACATCAGTTTAAAACTGTCAACTCAATCTCCATCGGGGCTGGTCCAACGTTATTAAAAGCCCTACTCAAAATTAGAATGTGTGCCCTAATTTTTTATTTGTTATTTGTTATTTAAACTCGGAAGTAATACCAACCGTTAAACAACAAAGTTTTGTAAAAACACATAATATTATTAAAAATTTAAAATAAAATATTATTCCGTAAATGTGATTTTTCTTGCACTCTTCTCTCCAAATCATATTCAATGCACTAAAATTAACGAGAAAAAGTTTTGCTGGGAGAAAATAACCGTATTTTAGTATTAAAAAAACTAGAAATAAGATTTTTAGTTGCCCAGTTGAGTATCATCACTTATAGTTTTTGTTGATCCATAAAATTTCAGTGTCCCATAAATCTTTGAATAAAAAAAATTGTAAAAATTCAATGATCTATAAATTTTTGGACCATGGGCCCTAGTCAATGGTTTATGTTACTTAAGCCATGGACCGACTCTAATCTCCATGAAAATTGACACCACCATGAGGAATATGGCTTCTAGCTTTAGACAGTCCAACCCAAATTTAGTTTCGGCAATCCTTTAACGATGGTTTGTGGATCTTCGCCGGCTAGTCTTTGACACTTCCAATCACCTACAACCGTAATTGCCAGATCTATGCATCGACTTCATCAGACTTGATCGCTTGATGAAAAATTGGTTAGTAAACCAAAGCCATCTCATAACCAAAAATCTGCTTACTCTTTAGTTATGATCCAATTCTAGGTTTACATTTCTGGTTCTTGTTATGGACTATTTTGAACTTATTTTTTTTTTTATCTAAAAAAACAAACTGGGCTTGGGCTAAGTTTCTGTAATATTGTTATTCTCATGTTTTAACAAAAAAAAGAAGTTTTGATAAAAGATAAAAATAAAAAAAAACTCATACGTAAGGAATACTGAAAGGACTGAAATCTTTAACACTCATATACGCTAATACGCGCTTACATTCTCTCCAACGTGGACTAATCTATCGGTCTACCGGTTTTACCCCTGAAGCAAAACCCTCACAGATCTAAAAGGGAAGGGTATATATGGAATTTACATAGAAGCCGACAACAAAAAGGAGATGACCGTTTGATAGATCCGCAGATCTCAGGCGTTTCAAATCATTTATTACAAAAAATATTTCTAAATTAAATCACAATCTAAGAAATTCAACTTTTTTTTTGTTTTCCAGTTGAAAAAACATCACTGGAATCCGATTCCCATGCGATCGAATTCGAATAAACCCACTTGCATTTCTCCAAAGTAAAATTTACAAAAACCCACTAAGAGAGAGAGACAGAGAGAGAGAGAGTGCTCTGGTTCTGTAGTTGGGGGTTAGAGAAGAACCCTAAACCCATTATTGTTGATGGCGAATCGTGTGGCGATGATGGAAGAAGATATTACGGAATCCGAAGCGGTGGCGATAATGGCGGCCGCCGTGTCTACTACGCCGACGACTCCGAAGACGGTGGTGGTGAAGGAAGATGATGAAACACATCACCCTTACGCGTTTCACGTCTCGGGACCGCGAAACGTAGCTTCTCCTAACTGGAGAGATCTCATCAATTCCAGTTGGTAAGTGCCAACTTTGATTCCTCTCTTATTTATTTAACGAAACTAGATTCTGGTTTTGGGTGATTTTTAAGACAGTTTTTAAAAAAAAAATTGGGTTTCTACTCAAAAGACATCAACTTGAATATTGACAACGAGCATTGCAGCGATCTGTTTCTATTCTTGGGATCTGAAAGGATTTGATCACTCGAGTTGGTTGAAATTTTTGTGGGTTTTATTCGTTAGCTTAATTTGTTGTTTCCTTTTACGGAAATCTCCGACATTTCATCTTGTTTTAGGTTATTCACTCTCTCGAGAATCCATAAGTTCCTAAGATGGTATATTCTGCTTCTAACTTCATCATCTAATTAGCCATATCTTCTCTTCTCATTTTCTTGCTCTGGTAAATTGCACATGATTTCTTCCTTGATTAACAACCATTTTTGAAACTTGGAACTAGCTAGCATTGTGCTTCATTACCCTTATCTGATGCCTGAAGCTAATCATGTAATTTGAGAGGTTCACGTCTGCTTTCTTGAACAATTTCTAAAAATGTCACCTTTTTTGTGTTCTGCAATCTCTGGAGAATTGGTTTCGTATGAATTGCTAATGTCTTCGCAAAAGTTTTAACCTTTGGGTCGAATTTTTGCATATGTAGGAAGGATCCCAACTACAAGAGAACAGTAATGGCATGCTTTATTCAAGCAGCTTACTTACTTGAACTCGACAGACAAGAGAACAGAAACGAGCAACACGCTCTCGCCCCAAAATGGTGGATTCCTTTCAAGTACAAGTTATCGCAAAAGCTCATTGACCAGCGAGATGGATCCATATTTGGCGCTGTTCTTGAATGGGACAGAGCAGCTGCAATGGCAGATTTGGTCGTCATCAGACCCAGTGGGGCACCAAAAGCAGTACTCGCACTGCGAGGAACGATACTAAAGAGTCTTACAATGCGACGTGACATTGAAGATGATCTCCGGTTTTTAGCTTGGGAGAGCCTTAAAGGTTCCGTGAGGTTTAATGTTGCTCTGGAGGCGCTGCAATCAGTAGCAAAGAGATATGGGAGCAGTAACGTCTGTATTGTGGGTCATTCGTTAGGAGCCGGTTTTGCTCTACAAGTTGGTAAAGCCTTGGCGAAAGAAGGGCTATTTGTGGATGCTCATTTGTTCAACCCACCTTCTATATCTCTCGCTATGAGCTTAAGAAACATCGGTGAAAAAGCTGGTGTTGCTTGGAAAAGACTCATGTCAATGCTTCCTCCAAAAAACGAGCCTTTGATACCGAATGGTAATGAAGGAGAGATTGCTCCTGCCAATGTTACAGGGTTCAGGAACTGGGTACCGAATTTCTACGGGCATAATCAGAAATCTTCTGTGGATTTGAGAAAATGGGTGCCTCATTTATATGTAAACGATAGCGACTACATCTGCTGCCACTACACTGACCAGGATGGAGTAACTGAGAAGAGAGAAGGGAACAACAAGGAGAACAATGGTCCTGTTGTGAACACTAATTCTCACGCAGCAGCAAAGCTTTTCGTGATGTCGAAAGGGAAACAGAAGTTTCTCGAGGCGCACGGGCTAGAACAATGGTGGTCGGATAATCTAGAGCTTCAATCAGCTATTCACAGCAGCAGGTTGATCAGTCAGCAACTCAAGTCGTTATACAGTATCAAGTAAACATCGCTACAGTTTGACCGGTTTTTTATTCAGCATGATGGTAACAGACCGATTCCCATCGATCAATAAACACAGTTGCTCTCTCTTTCTTTCTTTATGGTTTGATCTAAGAACACTTTATCAGGAAATGTAACAAAATATCAGTTGTCATTGATCTGCAACATTTTGTAGAGAAAAATGAAGACACTTTCTTACATTCACAATGGCCTTTCTTGCCGATGCAAAGACTAGACGTTTAGCATTAAAGGATTGTATAGAATTAATGATCCCTAAACAGTCGTTAGAGAGCAACCAACGGGAACAGATCCATGTGCAGATTTCAGATTGGTGATTTACTAATTGGATTGTGCCAAAGAACTTAACGGCCGTAACAATCATATGGGTCCACACAAAAAAAAACAAGTTGAGAGTTCGTGAAAATATTTGGAGAAAGGTACAAATGCCATGTGCTTTCGACCAACATTATTTGGTTTATGTATATAAAATCAGACAGGACATCACCATAATCCAACTCAGAATATGCAACAAAACAGTTTCAGATTACAGACACTGAAGAGTCATTAGACTGCTCCTAGATTTAGATAAAATCAATTAAAGCACTTGAGAGAAGGGATCAGGTTTTTGAGGTTTAGAGGACAAGGAAAAAAATTGAAGGATCAAACTCTGATATGATTAACTCACCAATAAAATAAAAGAGGATTACAAACTCTACAAAGATTTTATTTTTGTCTACAGACTAATCAGCAATTAACTCTCCCTACTTCAATCAGCCAAGCCTTATGAACAATAATCACTCATCCAAACAACATATAGAGAAGAAAAATGAAAAACCAAGAATCGCCGTCCAGAAAATATAGGTTTACGTGTTAATAATGTATCCGCATAGTCTCCTATGGCCTTGCAAAGACGCCCCAAATCTTACTCCGGGCAAGATTCTCTGCCAATTTCTTAGCTCCTTCAACATCCATCTCCACAAGCTTTTGCAAATGCAAGCAAGCACCCGCAGCAACGACTTGTTTCCTGCATTTCTTAGAAGTTACAAGCAGTTCCAACACAGAGACTGTGTATCTCTTATCAAATTTCTTAATCTTCGGGTCCAAGAGCTGAACAAGACTGAGTATACCCTTGTCACTCTTCTTGAAAATCTTTCTGTTGTTTGTGCACACCAATAAGGTTGATAGAGCTTTAGAAGCTGCTTCTTTCTCTTCCATAGCTTTACCATCTAACATATCAATCAATGGACCGATGCATCCGCTTTCACCTATTTCTTTTCTGCTTTTAGGGCTGAAACCTAGCGAAGAAACAGCCTCCGCAGCTGCGATTCTCACACTGAGAATCCCACAACTCAACACTGGAACCAAACGAGGGATAAATCCTTCAGAGAGAACAACTTCTCTGACAATAGGACACAAAGCTAGATTCTTCAGAAGCACAACTCCTACCTCGAGGCTCTTAGCATCGGAAACAGAATCCCAGAAACTCTTTAGACATTTAATTCCTCCTTCTCTAGCGACAGATATCATCAGATTCTCATCCCCACAAGTTAAATTAGCTAAACATCCTACGGCATTCTCTTGAGCAAGAGGCGTACCTGAAGAAGCCAGAGAAATAAGAACGAAAATCGCGTTTTCCTCGATGAAATTCTCTTTGGTTTCTGCAAACGAAGCTAGGTTCTTCAAGACGCCGGCGGCGAAAGCCTGGGAACCAGGAGTCCCGGCTTGGCAGATTTCCAGCAGAGACGAGATTCCACCTCTGCAACCGATTGCTCTCGCGTTCTCCTTGGAGAAACTTAGGGCTTGCAGAGCAATACAAGCCTTCTCTTTAGCGAATCCACTTCCTGATTCCAGTACGCGAAGGAGATGATTCAGAAGAGACAATCCTTCAGCTATCAACACATGTTTGCTGCTCTCCACCGTCGAGATTCTAGAAATCACGGCCACAGTCTTCTCCTTCATACCCGAAGAGCTCGAATCGAGAAGCCGAACCAAAACGGGGACAACTCCCTGAGCTACGGAGATCATCACGTTCTTATCGTCTTCCTGAAGTAGTTCAAGCAACGAGTCAATTGCCGAATTCTTCGATTCTGGTCCACCGATCTGCAATCGGATAACCAGATTCCTCGCTTCCAAACGAACCGCTTCCTTCTTCGATGAAATCGAAAACCTCGAGACGATGCCGTTATCCTGCAGAAGACCGCTCCTGATAAGAACCTCAGCATCTTTCACATGGCGATCGAGCCTCGCCATGACCGAGTCGACCTCGCTCTGCGTCTTGAGCTTTCCCTCCGCCAAATCTGGTCCCTCACACCTCGCCGCAACGGAAACCGCGTCATCTAGCGTATCCCGAACCGAAATAAGAAGATCCAGAGCGAGCTGGTTGGAAGAAGACCCAGCGAAGTCGGAGAAATCAGCGAGCTGAGTCTTGAGATCGCCGAGTTTGGCGCGAATCGAAGACCATTTACACTTGAAGCAGAGAAGCTTGGGAATACGGTCAAGGAGAGAGGAGATGAGCTCCGTCAAACTCCGAACGCCGTCGACTTCAGGCACCGGCATCGGAAAAGCGACGAGCGAGCTAGGGTTTGAGAGGAGAGAGAAAGAGGAGAGGTGTGAATTAATGGGGAAGTGATGCTGCCTTTGCTTTGTGCCAGTTGGGAAAGAGCGAAATACAGGGAGGGAAAGTGAGACTCCACGCGCGCGTCAGTTTCACTATTTTCCATTTTGTTTACACTTTCTTCCTCAACCCCAATGATCAGAATCTCATGCATGTTACGTGGACAAACACTATAATATCATTATTTTTCTATTAAAAACTTGCTACTTTTTATTTGGACCCTAATATTTGGACTTCCTCTAGAAGATTATGAATGATATTAATACGTATTGTATATGTTTACAAAATTAATCAATTGTATATATAACTGTATTTCCAAAAAAACCATTTAAAAACAAAATCTTTCAACAATTGTTTTGGAATGACACCTAGGCAAAATCAATTTGTTAGACTTTTAAATAATATACAAAATGGATATCACAAACCTAAACTACTAATTTGGCTTTTGAGCAAAAAAAATATTGGCCTGAAAAGGACTTGGTAATAATTGTTATAAGAAAATGTCTTAATAAAGCAACGGGTTGGTATGAGTTGACCAATGACTAAACGCGGCTTAGCTTTTTAAGATTATTTGCATGCAACTTAACG
The DNA here is from genome assembly GCA_900406555.1 of Pseudoturritis turrita. NCBI lineage: Eukaryota > Viridiplantae > Streptophyta > Magnoliopsida > Brassicales > Brassicaceae > Pseudoturritis > Pseudoturritis turrita. Next base: position 65,143 of record OVBL01000683.1, read on the forward strand.
TATTTTATTGTATAAAGTCATTCCTAAACATTTAACTTTACAAGAGTTTCAATACATTACTAAACTATGAAAATGATTAGATAGAAAATATGATTTTTTTTTAAAAACTAGGTTTCATAACCAGTGATCATGCCTAGCCTTGGAGAGAGACCTAACCAGCAAATGTTTTTAAGCCCCAAATATACCACGGTTCAAGTCTTCCTTTTGCAGTTTACTTTATTGTAGAAAATATAATTAAAAACTAAATTTGGAAATAAAAATAGATTTTTCTTTCTTGGCCGCCAAACTTCTTCTTTCACACTGACCGTTTCTTCTTCTTCTTGGAACTCTTTTCCCTTTGTTTTTTTTTTTTTTTTCCATCTGATTGAAATATTAAAAAGGATTAATTTACTCATTGACAAAATTTTTTTAATAATTAGTAAACTCATGTCCATTAGATTTATGTTAAATGGTTAGGATTTTGATTATAGATTTTTTTTGGTTATTCAACCCAATTTTTCTATTAAAAATGAGGATGAATACAAAGTACAAGACAGAAAACAGATGTCAAAGTACACGACACCGAAACCAAAAACCAATTGTCAAAAATCGACACCGGAGCCAAAAGTCAACTGTCAAAGAACGACACCAGAACCTAACGATACACAACATGAAAGCCAAATACATTAAAAACTAAACCAAACGAAAAATGGATTTAACGGAAATGATAGAAGAATCCTAGGCGCTAAAGCTAACCCACTGGAACAAAACAATCCAATACGAACTTCCAGAGACCAAGTAGACGTAGAAACTGTGCCAACAACCAATGGCTTAAACATAACCAAATAAACCAATCCAGAAGGCTGGAAATCTAGCATACAGATCATATACAAGCCCAACCAGCAACAGTACTAATGGAAAATAACGCATGATCGAGATGAAGCAAAGGGAAGAAACCACTCCAACACAAAACCTCTAGAGCAATCGAGAACTCGAGAACACCTAGACTCAAGGTAAAGATACCTTAGCCTCCGACCAGGAAAACGCCAAAGAAGACCACCAACTCTTACACGCGAACACTCGCAAATGAACCTCAGCCATCTACAGACTAAAGACAAGCCACCTCCTCGCAAGAGAAGAACTGAGGGTCGAAAACACTGCTTCGTCTTGAAATCAACCCCGAAACCTGAAACAACTTCCAGAGAAAACTAGTAGATGCCTCCACAGCGAAATACCATCAGGATGACGAACCCAGACAAAGGACCTAACCCTACTCTAAACACAGAGGCCACAAAGGATCCAACGAAGTAGAAGAACCAGAGATCACAACCTACACCAACGAAGAAACCCAATCTCCTGCCACAAACCAAAAGCCTAGGAAGCTTGTTCTGAAGGAAAAAAAAGGGACGAAGAACACAACCCATCCAGACCCAACGAAAACTATACCGCAATAAGACTAGACAACTCGAAAACCAGAGCCCAAGGGAGAAACTATCCTTTACCTAAAAAGAGGAAAAGCAGATCTGGGACCAAGGACAAGGATCTGAAGATATGGAGCCAAGAAGCGATTGCAGATCTGGAGATGAGGAGCGGCGCTTCACATCAACGATGACTGAGCCTCCGGAGAAAGCCGAGACGGCGAGATCTTCTCCCCCCGAAACCAACAGAATCTGTCGCATCTTCTCAAGAGACAAACCGATAAAAAACAAATTAAGGCATAGAGCAAAGACGAGGCGGACCGACGCCGGCACTGAAGGAGTTGCCGCATGCTGATCAAAACTTCAAACGCGACGTGAGAGCACAAAAGCGGCTAGGTCACCAATTATATATATATTTTAAACTAAAGAGTATTTCATTTTTTTTTCTTTTTCTTCATCTTTTGTTTTTTGTTTGTAAAATGGTTTTTTTTTTTTGGATAAATTGTTTGTAAAATAGTTCTTGTCAAATAACATTCATCTTAATTATCCAATGACATTCCATAAAGTAGAATTTTCTTGCATGAGAAGAAGACCATTGCGATTTGGCGTTGTTTAGGTATAGCTAGCCGTATAGGTAACGTCTTACAAACTAATATTTTCTAGAATATTAATAAAAATTCTTAAATATTTTTGGATAATTTTTGACAATTTAAATTATCCAAATTAATTCAACCAAAAAAAAAAATTATCCAAACTAATAAATCGAATATCCGTTCCATACACAATCCGTTCTTGTACTCGATGAAATAAATCAAATTGTCTCAAACAGATTTAACGAATACGACAATAATGGTATAAGAAATTGATCAGAAAACCCATCTCGAAATCAATTTTATTTTCTTTTAACCAAAACTAACGACGATAACAAAACCTATTGGTTGATGGGCCTCAGTAATCTTTGGCCCAATATCTGAAATCAAGTTCACATATTATGATTTGGGCTTATTGATATATTGGCCCAGTTTCAGTTTTCCATTCGTCTTCCAAGACGATTTTGCAAAAAGGAAAAACATAGTTTGCAAAAAGAAAAAGAGAGACAAGTATGTGGCTATATAAAGACACCTTCTTTCAACCAGAATAATGATCTGACCAGAACAAGACAAAGATAATAGAGGCAGAGAGAAGATAGATAACAAGAGAGAAATCAAAACAGAGTTTCAAGGGATTTCTCGGAGTCTTATATTCTTCTTTTCTATTCTTTTTTGTCAATTCAAAATATGTAACAAAGAGAGAAATTTATATTAGTGTCTTGTAAGAAACCCTTTTGATTAATAGTGAAGTTGTGGGAGACGGTTCCTACCCGAGAGATACTTTCGGGGAACTCGGTGATCCAATTCTTGTGTACTTAAATTATAAATTCATCTCAAAGTCTAAAGATCAAAGCAATAAGTCGGATTTAAAACCCTAACAAGTGGTATCAGAGCAATCCAGGTTCAATTGCTAGTGCTAATGAAGATCTTAGAAGAAGAAATATAAACAACTTATATGTTCTTCAAGGAAGAGTTTGAATTGCTTTGCGTTATCTTCTGGTCTAATTTTTTTCCCCTGAGAAAAAAAATGAGTTAAACATGGAACCAACACAACGTCCATTCAAGATGAAAAAATTTGATGGAAAAGGAGATTTCGGATTGTGAAAATTTAAATTGTTAGGCCAGTTAAAGATACAAGGTTTGGTTAGTGATAAAGGAACAGTAATACCACCAAGTTCATCAACATAAGAACATAAAGGAGAAGGAAAGACGGAGAAGCCAGAAGGAAAGAAAGAAAAGCCAGTGGTGAAGGTCGATCCACACTTTGATGACAAGGATTTAAGAACAAGAAATTTGCTAGCAACATGCTTAAATGAGCAGATCCTAAGGAAGATGATGCATGAAACTACTGCTATTGGTATGTGGAAAGCTCTAGAAAGAGACTATCAGACAAAGTCACTGCCAAATCGAAGTTACTTAAGGCAGCACTTTGCAGGCTATAAAATGGAGGAAAACAAATTTATTGAGGAGAATATTGGTGTTTTTTAAAGCTAATAACAGACTTTGGGAGTCTCAAGATTGAGATAAGTGATGAAGACCATGCAATACAGTTGCTCACAAGCTTTCCACATCTGTATGAACCCCTAGTCCACACTTTGAAATATGGCACATGAAAGGAGACTCTCGCAGTATATGAGGTAACTACTTCTGATTATGCCAAAGAAACATAATTAAGACAGAAAAGTCTGCTTAACAAGTCCAGATCAGATACATAAGCATTATATGTTCACTACATACATAAGCATTATATGTTCACTACAAGAAAAAGTTATATTGTGACAATATATTTCGTCACAATAAAAGAAATTTCGTAACAATAAAAATATTGTGACAAATTTGTGACAATTTGTAAACGATTACAATAAAGTCGTCACAAATGTTTATTTGTAACAAAAATGTTACAACATTTGTGACGAAATTATTTAGTAAATATTATCTCACAAACGGCGACGAGACATACTAGTGACAATATTGTCACAATTACGGACTAAAAATATTGTCCCAAAAATTATTGTAATTTGTTACTTTCTTAACGTCCTGATTCCGTCACTCCTATGTACAGAAATAATTTTAAACCGTCACAAGAAATGACCAAAAAAGTTGTTAGACTAAAACAAAGTCTTAAAACTGTTTTATTTAATGACGGTTATAACGTCTTCATTCCATTACAAATGATTACTGAAACGACTATTTCCTATATCAACTTCGTCTCAAATATGCCACTGTTCTTTACTAATTTATGTCACAATCATATGTAGTTCTTACATCTTAATCCAACTAAATCATCATTATATTCAGATTTATAAAAGTTTAGCTATTCATTATGGTTTTGATTAAAAAACACATTATAGCAAATTACATAATTGAAAAATAAATTCTTAAAAAACAACATTCAAATTAAAATGGTCTTCATAATTTACATACGTGCATCGTCTTAAATAAAAAAACACAAGAAACAAACTGAAAGGCAAACTAAAACAAACTAGATAGTGCTAGATAGTGCGAGAAACAAAAAGTTTCTCATGGCAACTTACATAGAAACAAAAGTTCCTCATGGCGGAGTAGAAGCAGAGATATTATGACCTTTTTCAGATTGGACTATTTGCTCCATGGTCTCGAATCGTCTCGAATCGCTTTTGAAAGAGCACGTTCTCATCAAGACTCTTCTGCAATTCATTTTCCATTTCTTCCACTCGACGAGTTAATGTTGAAGAAGAAACTTCTTCAACAGCTTGTGGAGAAACTGAAGAAGCACCTAGAGACATAGCCCCACTTTGAAGTGATCCACGTCCAAATACACGACCTTGTTTTGATATTCCAGCAATCTACAAGAAACACAAGTCCATGAACAATGAGAAATGTGTACAAGTGGATAAAACGTATAACTTCCTATTACTACACAAACATAAGTATCACTGACCAAAAGCCACACTGGTGCAAAGGCTTTTTACCAAAAATAGGGAGTGCAATTCCTCATCTTGTATCACTAAATTACAGATGCATGATACGAAAACAGGGGATAGCATTATCATGTTTACCATTTGGTACACTGTTTTATGCAAATGCATCTATTAACTTATCTACCTTAAGCATTATACCACATAGTATTGAGCTGAAGATTGTTGCATCAGTAGCATTGAGATAAAATAATTTCAAAGTTAAAGAGTTTGAGATCCCAGATATATTGCAAATTTGTAATTACTCCAAAATTTCACTCAAACTTTGAAAACGAAAAACCAAGATTTGGGAGCAGCAGAGAAGGGGCAGATCAGTAAGGAAGTTTGATGAGGGAAGTTCCATGCAGTGGAGAAGATCTAAGAGCAGAGGTAGATCTCAGTCAAGGCCTCGGTTTAACAAAACCACCAACAATGGTTGTTTCATATGTGAAAAAGAAGATCACTGGAAAAGAGAATGTCCTGAAAGGAACGGAAGGAAACCTATAGATTCTGCAAACATTGCAATTGAAATTAAGCAACCTATGGTGTTGACAGTTTGTGCTCAAGACACGTCAAAGGAATGGGTCATGGGTTCTAGAACTTCTTACCATGTCGCATCAGACAAAGACGTTTTGTTTGATCTCAAAGAGCTCGATGGTAAGAAAGTGCTTATGGCAAACAACACCCACAGTGACATCAAAGGAATTAGAAAAATCAGAGTTAAGAATCCAGATGGTTCGAAAGTAATACTCACGGATGTTAGATACATACCAGAGGTGAGTAGGAATCTAATTTCCTATGGAATGTTAGAAAAATTAGGTTGCAGGTCCGAAGGAAGTAATTTCATTGTGCACTTCTACAAAGATAACAAGAAAGTGATATCATGAAGATATTACGATGGACTCTATTATCTACAAGGCACAGTTGCTAAAAGTGAAGAGAATGTTTCTGGAGTTGAGAAAGAAGTCAAAAAGAAGAAGTCAAAGAAGGTGACTTTCAATCAAAGCCTGATTCATGGACCAACTCTTTATGGTTTTAAAACAAAAACTACATCAACTCAAGGTGGAGACTCTTCTTCATCAGAAGAATCTGAAGTTTCAGAAGAAATTGAGTCTAAGGAGAGTAATGAAAAATCTGGGATAGAATCTTCACATGATGATTGTGTGGTTGCAAAGGACGGAGTAAGAAGAGAAATCACACTACCATATAGGCGTGAAGATGGTGATTCCGTGGCTTATGTTTTGGCTACCACAGAAGAACCTAGAATACATGTGAAAGCTATGAACATCAAGAAACAAAAGCAATGGAAGAATGCTGTAGAAGAGGAAATGATCCTAATGTGCAAACCAGAAGGTTCAATTAAGGAAGTTTCAGGGGATTTGCAGAAAGTCAAAAGTGTTATGAAGAGATTGAGCCTAGAATCTAAGATAAAATATTTAGACAAAGCTATGAAGATATTAGGAGTGGCTATCTTAAGTGATATTGTTTCTAAGAGAGATGTGGTTCTATCTAAAATGCACACTAGCAAATTCCAAGAAGATTCTCTATTTAGAGTCTTACCTGGCCAGAAGTTCCAGCTTTGTTGTGAGCTTCTAAATGTCCACTAATTGAAAATCAGCTCCATGTAACTCCATTATCCAAGTTTCAATCTTGCAGAGACAAAGAAGAAGAAACGAGTTAGTTTCTGGTTTATAACTTTTAGTTGATAATGGAAAGCTCAAAGTATAAAGAGTTAGAGGAAGTTACCTGTGAGAGTGAAGGCGAGAAAAGCGAATATCAGCTCTGGGATAAACAGTTAAAAGAAAAATAGAGGAAAGTGAGATTTCTGAAATTGTAAGTAAGTCACGGTTAAGTGAAGCTATAACTAAGAATTGTGACAAACCTGTTCTGGTTTGGAGCCAAAATGATGTGCTATCTGATTCCAGGTGGAGTATCTATGAGAAGATTCATGAAATCAAGTCAGTTTCTCATAAGATCTCATGGAATCGGAAAATACAGAACAAGATGGAGATGATTCAGAGTTGAAATGGCTACATGTAATCATCGAAGTAGCAGAAGTGGCAGAAGAACACAAGTTTAGTGTTCAACGAAGAAACTATGATCTCACTGGTTATTTTTTCCAGAAAAGCAGAGAAAATAAAAAGATTTAGGTTATGTGGGGATACCTAATATCATCTGAGTATCGGAGGAGCTTCGATTGATCACCTGAGAAACTGCAAATGGAAGACAAGCTCATTAGGGTTTGCGATTTCTGAAATTTCAGAAACTCAAAACTGCAATCGTCACAATAAAGAGAGACAAGAGAGTCGAAGGTACCTGAGAAAAAACGACATCAGAGGAAGGATGTCGGAGGCTATGACAGCGATTGATCAGAATCACATCTGGTCCATTTTGTCTTTCGCCGTTATCAAGGAAGAAATCTTGATGCATAGAGTTCAACGACTTAAATGGTGAAGCTTGAGAGCTTCGACGACCACCAAAGAAGATCGGAGATGAAACCCCACCGGAATCGCGACTGTTTCTCGTTGTCAAGGAAGAGACACAAAGGGGGATGTCGCGGAGGCTGCATGAGAGCCGGGAACCAAGGTGGAGGCATGATCGCGTCGAGGAAGTCGCCGGAGGAAGGCGCGGGATGAGGCGCGGTGAGGATCCCCAGATTCACTATCAAAAGAGGCAAATGGGATTAGGGTTCGATGATGTTTTGCCATAGAGAGAGAAGAAGAGATAATTGGGTCAAAGGTGGAGTTTATTGATGGGACTCAGTAATCTCTGGTCCAATATCTGAAATCAAGTTCACAAATTATGATTTGGGCTTATATTGATATATTGGCCCAGTTTCAGTTTTTCATTCTTCTTCAAAGACGGTTTTGCAAAAAGAAAAAACTTAGTTTGCAGAAAAAAGAGAGAGACAAGTCTGTGGCTATATAAAGACACCTTCTTTCAACCAGAATAATGATCCGAACAGAACAAGACAAAAACAATAGAGGCAGAGAGAAGAGAGATAACAAGAGAGAAATCAAAGAGAGTTTCAAGAGATTTTTCGGAATCTTGTATTTTTCTTCTCTATTCTTCTTTGTTAATCCAAAATCTGTAACAAAAAGAGAAACTTCTATTAGCGTCTTGTAAAAAATCTTTTGTTTAATAGTGAAGTTATGGGAGACGAAAAATTCGGTGATCAAATTCTTGTGTCCTTAAATTTTAAACTTATCTCAAAGTCTAAAAATCAAAGCACAAAGTCAGATTTAAAACACTAACAAAACCACCTCCAGTTCAATCAACACTCCTCGATTAAACCAAAAAAAAAAATTACAACCGAGGAAACGAATTTGGTTGTCTGTGAGGCTCAAAAATACATTTGTAGTCGGCCCACCAATATGAATATATCCATTATATCTCTTTTTTAGTTTCTCTTTGAAGCCTAATTCTTCTGGTTTTTTACAATGTTTTGGGTCCATTTATATCAATTCGATCCAATTTCTTCCATTTTTATTTCTCACCTTTTCCGTCTCCATTTGTTTTTTAATCGTTAAATCGAAAAGTTATATGTCGAAACCCATATATCTTTTTGTTATAGTTTAATGAAAAATTCTCTAGAATACCATCAAACCAAGTTTTAGTTCCAAATCTACCACCAATTTTTAAATGTTTCACATGTACCATTATTTTGCAGCACCAAGACATTTTTGTCCTCATCTAATTACGAACAAAAAAGGGTAAAAAAAAAAAAAATTGGATTAGAGAGATAGTCGGCGATCTCCGATCATCACCGATCTGACTCCGTCTCTCCTCTGATGATGTCGATCTCTTATCTTCGGAGATCTCTCTCGTAGATCTCGTTCACCATCCTGAAGCTTCTGTTCGCGATTCCACATTTAAAGCTTTCATTCACGATTCCATCTCGAAGCTTCTGTTCGTGATTCAGATCTTGAAGCTTCCGTTCGCGATTCAGATCTCGATGCATTCGTTCGCGATCCCGATATCGAAACAACTGTTTGTGATTTTGATTTTGAAGCTTCTGTTCACGATTCCAATCTCGAAGTTTCTATTCGCGATTCATATTTCAATGCTTTCGTTCGCGATCCCGATATCAAAGTTTGAATATGAATTGTGATAAAATTTGATTTTGATTTGATAAAGCTATTAGGTCTTAACACTTTCAGTTTTCGAAGTCATCACTGTCTTATCGGATTGCTATGTGTATATGACTGTAAGTAATTTAACTGTTACATGAGCAATGAATTATGTGTATCTATTTTGTTCCACTTCTTCTTTTAATTGTAACTTGCCCACTATGTGCTTCAGTGGGTAGATTAATCAGTCATTTTCTTTTCCCAGTGAATAACTGGTTTTTCTGTAATGGTTAGAACACTTTATGTTTCAGGTGCCTCTAGTGGCTTCAAATCGCATAGGGAAGGAAATAATTGAAACTGAGCATGGACCCAGTCATATCACTTTCTATGGGAATTCCTTCATTGCCGGTATCACTTTATAATAGATGCGAATTTGTTCATCAGACATATGGAATAAATTTAAAGAGCATATTCAATATGTTAGTTAAGCATTTGGCCCAACAATATTTGACAATATTGTTCTTGTGATATGACAGGACCAACAGGTGAAATTGTAGCTGAGGCTGATGATAAAGCAGAAACCGTCCTCGTGGCACAGTTTGATCTTGAGAAGATCAAGTCCAAAAGGCAAAGCTGGGGAGTTTTACGTGACCGTCATCCAGATTTGTACAAGTTGCTTCTTACTATGGATGGTAACCTTTGAATCTTGTGATGTTGGAAGCTATAATCTATATGTTAGAGTTGCTTTAAGATGACACTGGAGAAATCCATTAATAACTATTGCTGGCTTAATCTTGGTAAGCCTGCCAAAATGCAAAGACCCATAATAGGGTTCACTTGTATTTTCTTTAATAAATGCAACTAGAAATCTTCAATTGCTCTTTCATCTTTCTAAGGCTATCAATTTTGCTTACATAATACATGAATCGTTTGTGTTTGGCGTTTGTATTTACCAGATTTTCAAATATTTTCGTCTTAACAATGTCTTTATGTTATGAATGTATCAAGATGACTACTGCTCTTTGATTTTTGTAGCAGAGAATGATTTACTATTGTTATATAGCTTGCATATTTCAAGTGTGCATTATTTGTTTATTAACTAGGAAGCCTTCCAAATTCTTTAGAAAACCTTTTAAAACACAAATTTAGGAAGCATTCATAGACATTTAAGAACACACTTTATATTTTTATGGTTGTATTCTGGATGAGAATCTGGTTATTCTGGGTTGATTAGAATCTTGTTATTCTAGGTAACTAAACTAATTCAATTATCTATAAGTATTTAGGAAAGCGTCCTGTAAATTTAGGAAAACCTTCCGAATTAGGAAGGTCTTCCTAAATATGTAGTAATCATTCATAAATATTTAGAAAGGTTTATGAACTTAACAACAACAAAATTGTGATGATATAAGCATTGTCACTTTTGATTCTGATGAACTTGAATCTTTTGTGACAAGACCATCATTCATAAATGATAAAACATCAAACATACGTTCATAAACTTAAAAATACTCAAAATGACAAGATTATCATACATACATTCATAAAATATCATACATACGTTCATAAAATCAAAATATTGAAATTGAAAAATTATAAAAAGATCATCCTACATAGGTTTTGCAGAGAAACAAGAAGTAGCTAATTATGTCAAGCCGTTGTATCTCCAAACTTTATCTCTTGATTAACAATACTTAATATTTTTGGTATGAATCGCCTACGTCAATTGCTCCATTATCTCAATCAAACCTAATTATTCGATAACTTTTGTCTATCAATTTAATCATATCATCTAGCTCTGCATCTTCCACATCTCCCAATGATAAGAATCTTCCTCGTCTTCATCAAGTGCCGGTAGGATGCATGTTACACTCAGCTGCAAAATAAAATATAATAAAATCAAAAACAACAAAATTTGAGAAAGAAAACTCTTTATTTCTTGTCTTTTTAGGAAGACTTTCCTGAATACATAGGAGTAATTCCTGAAAAATCATGAAGGCTTCCTAAATATCTATTTAGAAAGGATCCTTACATATTTAGGAAGGCCTTCCTAAATTATCAAGAAATATGGAAATTATTAAGAAAAAAGAGATGACAGAAGACAAAATGGATTTACGTTCTCTGATGCCTCCAGGTTTATAACTTGAGTAACATTTAGCATCTGTATCTACACAAATCTCTCGCAAATAAGAAAAATATTAGCTTTGGCCCATTGATAAGCAAATGTTACAAGTAAAACTGACATAAACATCACCTAGTAATGATTACTAAACTTCTAAGAAGGATTACTAAACTTTTAGGAAGGGTTTCATAAAATCGCTTATAACCATCAATTAGATAAAAAGAGATCTTGAACTGATTCTTTTGTGTGTAACGGTGAGTAACTAATGCAAATGTATGATATGCTTTGTTTATTAAATATTTAGGAAGGGCTTCCAAAAATCGCATGTAACTTTTCTTTTAGCTCAATTTTTAGTGAAATCTTCCTAAACATTATATAAATTGAAGATTAAGCCTTTTAGTAAATTCATACCAAACAAACTTACAAAGAGCATGCTAACATAAGAATCAATAAGCGAGAATGGAGGAGGGTCTTGTTAGCCAATGTCCTAAAAAGGCTTTATGTAGTCTCTTTGACTCGTCTATACATGTGCCCAGTAAAAAACAAAACTATCTCATGACTTTCTCTTCTCTTCTGTTACTTCTTCTAGCTTCCTCCTTAGCCTTCTACTAAAAAAAATATATCATTCACACATCAAATACATTCAAATGAACAAAACAAAAAACAAAATTTCCTTGTTTTACCTAAATGATTTCCATTTCTTACACATATACCAATATCGATCATTTGTTAACAAGAATCTATGAAAATCAGTCATACCACACCACCAATTACAGTTAGATAGTTGTGACTAAATTAGTTAGAGATGAAAGTGTCTAATATGGTAGGTTTGAGAAGAGATTAACACCTGATTTCATTCGGCTATAATCAGACGGTAGATTATTGGATGTTGAAATTTGTAGAGGAGTTGGCCGGGCTCCTAGAGAGACATGTTGGGTCGAAGAAGCTTCTCATGTTTGAGTGTAGAGCTGTTGGTGCAGGGGATATGGAATTTGAGATTATTGGCTCAAATTCCTCAACGACTTTTGGCAAGGATTCGACTGTTCCTTTTGATTCAGAAGCTTCGGCGAATTTTGGCGAAGTTGCTTCATCCAATTGCAGTGCTGTTAGATGAGGGAGATATGAAATCTCAGTCTCAATTGTCTCCACGCTTCGACTCTAGGAGAAATTTCGTGTATTTGTGAATTCGGAGGTTCGATAGAAGCTGATATCGCGAGAGAAAATGAGCGAGTAGTCGTGACGACGATGACGAATAGTGAGATCAACGACGATGAGCGGCATCAACAGTGATAACGATGGCGATGTAGCACGGAGATGAGATCGACGGAGACGGAGATGAGATCGACAGAGACGGATATGAGATCGACGGAGACGAAGATGAGATCAACGGAGACAGAGATGAGATCGAAGGAGATGAGATTGACGGAGACGAAGATGAGATCGACGGAGACGGAGATGCGATCGACGGAGACGGAGATGAGATCGATGAAGAAGACGCGCAACCTTGATTTCTGGTGATGATCGTTCCTTCTCCGGCGACGAGAAACCTCCTCCGGTGACGAGTAACCGACGGCGACGAGAAGAGCAACGAAGAGAGACAAATCGCGATTTCTAATCTTTTTTTTGTTTGAATTTTTTTTTTCTTTTTTATCTATTATAATTAAAAGAAGGTTATTTTAGTCATTTTGTTATGAATTTGTGGTATGAATGGAATATTTCAAAATAAATGCTAGATTTGAAAATAAAACTTCATTTGATGGCATTTATGAGAATGTCCCTAGTTTAATTGTAAAAAAATTTCCTAATCTACTATCTCTATTCTAATTTTTTTTTTTGTTAATCACCATTTTTTTTTTTTTTTACTGTTTTACTATTTACTATTTATGTTGAGTGTGATAACCAAAATTTTAAACTTGTTTTGGACATGGTTTTTGAAGTCTTCACTCTCCAACATATAAATGAATTCATGGTTTCAGAAGAGGTCGAAGAGAATAAAAGATCAGAAGGCCAATTCGATATAATTTTGTTCACTTCTAACAGACATCAATTAATCTTATAAAAAAAAAAAAAACACTCAGACATCAATTGACAATAGTTTATTTACTTTTACTGAATAGTAATGAAAGACAGATAAATGTCATTAATATCACATACTAGGGAATGGTTGCGCGAATTGGAAATCTTATGTATTTTACAAATGTTCTATCCATATAAAATAAAATGTTTATCCAAAAGTACTATTTATTTAGTTATTATATTTTAATAAAATTTAGAACTATTGACGTATAAAATTTGTATTGTGATCGGTTATCAAGTATTTTATAATATTAAAATATATGAAATAATTTTGTGTGTTTCTAAAAAATTTATTCTTTGTCTTATCAATTTTTTACTAATTGATAAATTGTAACATTAGAATAAATGGATGAAATTAATTGTAGAAATTAAAATGAGAACAAATGATGCAAAACTTTAGATAGTGGAAAGAGAAGAGTTCGTCATAATCCCTCATAGATGATGAATTTTGAACAAGACTTGTTATCGTTAATCGGATTGTCCGGGGATGGTCGTGTTTTGTTGGAAAACAAAGATCCTCTCGGGCAACAAACATCCAACTTGTCTTGACCGTGTCACCGAACAATAAGAAGATGCCAAAACAAGGAAAAAGAAGAGAGCGAAACAAAAAAAAACTGACCAAAATATTAAAAATTGACAACTATCTTCTTCCAATGATTACACGAGTTGGATAAACCTGAAACAAAGATGAGAAGCAGAATGAAGAGGGGATGACAGTGATGGTGACAGAACGATGAGGCTTTGAGAACAGCGCCAGTACCTTACCGATGTGCTTGAATCTTGTGGCATTTCAGATATGAAGACATCAAATGAAGGAGAGGAGGAGTCATCGGCAAAGAGACGGCATGACCGGCAATCAGAGGCTTTTGAATTTATATTATAAGAGTATTTTCTATATCTTTTTGTTAATAATTTACATATTTCTTCCAGTGAAGGATTTAAATTTTTTCATTTGCAACCGTTACTATTCGTAATATTAATGCCAATTATGAATAATTATATATTTCTCTTAAAGTTATACAAGTAAAATAAAAATAATTAGTTTTACTCATTAAAATTAAAAAAAAATAATACATGTCAAAAATTTATGATACATGTGGTATATTTTCAGAACTTAAGTTTTGAAAAAATCTTAAAATATATATAAACATATATTTATTGTTAGCCGTCTTATAAAGAAAAAATGTTGACCAAAAAATTAATTAATAAATACATAAAGAAAGAAAAACAAAATATTAATATTAAATGAAATTTTGATTGTGACATCTGCCACCAATATTAACAAAAAAAAAAAAAGATATCACCAAAATTTCTCCCAATAAGAACAAGAAAACAGATATTAAAATAACAAAAGGAATCTTTTTTATATTTTTATTAAAAACAAATTATACAAATGAGACAAAGAAATCAAAATGAAGAGAGATGTGGTGGGGACAGCATCGAGCATAGCCATATGGGTTTGCTCCACCGTCCGCAACCCAACCCACCGCTGGTCCCCACCATTTTCTGTCGGCCGATCCATTTCTCCGGCAGCTAACATCAGCCACTCCTCTGATTTAAACAATTTATTTAAATACAACTATACTTATCTAAACAATAACTAGTTCTTTTAAAATAATTTCATGTATTTCCAAATTGCCAATCATTTTTCTAAATAATTTATTTTGTTATAATCTAAATCATGATAATAAAACCGAAAAAATGTTAAAGGCGTATGATTAAAAATCATACAGTTTACTTAAAAACCATATATACCACATATTTCAACATTATTTTTTTTCAACCGCACACTATATTTAAATAACTTTCACGTTGGGTTGTCCAATCCCGGAAAAAAGATTACAAAAATAACATCATTTCTATTTAAACAGTTTGCCATATATTGACAAAAAAAAAAAAACAGTTTGCCATATAATTTAAACTGCAAGAGAAAGTAAACAAACTAATATATCTATTTCGGAACAAATCGAATTCATCTAAATGGCTAGAGAAAGTAGGTGACTCGTCACGAAACTGTGATATCTTCACCATGATAGTTGATCTCACAAGATAGAATATTCAACTTAATCCATAATAACGATTCTATCTCCGAGCGAAGAGGTAATAGACTTCGTCTTTGGCATTTGCTTCTATAATCACCATTCGATCATATGTCTCCACCTCAGTCTCGAGTGGGACATGGACTCCTCCAAAAGTCATTTACTTGACAAGAAAGATTTTGGATACTTCTTACCATATTACCATCCGACCATCTATTCCCCCCCCCCCCACCCAATAACTTTCATATAGCGTCAGTTCCACACAGACTTTCAGCCTCTGTCTATTTTCCTACGGAATGAAAGTTAAATACACAGATCCCCACGGAATAAAAGTTCGAACATTAAATCCACACGGAATGAAAGTTCGAATCCAATTTACACACACAATCCAAGTTGTTTCGGTTTACTGTTTACCAATCCATTATTAACCATTTTTTATCTCAAATAAACCGAGACTGGACATAATTAAACCCGAGTTTAACCCGATTACAACATAAACCGAAATCGAAACATAAAATCCCAAATCAAAAAATCCCCAAATCAGAAACTCTAAAATTGATTTTGCTCTGAAATCCCCAAATCAAAGTTCTCATTTGAAGAATCATGGTATTGATGGCCGAAATCGTCGTGTTTAACGGCGTTGTTGGAGGAGGTGACGATTCCGACCATGAAGATCTTCGGGAACAAAGCGACTACAACATCGAGGAAGCGATTGCGGACTTCAATGACGAGCCTCCAATTCAACACAATGTATACCCAGAAAGTGAGAGTGAAGAAGACGACGATGTTCCTGCAAGAGAGAGAAATCGTAACCAGAGCAGAAGAGGCGACGGAAACTTGTGTGATAGACAAGTTTTCTTCAATGAAATAGCATTTAAGGAGGCTGTCCTCGACTATGCTCTGAAGACAGGTCGAAATCTCCGACAGTACATGTATGACAAGACGAAGCTTGGGTATTGTTGTGTAGGTGACAATTGTTCATGGCGTATTTACTGTTCTGTAAGTAAAAAGACGGGTAGGTGGCAAGTTAAGGTGTTCAAGGATGTCCATTCATGTGTTCCAAATGGGGACTGTGAGATGTTTAGGGTCCCTGTGATAGCTAGGTTGTTTATTCATAACATTAGAGATGAGCCAGAATATTTTATGCCCATGAAGATTGAAGAATTGATTAAGGCAAGATGGAAGATCAGTGTTAGTAGGTCACAATGTCAAGCTGGTAGGCTCAAAGCTTTGAAAATGATTGAAGCTGAATATGATGAGCAGTTTTCACGTCTAAGAGATTATGGAGCTGAGATAGTAGCATCTAATGAAGGTTCTTCTATTGAAATTGACACGATCACAACTGAAGAAGGAGAATGTGTTTAACAGGTTCTATGTCTGCTTTGCTGCTCTTAGAAATTCTTGGAAAGAAACATGTAGACCAATTATAGGAGTAGATGGTTGCTTCTTGAGATCAGAAATGAAAGAACAGCTGCTTGTTGCTTTAGGTAGAGATGCAGACAATGCTATTTATCCAATAGCATGGGCTGTAGTGCAAGTGGAAATTTTTCTTAATTGGTTGTGGTTTGTAAAGAAGATAAAGGCTGATTTATAACTAGAAGATGGTGAATGATATATCCTTATTTCTGATCGTCAAAAGGTTAGTTCTTTATTCAGAATGCTTTTGTTCTACAGTTGTTAGGGACTGATCAAAGCAGTTGAGGTGGAGTTGCCAAACATTGAGCATAGAATGTGTGTTAGACACATCTATGGGAACTTGAAGGCTAAGCATGAAAAGAAAACAGAAATGAAGCCCTTAATTTGGAATCTAGCATGGAGTTACAATGATGCACAATATAAGGAGTACGTGGACATGTTGTTTAAGTACGACACAGAAGTATTTCAAGATGTCTTGAAGACAAACCCCAAGACTTGGTGTAGGGCCTTCTACAAGCTTGGCAACCACTGTGAAGATGTCGAGAACAACTCTACTGAGTCATTCAACAACACGATTGTTAAGGCAAGGGAGAAGCCATTCGTGCCTATGCTGCAGATGATTGCAAGACTTGCAATGGTACGTATAGCTAAGAGAGATGTTAAATCTCATCAGCACCAAGGCCTATGTACACCATATGTAGCTAAATATCTTGAAGTAGAACATGAACTGGCTTCGGAGTGCAAGGTTTATAGTAGCACCAATAGGATGTTTCTAGTGGAGCTTAGAGGAGGTTCTTATCGTGTGAGTTTAGAAAAGAGGACTTGCACTTGTAGGAGGTGGGAAATAACAGGAATACCTTGTGAGCATGCGTATGGGGTTATTCTTGATAGGAAACTGCAGGCTGATGACTATGTTAGTCATTGGTTTAGGACAACTATGTGGAGTAGAACATATACAAATGGAGTTATTCCAATGAGAAGTGTAGGGTTCTGGCCAACTGGATCAGAACCTTTGGTACATGAACCTCATGAGCCACCACAGCCTGGAAGGAGAAAGAAAAGTAAGAAAGAGAAAAGGAAGAATGGTAAGAATGAGTCTCCATTGAAGAAGCAACCAAAGATGTTGAAACATATTATGCATTGTGGAGTATGTGGCTTAGCAGGTCATAACTCTCGATTTCATAAAGGGAAAAAGAACAAGGTATGTGTTTCTGTGCTTGTGTTTCTATTTGTCTTTGTGTGTTCTCTGACTTTGGTTATGTCTGTGTTTGTTTTGGTTCTTACAACAGGGAACTCAAGGTCAAGCTTCTCAAGATGGTACAAAAGGTCAAGCTTCTCAAGATGGATTGAGTTTAAACTGAAGATTTGATGTTTTTTTTTTGTCATGAACCTATGTCTGAAGTAGTAGTATGTTTGGGTTTAATCGGATGTATCTTTTTGGGTCATGAACATGTGTCTATGTATGTTGTGTCCAAGACATGTCTTTTATTTCAAACCTTTTATCAACTACCTTATGCTTCCATTGACTTTCTTTTACAACCAGACTTTCTTTTACAACCAAACTGACGATACAGAAATGACACACAACTCAACCTACTAGTTTCATCAGACCAAACAAGATCATACACCCAAACACTCCAAAAATCAACATTTTCTTCATACTGGATTTGACTTCGAGCAATTCTTCTTCAAACCTCTCACATATCTCTTTTTCCAACTTCAGTTGCATCTTCTCAAACACGAATTTCCCATCCTCCATCTTCTCCGCCGTAATCTCTTTGACAGTTTGTTCAAGACTTGAAATTTGAAACCTTAATGATTCAATCTCATTGAGGTAAGCCTCATCGACCCACTTGAATGTGTGGTTGTCATTCATAAGCTTATGTGATGCAGCAAAAACACAACGATAGTACCTACGGTAAGGATTAGCATCGGATTTGGAAATCAATTCCACGATTTGTTCCCCACAACTACATCTCTTTGGAGCACCCATGATTCTTCCTCTTCGTCTGACATTTGTTGTTCCAGTAGAAGACCCATATCCAATGCTCATGTTCTTGACTCGAATCTCCAGCTACAGTTTAAACTACGAAATCTCCAGCTGCAGTTTAACCTACGGAATCGAGAAACATTACCATGAAATTGATATCAGACAAACATATATGAAGCCTGTGAAATCGAAATCTACACTCCGATCTTAAACCCTAACAATAAACTTACTCGATTTCGAAAAATTGAAGAATTGATATAGTCGATTTGGAGAAATCGGTTTCTAGGGTTCTTGCTTTTATAAATTGGGGATTTTTTGTTTTCTCGTTAACGGCTATATTTCGAATTACGGGTCAATTCACGGGTCTGAGTTACCGGTCAATTCACGGGTTGGTTTCTATGGATTTGGTTATCTAATTCAGTTCATTTTCGGTTTTAGGTGGTTTGGTATCTGGTTTGACACATAAACCGACATAACCGACCATTGTGTGGATTTAATATTCGAACTTTTATTCCGTGGGATCTGTGTATTTAACTTTCATTCCGCGGGGAAATAGACAGAGGCTGAAAGTCTGTGTGGAACTGATGCTATATGAAAGTTGTTGGGGAGAAATAGATCGTCAATCCTACCATATATGGGAAGACTTTGAGCTTCCATGCAAACTTTAAAATTCCGTGGGATCTGTGTATTTAACTTTCATTCCGCGGGGAAATAGACAGAGGCTGAAAGTCTGTGTGGAACTGATGCTCTATGAAAGTTGTTGGGGAGAAATAGATCGTCGATCCTACCATATATGGGAAGACTTTGAGCTTCCATGCAAACTTTAAAATTCACCAAAGACATGATTAGTAATATTCGGTGGTTCCTATTCATCTCTTGAAAAACAAAATATTCTTCGCTTTTTAAATAAACCACATAAATTATAGAAAAACTTCATGATTGATTTTCAACAAGTATTGATCTGGGAGCCTCCAAAAAAAATATCCAAATTTTAATAAATCAAACTGGATGTGAAAATATTTGGTGTGGAATAAAAATGCTCATTTCTATAGAGAAAAGAGCATTGAAACAAAATATGATTTATCATTTCATTCTCAACCAATGGCAAATGGAATTAACAAGGAGGGGTGTTAAATTTTAAATATTAGTTTATATTTTACTAAAAAACTTTAAATTGACACAAAGCCAATAAAAATATTGACAACTATAAATTTTAAATTCAAATACAAATGTGATACACTAATTATATTGAACCCCACAAAACTCTTAACCCAATAAAATGTATCACAACAGTAAAAATAGAAATAAATCCACTTATATAAGTGAACTTAAATAGTTTAACATTATATCTTTGTCATTAGCTTAAAATTCAAAACTGTGTTCTTCTTCCTTTTTTTTTTTTCGATCGACATATTTATATTCTCTTTAGAAATCAAAGTATTGGATTCCACCATAAAGACAGAGATTCAAAACATTTTCTAAGTATTGGATTCCACCAAAACACTTAGTAAAACAAAAAGAAACAAATTAGAAGCTTAGAGTGAGTGAAAACTCGATTTTTATCTAATTCAAGGGTGTCTTTTTACAATGCTGGTGATGAACTTATATAGGCTCAAATTAAAAGTGATCAAATAAATCAATATAAATGCAAAATAATTCAAATTAATTACAAAAATCAATCAAGAGTTAATTTTGACAGATTTTTAGCAATAAACATTAATGGAGATTGGTTCTTTGTATATAGACACTTTTTTTATATAACTATGGTTTAATTGTCATCTAGAAACTCCTTAAAAATTTGGGCTTGATTGAATTGTGTTATTTGTTGATGGAGCATGGATGTGAACTGTATTTTCGAGACTGCATCATTCCCTCCTTCTTCAAAAGATTTTGTCCTCAAAACCGTTCACCTCGAAAATGTTGTTAGTTTGGTTTTGTCATGTTTTCGTTTGAAAGCCAAAACATAAAACATGAAGATTTTTTTTTTAAAACACATAATAGAGAATTAAACAAAAATAAATCAAATATTTTTTTAAAATGTAAACGAAATGCAAAACATATCTTATGTTTTTTTTTTCTTTTTCTTTTTGGAAAACAAAATCAAAAAACAAAACAGACTGTTCTTATGATTTTTTTTTTATAAAATCAAATAAACAAAAATAAAAGATTCAAAAAGATGGTTTGAATCAAGTTGGTCAATGGGCTTGCCTTTGAAACAACAAAAACAATTTAAAAAAAAATAAATTTTAGATTTATTTAAAATAAAGAATAAAATACAGAAAACTTCTTTTGGATTTTTTTTTTATAAACCGAATGAAACAAAAACTAAAACAGAAAACAAATGATAGAGGTTGGTTTGATGCAACCTTGGATAGAAACTTTTAACTCTGATACCAAATGATATAAGATCGGAATCCACCAATCTAAGTGATCACAAGGCTGTTGGAGTTGACAAACTTTGATGGATCGAAGTTCACCACATAAAAGTGCGGATGTCTTTGTGATAAGAACACAAATCTAAGTCTATGTGATTCCACACAAAGACATAAATTCAAGACGTTTTCTAAGTATTGGATTCCACCAAAACACTTAGTAAAACAAAGGAAAACAAGCTAGAAGATTAAAGTGAATGAAAACTCGACTTTTTACAATGGTGGTGATGAGCTTATATAGGCTCAAATTAAAAGTGATGAAATAAATCAATATAACTGCAAAATACTTCAAATTAATTACAGAAATCAATCAAGAGATAATTTTGACATATTTTTAGCAATCAACATTAATGAAAATTAGTTCTTTGTATCTAGACACTTTTTTAATATAACCATGGTTTAATTGTCTTCTAGAAACTCCTTGAAAATTTGGGCTTGATTTGAATTGTGTTATTTGTTGATGGAGTATGGATGTGAACTATATTTTTGAGACTGCATCACCAATGATGATTGAAATCATAGTGGAAAAACTCGAATTCTGCCAAAGAAATATACTCAGAGTGAATCCTTGAATACCACCACTTGATTATATATATAAAACTTCTACAAATTAATAATACAAGGATTCTGATATTTTATTAATTTATAGAGATATTAATTTATAGAGGTATTATTTGGTTGATAAACCAATTTCGGGACCTGAAAAAGTTATTAAATTATCGAGTAGTAATTTAAAAAGGTTCTACTCTATATATATATATATATATACTAGATTAGGATCCGTGCATAATGCACATTTTTTATAATAAAAAATATTCATATTTAACCAAATTAAAGTAAATACTCGTTATCGTTAATGGTTGAACCCCGAGTTCTTAATTCTTATCCGACTATAAAGAAGAAAATAATTAACATATTCTTATCTCCGTTCCGAAAATATTAATATACATCAATATACTTAAAAATCTTTGTGAACATGTTTTAGAACAATTTATCGATAGTTACCATTAGTTTTTTTTTGCTCAGCTATTTTCTCTTTCTACTTTGGTCTATAAACTTTAACCTCCTCCTCTACCTCATATCGAATTAGTAAATTTGAAAAAAATATCATACTCTACTAATATGCTTGAGTGGAACAGTTTATATTTATGCGTCTACCGCATCATTTTCATCACCTGACACTGTAACTTGAAAATATCAATATCATACCTTTACAAAAAAAAAACAACAACACCATCACCTCAAATATACACGTGCATCTAGATTCATCATTTAACGGAATCTCACACAGAGAAACACACGCATATAATTCAATTTCGTCTTTACATTTTTCCTTTTTTGTTTTGATATATACTCTATACATTCTTAATCTTATAGTTTACATTTTTTTTTTACGAAAGAGGGATGGCGGCCATATCTAGGGTTCGATAATGGTTTCTTCGGTTCGTGTGTCTGTTTGGAAATAGGGTTTTGAGGATTTGCGTTGGAGAAACAAAGGGTGTGAGTTTGGGTATCTTTGTGATTCGAAACCAGTATGGATTCGAAGATCTGATCAATCCTATTTGGAGGGTTCAGATCTATGGAGATTGCTCGGAGGATATGGGTTTTTTGGAATGGATTGGGTTTCTGGGTACGAAGAGGCTAATAATTTACAGTGGAAGGAAAGGGGATTGTGGGAGGGGGGGGGGTCGAAATCAACACAATTAGATTTGTCGGAGGTTTGTTAAGAGGGGTGAAATTTCTGCGTATGAACCACGAAAGCGAAGATCCAAAGATTGGTTTTATTGAGCTGTTTCGAAAAGCTTTTTGTACAAGTGTTTGAGAGCAAAAAAGTCTAGGGTTTTTGCTAAGTAAATTGCGGATCCCTTTTTCAAGAGATATACATGGATATATATACTAGCTTGAGTCGGTCAGGTCAATCCTCAAGAGATAAGGAAAACTTCCTAATCCTTCGGGATTTTCGTTTTTGCTAAGTCGGCTTGACTTCATGGGCCTTTGTATCGTTGTAGGCCGATGACAGGCTTGTTGTCTTCGTATAGAAATGACTTCGGCCAGGCAGCTTCGTATAGATTTGACTTCGGCTAGACAGTTTCGTATAGAAATGACTTCGGCCAGGCAGCTTCGTATAGATTTGACTTTGGCAAGACAGCTCCGTATGGAAACGACTTTGGCCAGGCAGTTTCGTATAGATTTGACTTTTGGTCAGACAGTTTCGTATAGAAATGACTTCGGCCAGGCAGCTTCGTATAGATTTGACTTCGGCAAGACAGCTCCGTATGGAAACAACTCCGGCCAGGCAGTTTCGTATGCAAATGACTTCGGCCAGACAGCTTCGTATAGATTTGACTTCGGCTAGGCTTGCCGAAGTGGACCTCTCCGTGCCGAAGTGGCCGTGCTGAAGTGGAGCTTGTGCGTGTTGCCGAAGTGGGCTTGCGTTGGCCGAAGTGGGCTGTGCCAAAGTGGACCGTGCTGAAGTGAAGGCTTGCCGAAGTGAGGGCTTGCCGAAGTGGCCTGGCTTGGCCGAAGTGGGTCATTGCCGATGTGGATCGTTGCCGAGGTGGATCGTTACCGATGTGGGTCGTTGCCGATGTGGATTGTTGCCGAAGTAGAGGCTTGCCAAAGCCGTGGCTGTGCCGAAGTGGGCTGTGCCGAAGCTGTGGCCGTGCCGAAGTGGGACTATACCGAAGCCGTGACTGTGCCGAAGTGGGCTGTGCCGAAGCCGTGGCTGTGCCGAAGTGGGATTTGCCGAAGCCGTGGCCGTGCCGAAGTGGAATGCCGAAGTCTCCTTGCCGAGGCGGGCTGTGCCGAAGTGGAGAAGAAGCTTGCTGAAGTGGAGAAGAACTTGGCCAAAGTGGAGAAAAAGCTTGGCCGAAGTGGAGAAGAAGCTCGCCGATGTGGAACTTAACTTGGCCGAAGTCTCCTCCGTTGCCGATGTGGGCTTGTCGCCGAAGTGGAGCTCCTGTTGCCGATGTGGCTTGCCGAAATGGAGCTCCTTTGCCGAAGCGGAGCTGTGCCGATGTCTCCTCCTGCCTAAGTGGAGCTTCTTGCTGAAGCGGAGCTCACGTTGGCCGAAGTGGGCTGTGCCGAAGCGGACAGCTTGGCCGAAGTGGACTGTGCCGAAATGGACAGCTTGGCCGAAGTGGGCTGTGCCGAAATGGACAGCTTGGCCGAAGTGGGCTGTGCCGAAATGGACAGCTTGGCCGAAGTGGGTTCGTATCACGCCTAAGTGGTCTCGTATCGCGGCCGTAGTGAGCTCGTATCGTGCCTAAGTGGATTTATATAGAAACGACTTAGGCCACGACTTCGGCCTTGTCCGATCCTCGTGCTTCCATACTTAGCCATTTTTCCATTGATCACAGCTGAGTGGATTTTGACCCCAACAGGGATCTTGGTCGATCTCGGATGATAATGAGATACGGGTATATGCGATATTGGATAGTTCACAGATAAGGAAACTGGATGTGATTAGGTTCTGGAAAAATGAAGAGCAAAGGGAAGATGGATATCCAGTGAGATATCAGATCTTATTGGTGGTGATTCGCAAATCAGATCCGATTTTTATTCTCCGATTAATGATATTGATGTGCTCAGGGATACCACAAATATTCGTGCGTCCTTATTAGAGAGACGAATGATGGGTACAAGGCATATTGTTTTACATTTCAAAACAGGTTCTGCTTCCTCTTTTATTTCTGTTGGCATTAGGTGTTGGTTCTAGTTTCGGTAGAGGATTAAGAGGTTTGGTTGGTGATAAGTTGGGGATCGGGAAAGAAAGGGATTTTGGTCCAATGGCTCAGATAGGTGTGTTGACAGGGAAGAAAACAATTGTCAGAATGGAGACGGTTAAGGTTGCATCAATTAATATTGAAAGAAGAATTCAACAATTTGCTCTGACTCTTATTGGACTGTATGGAATCCGAGATTCCAAAACATGGAATCTTTGATCCACAATATGCCTAAGATTTGGAAGTTGGAGGTAAGGCTTTTGGAGCGGATCTAGGCAATGGTAAATTTCATTTCAACTTTCAGTCTGAAGACGATATTCAAGAGGTTTCGAAGAATGGACCATATCACTATGATTCATGGATGGTTTCAGTTGTGAGATGGGAGCCTGTTATTGAGAGTAATTACACATCAGAGATCACCTTCTAGGCAAGAGTTAGGGATCTCCCATTCCAGTACTGGGTTGAAGGTACAATTCGTGTGGTGGGAAAAGCCATTGGAATTGTGCGAGAAGTCGATGAGGATTCAGGTTATGTACGTGTCTCTTTTGATGGGTTTCAGCCTTTGATTTTCACTACTATTATACCATTTGACAATGGAGATGAGGTTAAAGTCATAGTGGAGTATGAGAAACTTGCAAACTACTGTGCACGTTGCTTCCAGACGTCACATCTTATAGATGAGTGTCCAGAATTAGGAAAACAGTTAGAATCATCCAAAGGTTCAAAAGAGGAATTACAGAGAGAAATGGGACAACAACAGCTGCCACGAGAGGGAAATGGAGGCTGGGAGATTCCGGGGAAGAGATTAGTGAAGAGGGCTCTTCCGATGACTGATCTTGAGATGAATGATTTGGAATATAGGCAACAACATGGTGGGTTTAGAGGAAGACCAGGTTACCAAGGATATGACAAAACAGGTTTAGGCTCACGAGATGTCAAAGAAGACAGAAGAGACGGTGCTAAGACTGGTGTAAGAGATGGGTATGTTAGAAGTGGGAAACCAGATTATCAGAAATAGGTTGATAAAGAATATAGAGCTAAGGATGGTAGGTCACAAGGTTTTGTAAGAGGTAGAACTTTAGCTTGGCCACGTCCGCTGTATCAAACTCGCACAACATCTGATCTCAGCTGTTAGTGATGGGAAAGACAAAGATATTCATGGGGTGGTTAATGGGCTGGAAAATGAACAAAGTCAGGCTGTAGTGTGTGATAAACTTAAGACAGTGGCTGAGCAGATGGATGCAGAGAATGATGATTAGTTGGTGGAAGATGGCGAGTACTTGATAGATGGTACTTTTGCAAATTTTCAGATTGAGAATGACTACAGTATCTCAGAAATGGAGGGTCAAGAAAGCAATATCGCAATTCATGGTAATTTTTCTCACTCTGTTACTAAGACTTGTGATTTAAAAGAGTTAAATGAGGTGTTAACAGGCATATCGTTGGAATCGGTCAAGGATATTAAAAGGAATGTGGGCTGTAGTCTAGCAGGATTTACAAGGATAAACTCCAGAAAAAGGAACCTAATGCTATTAGCGTCTCGTAAGAAAAATCTTATAGCTAAAGCTTCTGTTATGCAACGGGTGGACACAGCAAAAACCAGGAACAAAGGGACATCGGGGGTACCAATAAAAGCAAAGAAAAAAGGGACGGTGGCTCTCCCGAAGCTACCGGCTAATACGTGAGGATATTGAGTTGGAACTGTTAAGGTCTAGGGAGTGATCTGACAGTGGAGAAATTGAGGGAAATGTGGAAACGATTCAAACCAGAGATTTTATTTTATCGGAAACAAAACAATGTTTTAGTTATTTGGAAAAGTTTAAGTTTCATTTTGGTTATAATAAATTGTACACGGTTGAACCCCGAGGCGTTAGTGGAGGTTTAGCGTTGTTTTTTAATGAAGAAATAAAACTCACAGTTCTATATTCGGATAGTAGAGTAATCGATGTCAATGCAACTTTTGAGGGTCGGAATGTGTTCTTAACATTTGTATATGGTGATCCGGTTGTTAAACTAAGAGAATTGGTGTGGGAACGATTGACTAGGATCGGTACACAGAGATCAGAACCGTGGTTAATGATTGGAGATTTTAAGGAGCTAACAGGGAATCATGAGAAAAAGATGGAAAATGAGACCGACGACATCATTTGTACCATTTAACACAATGATTCGACACTGCGGAATGTTGGAATTTAGATGTCTTGGGAATCAATTATCATGGCGCGGTACAAGAAATAAACAAAAGATTCGGTGTAGATTGGATCGAGCCCTTGAAAATGAGGATTGGCATTCATTATACTCCTACTCGAATGTTACATATTTAGATATGATCGGGTCTGATCATAGGCCCATTGTTGGTAATTTTAGTGCTAAAAAAGGATCGGTTAAGAGATCCTTTCGGTTTGATGCGAATTGGATAGATAAGGAAGGTCTTCCTGAGGCTGTGGAAGCCGGATGGAACAAGACAAGGAATTTAAGGCCAATGGCATTTGTAGATAGGATTACGAATTGCAGAAATTCAATATCCTGGTGGAGAAAGAATAATATTTTACCAGTTAAGGCTAAGATATCGGCTTTGAAAAAGGCACTCGAAGAAGCCAAAAATGTTGATAGAAAATCCCAAGAGAAAATTAGAGATATTACAAAAGTTTAACAGAGGCGTATATAAAGAAGAGGAAATGTATTGGAGACAGAAAAGCCGATCACTTTGGCTGCGTAATGGGGATAGAAACACAAAGTTTTTCAATGCTTTGAAGAAGCAAAGAAGAGCAAGGAACATGATTATAGGACTGTTTAAGGATAATGGACTTGGAAAGAGACGGATGAGGGTTTAGAGAATTTAGCTACAAGTTATTTCAACTCTTTGTTCACGTCAACTCAACCCGGGAATATTGAGGAAAGCTTACAAGCTTTACAACCAATAGTCACAGGAGAGATGAATACGAGGCTGACAAGGGATATATTAGAAGATGAGGTAAGGAAAGCACTCTTTATGATGAATCCGGAAAAAGCTCCGGGTCTAGATGGTTTGACGGCTCTCTTTTATCAACGGTTTTGGCCAACAGTAAAAGAGGAATTGGTAAATGTAATTTGTCACTTTTTCAGTTCGGGCTCCTTTGATATAAGGTTAAATACTACCAACATTTGCTTAATCCCGAAAACGGATAAGCCCAAACATATAGGGGAATTCAGAACAATCAGTCTGTATAATGTGGGATACAAGACTATATCCAAAATTTTGTTTATGAGGCTGAAACAAGTACTACCAAAGGTAATTTCGGAAACACAATCAGCATTTGTGTCAGGGAGGCTAATTTCGGATAGCATACTAATAACTCAGGAAATGTTTCATGGGTTGCGGACTAACTCAGCATGTAGACATGAATTCATGGCAATTAAGACGGACATGAGTAAAGCGTATGATCAGATAGAATGGAACTTCTTGGAAACAGTCATGGCTCGATTAGGTTTTGGACAGATCTGGATCAAATGGATATTGTTCTGTGTGAAATCGGTATCGTATCAGGTACTGATTAATGGTCAACCAAATGGGCATATAAACCCGGGGAGGGGTCTTAGGCAAGGTGATCCACTTTCACCATATTTATTTATTTTGTGTACAGAGGTGCTGATTGCTAACCTGAGAGGGACAAACTATTAACGGGGGCTTAGGCGGTATGGGGTCTTACCTAGGAATTCCAGAGAGCTTGGGAGGATCTAAGAGTAAGATCTTTAATTATGTCAAAGAAATACTTAATGATAGGGTAAATAGTTGGTCGGCAATATTTTTATCAAAGGGAGGTAAATAGATTTTGATTAAATCAGCCGCTCTTGCTCTTCCGACTTATGTCATGTCATGCTTTAGACTTCCCCAGTCGTTAACTTCTAAGTTAACCAGTGCAATAGCTAAATTCTGGTGGAGCTCCAATGGATGTAACCGCGGTCTTCATTGGATAGCATGGGAAAAATTATGCATCCCAAAAAAGAGGGAGGCCTTGGGTTCCACTCCTTGGAACATTTTAATACGGCTTTGCTGACAAAATAACTATGGAGATTATATCAATTCACGAATTCTCTAGTAGTGAGAGTCCTGAAGGAAAGGTATTTCAGGTTTAGACACCCATTACAGGCCAAAAATCCCACACTCTCCATCTTTTGGTTGGAAAAGTATCTTATCGGCCAGAGATTTACTGTATAAAGGTAGTAGGGTAAGAATGGGATCCGGAAATGGTATAGCTGTGTGGGATGATCCATGGATACCCGACATATATCCCATGCCAGCACGAGGGAGAGGAAGAGTTTTGCATCCAAATTTAAAAGTCAATCATCTGATTAATCCACTGACAAATGATTGGCATGACCCAATTCTTCAAGAATTCATGGATCCGGAGGACATGCAATTGATTAAAGGACTCGATATTAGCCCTACATTCAAAGCGAATAGTATAATTTTGCATTTTACAAAGTCGGGCATATATACGGTTAAGTCAGGATACTGGTTATCACAAAAGCTAGTAGGAGAGGAGAATGTTCAATTGGTAATTGAGCCGAGCATCACGGCATTAAAGGCATATTTTTGGAAAATACAATGCCCTTCCAAAATAAAACATTTTTTATGGCAAGTTTTAACGGGCTCATTGGCAGTTTCGGCTAGGTTAAATCAGCGAGGAATTAATTGTCCTACCAGTTTTGTGAGTTGTGGGGTAGTTGAGGAGACGATTAACCATGTGTTATTTGAATGCCCAACGGCGGCACAATCTTGGGATCTTTCTCCGATTTCTTTGGCTACGGATTCGTTTCCATCGTCTTCGGTCTTCTCAAACTTAGATTATCTCTTCTGGGGAAACCAAAAGCAGAAAAACCAGGATGGGGGACATGACATATTTCCATGGCTTATGTGGTTCATCTGGAAGGCAAGGAATAGAAGGGTATTTCAAGGAGCTCACTCGAAACCCACAGACATTTTACAACTCGCAGAGAGTGAATTTTTGGCTTGGAGAGAAGCCCAACCTAGCAGCTCAAGTCCAGAAATAGGGCATATGATCGTGATCCAACAATCCACAAGTACTCGATTTAAAGTGGATGGTTCTTGGAAGGAGACGGATGCGACATCGGGAATGGGGTGGATATGCTGCAAGGGGGACCACACCCTGCTGATCGGGGCGAGAGGACGAAGAAAATGCCTATCACCATTATACTCGGAGATGGAAGCTTTGTTATGGGCGATGAAATCCATTTTTTAAAAGGGTAGATTGTCAGACTTTCGAGACAGATTGTTCAGAGCTGATTAATTTGACTCAATTTCCAGAATTGTGGCCCGCATTTTCCATTCCCTTGGATACTTTTGGTGAGATCCGTGATAGATTTCCAAGTTTCTCATTATCATTGATTCCACGCTCTCTAAATGGTAAGACCGATTGTTTGGCCCGATCAGCCTGTTCGAGGTTGATTGAATTTTTTTTTGTAAGTAAAACACTACCGCATTGCATTATCAATGGCCGAGAATTATTTTAATGAAAAAAAAAATTTTACATTTTTTTCTTAGTTTACAAAAAATGGAATCTATGAACAATAAAAACAGAAAGTTATAATATATTATTCTGCTATTTTCATTTTGTAAATTTTTCTCTTCATGTTTGGCTCATAAATTTCCTTTTTAAACTAATTAATTAATTTTATTTTAATTTTTTAAAACGATTGACATGTGTTATAATCTTGATTAACAATAACACATGGCATAATCTCGTAAGTTATAATTATGACACGTGTCAGATTCATGTTGAACGCGTTCAACTTTATAATATAAGATATATAGATAAATATACAAAAAGTTCAAAAAAAACCCAAATCTATGTAACCAAAGGCCAATTTTTTTTTTTTTTTTTTGGCTATGAACGAGACAAGGTAAAGCAAAAATAGAAAAAATACAAAACACAAAATTTGGTCTCAGAGGGATACAATGTAGATAAGATGTAGATAAGATGATCCTAACCAATTAGATATTGGATTTTAACAACTCTAACATCAACTGATTATGCATACATGCATAAGTACTATATGTATATATAGATGCTTACTCCAAAAATGATAAAATGTATGCATTAGTACTGAAAACAAAAGAAAGTAGACATGGAAAAAGCATGAGATGGGTCACTGATTCGAAGAAAAGGGACTGATGATGAGTTTAGTTGTCGTGTCGATTTCAAGACTTTGATTGGTCCAAATACCCCACGTCTCATTGTATGCCAACATGTTTTGATGATTTGGTCATAATTTATGTTCTTAATATCGTATAACAAATTGTGTTGTTTTTTTTGGGTCATGTGTGTGGGAGTCAAAATCAACACAATTAGATTTGTAACGTAACTTTTAAGGGAACT
The DNA here is from genome assembly GCA_900406555.1 of Pseudoturritis turrita. Classification (NCBI taxonomy): domain Eukaryota; kingdom Viridiplantae; phylum Streptophyta; class Magnoliopsida; order Brassicales; family Brassicaceae; genus Pseudoturritis; species Pseudoturritis turrita. The sequence goes on from OVBL01000683.1 coordinate 96,316, forward strand.
GAAATTTCTGCGTATAAACCACGAAGCGGAGATCCAAAGATGGTTTTACTAAGCTGTTTCGAAAAGATTTTGCGTACAAGAGTTTCAGAGCAAAAAGTCTAGGGTTTTGCTAAGTAAATTGCGGATCCCTTTCTCAAGAGATGTACATGGATATATATACTAAGTCGGCTCGGCTTCATGGGCCTTCATCTTGATATCGACCGAAGATAGACTTGTTGCTTCGGCTCGCGAGTTTGCGTATTCTGCTCGGCCCATTGCCTATGCCAGGATTGGGATCGACTTTGGCCGTATTGGTTTTGACCACGACTTTGTATGGAATTGGCTTCAGCCACATTATCTTTGAATAGAATCGACTTCGTATAGAAATGACTTCGACCACGACTGTCTTCGGCCAGGATTGGCTTCGGCCAAGCTGTCTTAGGCCAAGTTGTCTTCGTATAGAATTGACTTCGGCCAAACTGTCTCGTATAGAATCGTCTTCGTATAGAAATGACTTCGGTCACATTGTTTTCGGCCACGACTGTCTTCGGCCAGGATTGGCTTCAGCCAAGTAATCTTCGGCCAGGAGTGGCTTTGGCCAGGCTGTCTTTTGCCAAGCTGTCTTCGGCCAGGCTGACTTCGGCCAGGCTTACTTCTGCCAGGCTGACTTCGGCCAAGCTGACTTCTGCCAGGCTGACTTCGGCCAAGCTGTCTTCGGCCACGACTGTCTTCGGTTAGGATTGGCTTTGGCTAGGCTGTCTTTGGCCATGCTGTCTTCGGCCAGGCTGTCTTCGACCAGGCTGTCTTCGGCCAAGCTGACTTCGGCCAAGATTTCTTATAGAAATGACTTCGTATGACTTCGTATGGAAATGACTTCGGCCACGGCCGCGACTTCGATAGCTTAGGCCTTATCCGATTTCTTGTATTTCTATACTTAGTCATTTTCCCATTCATCAAAGTTGGGTTGATTCTAACCCCAACAGTTAGCCCCCCAGTTCGGTAGTTTCAGCTATGATAGTGCCGAGGTAAAGGAAGTCTAAGCTGGGATCAATGTGCCGTGCCAATCGGTACGAGCCAAACCGACGTGATGCCGAGTCTGTTGTTCTTGATATTCTGCCAAGTTCTCTGTCTTCAGATCGGCGATCTCATTTCCAGTAGAAATTTCTTCATGCAACTGTGTCTTGGCACGATCTTCAAAGCATGATGACATCACCTTTTGCTTTAAGGGTCTATATATATCTTCACTCCTTCTCATTTCTCCCTCACTCTTCACTTCTCACAAATCTTCAAGAAGATAAGGTAACTTCCTTCCTCCCTTCTCTCCCCTTCTCTTGAATTTTTTTTTTTTTTAGGTTGTTGTTTTTGTTTCTATTGCCGTTGACCGCCGAGCTCCCTTCTCGAAGTGATTTTGTTCTTTGGCAGAAGTGATTCGCGGGTTGGCCGAAGTGATTTCGCTCTTTGCCGAAGCCTTCTTTTCTCTAAAATCTTCTTCTTTGCCAAAGCGCCTCGCCGTTGCCGAAGCGCCTCGTCTATCTTCGGAGGATGATAATGGCATTTTCAACAGACTGTTCTGAGCTAGTAAAGATGACGTCTAGCCCTTCTGAATGGCATGCCTTCTCGATGCATTTGGATGAGTTCGTGAGGATGAGGGATGAGTTTTCCTTCTTCTCACGGACCCGCGACGAGCGACGGACACCGGAGAGGCGTCAAGGAAATGTTGGAGTGGCTAGGGCGAACCTTTTTATTAGAGAGCAACGATTGGGCCTCCGTTCCAAAATTTATCAATTATTATTTATATATTTTATTTTTAACCTGACATTCTAACATGTTCTCTTGAGAAAATGACAATACCAATCCATTATCTTAAAAATATCACTACAAGGCGGACCATCTAAAGTAAGAATAGTCTATCATATCATTTTAGCTCCAATATCATAATAAGAGATCATGAATTTTAAATGTAAAATCGAATAAGAATGAATCATTGATCCATGTTATCTATATTCTATGTTATATCTCAGCAGGTCTAATGTGAGATTTTAGCTCACACAAATCTTTAATCCGAGATTCGATGAGAACTTCATTTTATACTGTTTAGTAAGCTAGAGTCTTCCAAAAAAACGAGACAATATCTCGCAATACATTTTTTTTTTTTTTTTGCTAAACGATTTTCAAATTATCTCACAATACATTTGTCTCACAAATTTAAATAATGAGAGAATTAGAAAAGTTCACATATTGCTAATTGCTATATATATGTCTTTCTTCTCCTTTTTTTTTTATCAAACTGAAATTCATTAAATCACTAAGAGTCCAAACCGGACAGAATCTCGACAAAAGAAACAGAGGAAACAGCCGAAATCAGAGACAAAGCATATTTTGCGAGGGAATCCGCTTCACAGTTAGCGGTCCTTGAAATAAAAACGAAAGATATTTCTAAGAAACAAGCAGCAATTTGGTTTATGTCATGGAGAATGCCATAAAGCTCCTTTTGATATTTTTCGGAATTGATTGCTCGAATGAGCATTTGTGAGTCAGATTTGATGCAGATCTTTGCCCATCCTTCATATCGGGCTTGACTGATTGCTTCTAAGACTGCCAATGCCTCAGCCATTAGAGGGGACAGGACCTGCGGTCGTGATTTCTCCCCCTGTTTATTGATGTTCAGCAGCTCATTTTTAAAGGTCCATCCAAGGCCTGCAAGTTTCGAGTCACTCTTCCGCCGCATCCGTAGTACAGATTATTGCATCCCTGGGAATTGTTGGTTGTGGTTGCGGGATCTGCGTCTGAGGGACTAGCTTTCCACCAACCTGAGCTGATTGCCACTCTCGGGCTTCGAGGATAGCTTTTATTAGCGTTTCGTGTTCGGAGAAATTTCTTGCTTCGAATACAAGGTAGTTTCAAGCTGGCCATATTGCCCAGCATATCCAGGGGAGAAGGGGTCCCAGGCCCACTCCGGTAGGTGGGAGGCATATCCAAGATCGAGCTGTTACAAGAGCTGTTTTAAAGTCGAAGAGCAAGGAGGAGTTTACCATTACTTTGAACGGGGAGATGGACCATATATGAGCTACAAAAGGGCGTTGCGGTGGAAGAATAAATGGGAGATTGTCTCCAACTCTCCGCAACAGACACAGATTGCTGAAGCATTTAGTCCACGCTTTGAGAGGTTTTTTCCTATAGGTAGAGCTCCTTGGATGATCTTCTAGAGAAAGACTTGTAACTTTGGAGATATCAGTCCTGTCCAGACATCCTCATGCCAATTAAAACCCGATGGGTGTTCCTCCTGTATATGGTCTGAGAGGCAGGCAGCCAAGTGATAGGCTGATCGTGTTGTGTATAGTCCTTCCTTATGAGGGAGCCAAACAAAGGAGTCGGATGCACCTTTAATGCTTGGTCTAATACAGAGGATATCCGTATAGAGCTCAGGGATGATCTCCTCTATTTTATCTCTGTTCAAGCCTGCACCATTTGGTAAAAAGAGATCTGCTACGAGAAGGTCTTTAGCTGTCTCTGTTGGCGGTCCGATCGATTTCAACGGCGTTGTTGTAGAGATCCAGGGGTCTTCCCACACGCTAGTTGATCTACCGTCTCCTATTGTTTTGCCAATGTTATTCATAATAAGGTCTCGACCTACTAGAATTCCTCTCCATCCATGGGACGCTGAGGTTGAAGGTTTACACGAGAGGAAAGAAACATTATGGTAATATTTTCCACCAAGTATCTTGGCTAGGAGGCAGGAGGGGTTCTTTAGTAATAGCCAACTTAGTTTTGCTAGTAAGCCTGTGTTGAAGTCTTGGATTTCTCTATACCCAAGTCCTCCCAAAGCTTTCGGTTTAGCTAGCTTAGACCAAGCCACCCAACACATCTTTTTCTTCTCCGGGTTTGCATCCCACCAAAACCTTGTTAAAATGGATTGGATACGTTTGCAAAGGCTTGTGGGGGAGTTGAAAGCACGACATGGCGTAAGTTGGGATTGTTGATAGGACCGATTTGAGCATGGTCATCTTCCCCGCACTTGAGAGGAACCTTGAGGACCAACTTATAGCTTTTTGTCGGATCCAATCCACAATTGATGTAAACAAATCATTTTTCCTTCTTCCAAAGTATTCCGGTAAACCCAAGTACTTTCCTACACCTCCTTCTTTTATTATGCCGATTGTAGCTTTGAATTGGTCTCTTACCTCTAGAGGCGTCTTGGAGGAGAAAGTTATCGACGTTTTTGTTTTGTTTATTGTCTGTCCAAAGCTAGCTCATAACTCCGGAGAATATTCATTAGCACACCACAACTTCGTGAGTTTGTTTTGCAAAAAAATATTGTATCGTCGGCAAACAAAAGGTGGTTTACCCTTGGACTCTTTCTTGCCACTCTTATCCCCGTTAGACTTCCATCAGATTGGTCCCTTTTGCATAAGCCAGAGAGTACTTCACTACAAAGGATGAATAAGTATGGGAAAGGGGGTCGCCTTGGCGGATTCCCCGTTGCAGTGTTAGAGATCCTTGGGATGTTCTGTTTATTAGATAAGAGTAGGAGACGGTGGTTACGCATTGTATAATCAAGTTGATCCATCGTTGGTGAAAACCAAGTCTTTGTAACACCAAGCGGATGAAATCCCACTCAATCCTATCATATGCTTTATTCATATCCATTTTTACGGCTATAGAGCAATGTTTCTTTGCTATGGAGTTCTTGAGGAAGTGAAGAACCTCATGTGTGATCATGAAATTGTCCAAAATTACTCTTCCCGGGACGAAAGCCGATTGATTCTCGAAGATGATGGCACTTAGTTCTGATTGGAGACGGAGAGTGAGGATTTTCGAGATGATCTTATAGTATACGTTGCAAAGTGCTATAGGTCGGTAGTCCGCTACTCTCTTTGGTCCATGAATCTTTGGGATGAGGCGTATGTGTGTTTGGTTAATGTTTCTCGGCATAATACTGGATTGGAAGAAGCTTTGCATTTCCTTGATGATTGCTTCACTTGTGGTGTTCAAGTTTGAGTGGAACAAGCTCGCCGGAAACCCATCCGGGTCTGGTGCTTTGTCACCATGGATTGAGAAGGTGGCTCTCTTTATCTCTTATGGTGTTGGAACCATGATAAACATCTCATTGGTTGTTTGAGATACACAAGGGTTCAGAGCTTTGGCAACTGTAGCAGCTCCGTTGTAAGGTATAGAGGTGAATAAGTCTTCAAAATACTCAGTGATTACCTTGGTTATTTCCTCTTCTTCATGGAAAGCTACCCCCTCCGAGTCTTCTATGACTGAGAATTTGTTTGTTGCTCGTCTTCCCTTTGTTATCACGTGGAAATAGCTTGTGTTTTTATCCCTAAGGTGAGCCAAAGTTGGCGGCTGCGTTGTTTCCAGAAACCCTCTTCGTCCTGATAAGCTCTTTTTAGATTCTCGTTGATTTCTTTAATTAAAATATCACCAGCTATAGGGTTAGCCATTGCAACCGCCAGCCTCTGTTTTGTCTCTTCAATAATTTTTGACTATTGTTGTGTTGCTCTCGATTCCAGCGTGAGATAGCAGCCCGGACACAAGCTATTCTTTGCTCCACTGAGGCTGAATTTTGAGAGTTCCATGTAGTTGACACAAGTTCCCGAACCTCTTCATTATTTCCCAGCCTTCGATCGTACCTGAACAGACCTTTTGGTTTCTTTTTGTTAGGATTCAGATAGGTGATCACTGGGTGATGGTCAGAGCCCTTGAATCGTAAATATGCACATCGTCCAGATGGGAACATCTCCGCCCAAGTCGTGTTTGATACTGCTCTATCCAAGCGGCTATGAATCAGTTGGTTGTATCTATATCCTCTCCACGATAAGACATTTTCGGAATGTCTCAGATCAAAGAGATCATGGCGTGACAAAAAGGATCTGAAGTCGATGAAAGAGCCTTCTGTCCTGGTTGGTCCTCATGATTTTTTGGTATTGTTTAGGATTTCGTTAAAATTCCCAGTGATGAACCAAGCATCGTTTCGTGTCGCATCCAGGTCTGAGAGTGCTAGCCAGAATTAATGTCTTTTGGTTATGTCTGATTCTCCATAGAGAAAGGTGGAAAGAAACTTGTCTTTCTTATAGGTGATAGCTGTATCAATGTAGTTTTGATTTGTTGACAGGATTTCTACATGAATATCTTGTTTCCAAAACAAGGCGAGACCTCCACCTGCAGGACTATGTGGCGGAACAATACAATGTGAAGCATAACCCATCCATTTGAAAACATTAAGCACATACGTATCTGGTTTTTTTGTCTCCATGAGGAAGAAAATATCTGGGAACACACTCAAACATAGTTCCCGTAGTCGATGAACCGTTATGGGGTTCCCCAACCCAAAACAGTTCCAGTTTGCTATTGCTAAGGAAGAGGACCGTGTGGGATTTGAAATCCATCAGTGTCTTGTTAATGGCCGGAATGATTACTCCCGAAGGAATTGTCAAGCTTGTAGAAGCGTTGTTCTCTTCACTGTAAGGGATGGAAGCTCGAGGTTTATGTTTTGGAGCCCGCTTATTCTCCTCTCCATGAGCTATATTTCTTTTGTGAAGGTTTCTGCCTTTCGGTGAGTTCTGCACTTGATGCGCTTTTCCTTTACGAGAGCTAGCCCCTGGAAGAGCACATGAGGTTAAAGGAGTCCTCCTAGTTAGTGGTGGTCGGCCTCATCTTTTTTTTAAGGATGCTGCCATAGCCGTGGTATCTAAGATTGGTAGATCTCCTTCTACTCCATCTTGAGATCCTCTGTTTTGGGTCGTCTCTCTGTTTGGGGGGGGGGGTAGGGATTGAAATGTCCCCGTTAATCCCTAAGATTTGTCTTGAAGCTATGATGTTTGCTGCCGTTTCTTCCATCATGCCTCTTTCCTCTCCTTCAATTACCCGTTCTCTCCTAGCTACACTCTCCCTTGGGTCAGCGCAATAGGTGTATTGGAGTCACTACAGGAAATGTGGGTATTAATAGCAGTACTGTATATCATTTTTAATGTTTCTGCTATAGTTGAGTTATAGAAAACTTTACAAATGCTATGATATGATGGGCGCCAAAAAATTTCGTAGTCGCGCTTAGTTTTGGTTCCATCTTTGCTCAGTGATAGTAGAGATGACCCTAAAAACGTCATCGTAGGGGTAACCGGGAAACTGAAATTTTCATTGCCTCCAAAATTTTAGTAAGTAAAAAAAAAATTAAAAAATCAAATGAAACATATATTTTCGAGATTAGGATCAATTGAGTTAAAAAAAAATCCCAATATGCTCTCTACTCTTTATCTCTTCTTCCTCCTCCTTCACTCTTATCCTCGGTTCTTCTCCTTCACACATTCATCTATCTCTCATGAAACCAAATGAACACAAGAAACACAGAGCAATTGCCTTTTCCTCTCTTTTTCTCTCTTCTTCACTCTCTCTTTCGATCCAAACAAGAACAACTTCCTTGATCGTATTCATATGAAAGCCATATCCACTAATCTTTGAAGATATGGTCAGATCTCCTTCGAAAATCCTAATTTTCGAATCTGGATTTGTTGTCAACGAAGCTCAGTGAAATCGTTGTTGTTGATACTAAATTTGATGCTTATCTTTGTGTTTTTGCCTTTTTGTTTTTGGTTTGAATGATTAGGGAGGTCGTTGATGCTCGTAATCTTTGAAAGAATGTGCGATTTCATTAGCTTTGTCGGTCAGTTAAGTAGCTTCAGTACCTTCGATTTTTTCCCCTCCCGATACTTACGCCGTGGCGAATCCAGTGATTTCAGATGTTTCAGTGTTGATCTCTGATCCTCCGATTAAAGATGCATGAGATTTATTAAGATATGCATTGCCTATTGAAAATAAAGCAAAAAGAGAAGTACAAAAGCCTCTTGAGGATATAACTGATAGCCTCAAGACTGATGGTGTTAAGGCTCTTGATTCTGTTGAACGGGTAAATAGTTTGGGTGATAACATAAGTTCTCATACCTTTATTGATATGTGAAATTGCGGGTTTGTTCTGTTTTTCGAGGAATTTAGAAATTTTGTTGTTGTGTTTACCTATTGTAGAATGTGAGGCAAGCAAAGAGATCATTGCAACAAGGGAAACGTTGGAAGCTGGTATGCAAGATATGCTTCAGATTGTGGATGATCGGAAAAGAGATGCAGTTAGTCCAAAACAGAAAGAAATTCTTCAATACGTTGGCGGGTAAGTTTTCAAAAAAACTTTACCTTTTTGCATGAATTCAACAAAAGGGGTTATGAATGAGGAATGAGGGAGAAAAAACTGGTTCTATAAGGATATTTCTGTAGAAGCAAGATGGGTTTTGCTCATTAAGACCTTTGTGATTGATGACTGCAGCTTCGATCTTCGTGTAGGGCATTCAGTTTATCTGCAGAATAGAAGATGATATGGTTGATGGCTTCTCATATGAAGTGCCGGAAGAGTATCGGAACATGCCTCTTCTTAAGGGAAGAGCAACTGTGGACATGAAGGTCAAGATCAAGGACAACCCAACCTCGAGGATTGTGTGTTCCGCATTGTTCTTGATGGTTATAACGACCCTGTAATTGTCGGGAACTTTGTGGACTTGGTGGAGTGGCATTTCTACGATGGCATGGAGATCCGGAGATGTAAGACAGTAAAATTCATTGTTGCCTTAATTAATATATAGGATTGGTTAGGTCTGGCTAGATGTCTTAGTTTTAAACTTGATCTTTTGTTCTCTTTTGTTTCTTCTAATACAACTGATTTAGACCGTGATTTGCAAAAAGAGGAAACTGCAAGCTGAAGAATCAGAATTGTAACTTATACCAAAACACTTTTGTCTGGATCAACAAAATTTGCCTCATGATTCATCATGTCCATCATTAGATATAGAACCTGCAGAGTGTTCTTATGTCGTGGAAGAGGCAAAAACCAGCGATGTGGTTGGCTCTTTGATCATATGGAAAGTGTTGATGTGTGTCACTGGAAGTGAATCTCATGTGGTTGTTGTTCTCTCTGGAAGCATGTAACCTGGTTTTAAGAGGATAATTGCACTTAGTTTTTCGAGCTACCTTACTACATTTTGCAGTCGCACTTAGTATTCTCTGTTTATCCTCAATTGCTTGTGTTGTTAGAGCCGAGAGATTGTTGATGAGGCTAAGAGAGAAAGATTTGTAGAGATATACTTTAGTTTGGAGGATAATGAGAGTGACTAAATTAGGAGGAATGCTACTAATTTAGTCCATACTTTGCTTGGGAATCCAATGAATTCTTGATTTTAGCAGTGTGTGAAAATGGAAGTTTTAAGGATCGGTTTTTGTCTTCTTCAAGTGCTTCAAAGTTTTTCATCCTCAAGAGTTGTAATCTTTTATGATGTTTTGATTATTCGAGCATTATATTTTGAATGCAATTAGTCCTTTTTTGGGTTTGTAAATATTCTTACATGAATACAAATCGAAAATTTCAAAGTTTAAATAGTTTGGGTTTTGTTCTTATTTTGGATAAAAATACAAATAAAAACAATTAAACACTACAATAAAAAGGGCATTCTTAGTTCACGAATAACGCTATGATAGGGGTATGATAGTGTTTCCATGAACGCTATGACAGCCGGAGCTATCTTAGGTCCCCCTCTACAATAGCGGTTTTTGCAACGCTATTATAGGTTGTTCTATAATAGCGTTAGTAAAATGCTGTAATATATTATTTATAGCTCGTGGAAAATGCTATATTAGGTTTAGTTGTAACTCTTTATTTGAGTTGTGATATATTGTGCTGTAACATTTTTTTGATGCGATTATATTGACTGTTATGACTCATTTTTCATGCTATGATCGGTTTGCATCATTTTAATTACGTGCATATTTTTGCAATAAAATTGGATACATTTTTGCATTATGTAGTTACCAGAATATATAATCCAAATCTTATAAGAAAACCATAACAAGTTTGTTTGTCTAATCCAAATCTTATATAAAATATCATAAAAACACCAAGTACAAAGTGCTAATCATATATAAAAACATCATAAAAATACCAAGTACAAAGTGCTAATCATATATAAGATAAGGGTTTATGAGATAAAGGAGATAGAAACAAACTTGGATCTGCTTCCAATTTACTTCTATTAATCCTGTAAGCAATAAATTATTAGCACTTGAACCAAACCTAAATTATTAGTACGTAAGTACAAGCACTTGGCTTATTAAAAAAAACTCTTACCTCAGAAGATCACTTTGTCCTTTGGCCATGCAATAGATGAACCAATTGCATCTTCCATAAACTCGATTTCAGATGATGGCCTCCAAACAGCTGCATTTTTTACCTTCACTACATCTACCCAAACTCGAACTGCATTAGGCCCCAATGATACAAAGTGGACAACTTGGTCTGGATTGTTTGAAGACCAACGTCCTTCGACAACGACCCGCTTTTTTCCGGTAAGATCCATCAACTTGCACTTCTGATTTTCCTTGACAACTTTGTCTGGACTGTGACGCTGCCATGTCGACAATTTAAACCATTTATTACACTTAATAATAACCAGCAAAAAGCACATAACATATCTACAAAAACATAAGGAAAATAGAACAAAAGGTAGGAAATTACCTGAGATCTACGAAGAGGAGATTGTGTAAGTGATTTAGATTTCTTTTGAGGAGCTTGTGGTGTTGCTGCAAAATTCTCAAGAGGAGACTGAGGAGTTGCTGCACATTTCCCTAGAGGAGATGTTGGACTTGTTGCATCTGTGTTTGTTTCAAACACAACTCTATTGGCAGGCCATGCTATGAAAGACTTCAAAGCATCCTCAAGGTTTGTCATTTCTGTTGTAGGCCTCCATAGAAATGTATCATCTAGTACCTCATCCACAAATACTTTCACTGCATTTGGTCCGAGAGGAAGTTCATTAACCAATGCTTTCAGTTCTCGAGACTTCCAATGGCCTACAGCAACAACTTCGCCATTTGTAGTCCAATCCATTAGTTTACATTTGTTCATCGAATAGGTGCTTGGGCTCTGTCAAACACATGCATGAACAATCCAAACTTAAGCGTACATACAGAGTAAGACAACTGAATGATTTTGTTCAATCCAAGCTATCAAAACTTAGACTTAAACGTAAAGATGATAATAACCATCATGATTTTCTTCAATCCTAGTCTATACTTGCAATCATTGATCAAACACCAACTAATGTATTAAATCTGTCAGTTCAATAAGCTGACTTATATGGTGATGAATAAGAAACTATTACTTTGAGTGGAATGTCTTGTGGCTCGAACCCCTTGTTGTCCACTTTGTACCATTGAGGCCTTGAAGGATCCCCAGAGAAGGAAACTTGACTCTGGTTCAGGTTAACAAGTGTGAAGCCATCTTCTACCTTGACGCCATTATCTCTGACTGCCCATTGACAGCGGAATAGAGGAACATAAAAGATGTTGTAATCCAACAATATAATGTCGATGACTCTGCCATAGTATGATACAAAATCAACCATTTGTCTAGTGTCTCTTGCACTAACTCAACACATTTCTATTGTCTCATAAAGAACCCCACTGTTCTGACTTTGCCTACAAACTGAGATTCTCTAAAACCGCTGGCCGTTCACTATGTAGCCTGTATACGACCTTGCACTACTACGTGGACCATATGCAAACCACTTAAGTGTATCTTCATGTTCTTCTGGATCAAGAGGTATCTAATAAATGTAAAAAAAAATTCAGTGTATCTTCAAACAAATTCTATATGCTAAGACAGTACCTATAGATATAAACATTCACTTAAGTTAGAACTTGCCTATTCTTTTAGCCAAGCTGCAAAATTCTGAGTATGCATACTCCATAGCATGGTTGCGTCACGTCTACATCTTGCATTAGAGTCTTGTAGATATTGTAGGTGCATGCTTGTGAATGGACAAAAAACATATATATCAGCATATTGCAATTTGTAAAAGAATTGACAAGTGAAAACAATAATTAAAAATGGGAGCAACTTACTCCACATAAGGATCCACCATAGCCATATTTTGAATGACAGCAAGATGGGCCATTTTCTTCTCCGTTTCAGTAAGAGTAATTGAAGTGGCTGCGGATATCGGACGACCCTCTAGTATAGAGCTGCTCTCATAATCATTATTCCTATCGTGTTTTTCCTCTATCCTTGTTGTCTTTTTCAAGAAATCACTACAGAACTGCATGCATTCTTCTGCAAGATACGACTCAGCAATACAACCCTCTGGTCTTGCAGGGTTTCGTACAAAGTCTTTCAGAACTTTCATGCACCTGCACACAGTAAGCAATTAAGATTAACACTAAAACAGCCAGTTTTTGAAGATAGAAAGTTTAGAAAATATATACAATAGAAGTCGTACCTCTCAAATGGGTACATCCATCTAAAATGGACTGGTCCACATAGTCGGGCTTGCCTTCCTAGATGTACTGTCAGTGCACCATGATATCAAAGAAACTGGGAGGAAAAAACCTTTCAAGCATGCAGAGAGAGTTTCTACAATTTCAGTTTCCATTACTGAAATCTGTTCCCTCTCGATCACTCGCTGACACAAATGGTTGAAGAATGCACATAGGCGTAGAATTGCTATCCTAGGACCTTTAGGTAACAAACCTCTAATCGAAACCGGGAGAAGTTGTTGCATCAACACGTGATAGTCGTGTGATTTTAGGCCTGAACATTCTCTTGAGACGTGGGATTATTGGAAAATATCGTAATACTTTCTGTGGAACACCCTTCTTTACTTCACCAGTTCGAATGTTTATCTTCCATCATGAAGTCTTGCATTTTGGACAATTTTCAAGCTTCTTGTACTTCTTTCTGAATATGCAGCAGTCATTCAGATAAGCATGAATCTTTTGATAACCCATATCAAAAGACTTCAGAAATTTCTTCGCATCACACAAGGATGTGTGAAGTACATTATCCTCCGGTAACATGTCCGGCAATGTCTCAAGCAGATTATTGAATCTTTTGTCGGACCAGCCATTATGTGTCTTAATTCTATACAGCGACACAATCATTGATAGCTTGCTATGGTTTGCACAGCTTGGATATAAAGGTGTTTTGGCATCTGCTAGCTTTGCAAGGAACTCATCTTCTTTCTTGTCCTCACCCTCAGCAACCTCTCCTAAGTCAACATTCGTAACCACCTCTTCATCTAAATATTCAGCAGCTTGATATAACCTAAAAATCTCATCGTTCCACTGAGTTACTTTGCTTGCAGCCACTGAGTTCACTTCTCCATGATGATACCCATCCATCCGCAGCTTGTAAGCCTCATCCATTCTCCTTGTTACAAGATGATCAACTACATCACTGTCCGAATGACGATCTACATTATGACAGTCGATGCATGGGCATATTATCGTGTCAATATCTCCTACCGTCGCAGTCGCAGCCCGTACAAATTTCCAAGCAGCTCTCTCGTAAGCAGGATCAACTCTTCATCAGTGCAGTTGAATGACAGGAAAAAATGAAGAAAAGCTCTTAAAGTCTCTAATTCTCCTTCAAAACCCTACTTATATATTTAAATCCCTTACCTGCAAAGATGCACCCATTCCTTGTCCAGCATTATATATTCTAACCCTAATTAAAACTCATTAGCACAACAATTCAAACCATATAAGCACAATAAGCTTGACTCTAGCAGCACAAAAATCAAACGTCCACATACATTATCCCCAAGAAATAACACCTATAATTCCACAATAACAGATTATATATCTCCAACAAACAACAAATCAAACTTTCACAGACATTATCTCCAGAAGACCAACAATCATCAACGTCACAATAACATAACAACATCAATCATAGTATTAGAAGTTGGATAGATGGGACTAACCTGTATAAGCTACAACAGATTGATGTTGTTTGAATCAGAAAGAAATCTTCAATTCTCTACTATTGCAATCGGCTACACCTGCAAAACAAGAACTGACAGTATTATGTTCTAATTAATTTGTAGATTAACAATGGGTTCAAACAGATTTGAACCTTATACGAACCCTAATTCGGAAATAGAAACTCGGGAACGACTAAACTTACCTGAACCAAAACCTTGAAATAAACAATGATGATTCTCTTCTTCGTTCTAGATCCTCTTAGATATCCCGTGCTTCAAACATGCGACAAATAGAAACGAATGAGAATGTTGAATTTATGGTTTAAATCATCAATTAGGCGACAAGGGTAACTTCACCGTGTTTTGTCTTGGTGCAGCAGAAGGAGAACGACGGAAGGGACACAAAATAAGGTTGTCGATCGAAGACCTATGTCGAACAAAACTGAGGTTGAAGAAGACCTAGATCGGAATAGATCTAGGTCGAAATAGACCTAGATAGTCTCAAAAGGATAGCGACGCCGACTGAGGTCGAGATTGTGGCCGGTGATGGACTTCGTGGTGGTGACTGGATCGTGGTGGAGATCGAAGAGGTTGGAGGAGACTCAGATTTTTTTTCGATTTTTAGGTCTAATGAGAAAAGTAAAAAAAAGGATATTTTATCTTTTGTGAAAACACTTAGGCGCAAAAACGAAAAAAATGGCCAAGTGTTGCCGCTACACATCCAATTTTAGGCTCCAAAATCCAATTTCACCTTTCCGCTTATTCATTTCTCGGCTTAGCGTTTTAAAAATGCTATCGTATGTAAGTCCAGCCCACCAGAACATATTTAATAGCAGTTACGAAAACTGAGCTATCTTTATATGCTATCAATGAGCCATTTTTTTGTAGTGAAAGTTAATTTTAGTGTCTTTAAATGTAGTCTACTTAAATATAAAAAGGAAAAGTCATGATCTTTGATTTAGATTTTAGGGTATAGGATTTAGGGTTTAGGGTATAGGATATAGGGTTTGAAATATAATTTTTCTAATTCTATTAACAATCAAAATAAATAAAGTATTGTTTCATAAATACATAATTTTTGATAGTTTAAAAAAAAATTATATTAATGTGTGCTTGATTTAGGGTATAGAGATTCATCTTTATAAGATATTTTTATGGATTAATGAGTTTTTGATTTAGGGTATAGAATTTAAAAAAAAAATAAGTATAATCATTTTCTAAATCCTAAACTCTAAACCCTAAATTATAAACCCTAAATACAAACCCTAAATTTGTAACCCTTAATCAATAAGTTTTTAAATATAAATTATTAAACATGAACATCAGATAATATACCAAAAATTCCAACACTTATAACAAATTTCAAGTCTAATCATGTTGTAAATCCTAAACTCTAAAACCTAAACATAATATATAATCAATATATAAACCCAAAACTCAAAATCCAATACTTATAAAAAAAATTCGAAATTCCAAATCATTAATATAAATTTAAGTCACAAACCCTAAATTATGAACTAAAACCCTTACACTTTATATTAAAACATAAAAATTAAATCAAAACTATAAAACCAAAATATAACTATTTTGCAAATGAAGTTGATTATTTATACTATATATAGAAAATCTATCATTATAAATCCCAAAAACAATTTACAGTACAAAATTTAAAATTAGTTGAAAAATAAAAAATTCATAAACTCAAAAATATAAAATATTATCCATTAAAAACTAAATAAAACATATTTAAAAACAATGTAAATAGGACATGAGAAAACATATAAGTCTCTAGAGCCAATGGAAAAAGATCACTCGGATCTGTGAATTCCGATTTCTGGAGATTCATATTCGCCGCCATCTTCGGCGGCTCCTTCAGTTCATGGCAAAACCCAGGTTGGTCTCCTCTTCCAGATTTTACTTGTTTCGTTCGTCGACGAATTTGAGGCACGAGAAGCTCAGAAGTCGACGAAGTTGAGGCACGGAGAGGCAGACGATGGGGATGTATAAACATACACAATTTGTTCTTCTTCTTCTTCGATTTCACTCTTTAGATCAATTGGTCTTACTCTTCCCATTAGGTTTGTTTCAATCTCAAAGCATACATCGTTGTAAATAGTATTTCATTGGAAAATTCAAAACGGTAAATGGTATATTCAATTTCGTGTTTTTCTTCTATGTTCTCTGCTTTAGAGTATGTTATGATCGAACATTTTTTTTGTTTAGAATCAAATCTGATGAACTTGAGTAATTTGGATTATACTGTTTCATCCGTTGTTTGGGATTTTGATTTGATTTTTTCTTGGTTTTTTGTTTATTTAGATTTATTGATTTCTTCTATATATGCAGCAAAACAGAATTGTTGTCGGTCCGAAGTAGTGTGTTGCCGGTGGAGAGCTGCTTCTCCGGCATGTTTCTGTAGAGGGAGCAGCCTGAAAAAACCAACGTTGGATGGTTTTGAATCGCTGGAAGTGGTTTAGAAATCTTTCTACTTTGGGACAAAACCGGGTTGGTTTCTCGAACAGAGTGTAAGACCAGGTCTAATTTCAAACAAAAACCATTGACTCGAGCTGTTGCCGACTAGAAACAAGGTTGGTGAGACCGCCTAGAAACTCGTGCCTGGGAGAGAACATAATTTTCTTTCAACCAAGAAGAATTTACCAAGTTTTTGTTTGTTTTTTGTGTCTCTTTATTTTTACTAGAGAACAAATCCGCGCGTTGTCGCGCGAAAAAAGTAAAATTCATGAAATTATTGTTGTTAATTTATTTTTAACAAAGTGCTAATGTGTAAGAAAAAAAAAATTTGACTTTCATCTTCTAAACAAAAAAAAAATCTTACGGGTTTTTAATGAACGGAAAATAATCCAAATATAATTTATTTTCCAATCCATTAAAACATAAGAACAATTTATTTTGTCATGAGAACCTTGGTCATGCTCTATTTTCAACAATGTATATGTTTGTTTCACTATGCAAGAAATACTAAAAGCAATTTTCTAAAAGTTAAGTAAACGCTCAACAAAATTAATTAGAAATTAAAAGAGTTTAATCATTAGAGAATTTTTAAATTCATCTTGCCTTGAATTATATTATTTCAATGGAGGGGTTAGCAACATTAACTAAAGAATCATTATATTATTTGGACTTGCACTACAAATAAAGATGTCTGACCAATGACCAACAACATAATGCATGTGATCATTACTTGTGGCGATTTTTTTCCGCAGATGAAAATTTTATACAGCTTTGCATCATACATCAAAGCTATGGTGCCTTCTACCCATGAATGTTTACCCTTAGACCATTATGTAGATGGCTTTTACATTAGAAATTTTACCAAGAGGCATATAATCTATTGGATTGGAGCTGCTATATCTTCTTGTAAGAGTACTATCATATTTTTTTGTGAACTTATGAGAGAGCAGCCACTGCTATTCTTCTCTACGACTCCTAACTCTTTCCCGCTTACTTCGGTGGAGGTGTTTTGCTGATGGTAAGAATCAAATGACAAAGCATCTACCACTTCAACCCTTTCTAATTCTTTTGACCTGTCCTCGTTCCATAGGCTTTCCAAGTTAGCAACTAAGGACATGGAACAACAGGAGATGCAACTTGTTAAACATGACATAACTACTTTTGACCAAAAAATGAAACTACATTTTCCTCCTTCTTTTCTCTGTTGTATGAAGTTTGCTAATTAAGCCTCACAAAAAAATTCTAATATCTGCATATTTCTCAAAAGTATCAATCAAGACAAAACCTATACAAAACAAGAAATTGAATATAATTATGATATGGCGAGACTTGTGTTGTGTATCGGCCTAGTCGATTGCTGTTAAAAAGAAATAATCTAATATTACAAGCAAATGAAAATTTGTGGATTAGCATATAGGCAGAGGGATCTAAATTCCAAACCTACATGGAGAGAAGGTTTCTTGTGGCCAAAAACATTTAGCTAGGAAAAATATCTCTGAAACCATACGCAAATGTCAGAAAAAATGAGATGTGGTTTGTGTCAAACAACAACGTTGAATTCTTCTGGAATGAAATTTCTTTAACTGTATCAAGATTCAGAAATAAACTTAGATTTAAGCATGAGTTGCACAAAAAACAAGCATAAGAAGTGTAAATTTAAGCACAAAGCATTAGTAAAGGAAAAGATTTACGTATATACCAGAGCAAATAATTTACTTGATTGAAAAATGGTTGAAGAACGATGACGTCTTTTTCTATACATGATTCAACGGGAGCAGACTGAGATTTCCGATGATAAACAGTGTCAATGGGACATTAGTGTAGGAACCCATCGGCGCTTAAGAATGCAAAGCAAGTTGAAGAAGAGAGGGACGGTTTTCACTAATGACGACTCGACTACATTCACAGATTAGAAGAGACAAAAAGAAAAATCCATCACGATTTTAGAAAAGACATTCACTATTTCTGATTTGTGCCTGATTTTTCCAATAAAAATGAAGGAAGAAACACAATTATTCACTTGGGAATTTCAGTTGTGAATTGTGAAACGGTATAAGAGACCAAAAGGTTTCTTCGCGACATATGGGTTGCCTTGAAGGAAGAAATCTTTCGCTAAATAAAAAATAAAGTAATAAAACATAATATTCTATCCCATCAATCTTCATCGTCCGTTCATAATCTTAGTGATCTGCACATGCATACAATTTGCTATTATACCAAATGAAACCTTGTGTATACACTTTTTTCCCTTACAAATCCTGTCTAAAATAAAGTCAGAAGGTAATCTAATACAACTTTAAATATTCCCTGGAATAAAGGCGACTCTAAGCCAGTAATCAAACCTGATGAACTTCACTTTTCCAAAGGTGTCATTTACCCAAGTGGTGTACCTTTATCATATCTTCCTCGAGTATCTAACATATGGTGTACCTTTTTCATATCATGTTTGCCGCAATGACTTTTCATTATTACTCTGTCCATCTTCATCGTCTTCACTCTGAAACCTAGGCCAATTGTCTTTCAATTCTTTATTATTTTTCAATCTTTTGATCACGGTGAATCACATCTCTGCAGAATCTCATCATTTAAGTTGCAATCATCATAATTCCTTCCATTGCAATCATCATAATATATGCATGTTATGAAAGTCATCTCATTTCACATTTTAAATGATCAGTTTTGTCCTGCAAATCCTTCATGGTTCCACAGCTATATAAGACCCAATTTTTTGTCTCCACAGCTATATAGTCTCACACTCTTTTTCTAAACACAAAGAGCTATGTATTGATTTCCCTTCAATTCAATGTACATATCAAATAATTGTGAACCTGTACGATGAGGACAAAATCTCAATAAGTACCAATACAGAAGAACCATGAGAAGATGTCAAGGAACAAAAAATCACAAACTATCAAAAGAGATAACTCAAAATTGTAACCACAGGTTCTTGCATACTTATACAATATTAGCCTCCAGCTTTTATACTAGTTGGTTGAGGCAAGAGAACATCACACTAAAATATATATGGAAAATCTAGACACCTTACATCATTAAATCGAAAATTAAATGAAAAGAACATGTAAAAAATTAGGAGTAACAAAACAATAAGCACCGTTAATAGCGAACAACCAATACAAAAATGGAGAGAATCAGACTATCAATATCTAAAACTCTTGCTGTAAGGAACCACACGCAAACATTAACACCAATCGGAATGTTACTTGTCACATACAACCTAAAACTTATAGGATTCATTAATCTAAGCATACAAAAATATATTTATATTTGGAGAATTCACTTAATCAAAAATAACATATTCATAAAAAAGCCATACCGAGAACAATTCGTGGCTCAATTGTTAGGTCTTTTCTACATTAAAATTTATGGTTCCAGTGTTATTACGTCGGGGGCTTCTAAACCTGGAGTTTAATACTAATAATGTGGTTGACAGGCCAAGATTATCATATGATGAAATGGTTATATTGTCTGATTCTTTTTGAGGAATATAAGACTTTGAGCCTGGAGACATCATATAGCCCAAGTAATTGATATACATGTATTTGCTTACATCAGTGTCGCATCAACGGATTCTCTTATTTTCCTGAGAATTGTTATCTACCACTTGCCCGATTACTCGTCTCTGTCTCCCCCTTAGAACAGGTGCATATTGTCAAACTCGACGCTTAAGATAAATTTATTTTGTGAATTGAGTGCGCAATTAAGTGAAATTGGACTATCTTGTTCAAAATTTAAACAGTTTGGTTTCAGATTATTGATTATCCAAGTAATTGAAATGGTAAATTTTGTTGAATATTCAGTCACTTTACTCACCGAGTCCGTTTCGGACTATTAATCTCTCTTAATGGTTATGTTATCTCCCAAAACATTGAGTGATATTGCTAAGATTTGTTAATAGAAAGTATAAACTTTGTTTCTATTTGTTTAAAATCAATGGATCTTGACCTCCAATAAATTCAAAGAAGTAATATAAACCGTTGGATGAGTTTTTTTTTTCCTATAAAAAAATGTGACGTCACCAGTTTTTTAAAAGAGGTTTGCTATTATATATAGATTGATCGACGTCGGTTGTGGAGTACGAAAAAGTTGAATATTGAAAGAGTCTGAATTCGAAATTAACTCTAGAGTTTCTTCATCAGCGTATAAATTGATCTGCATCAACAAGACATGATCACATTATCGGTTTTCGAAAGCTCTGTATAATATACACAGAAAAGGTGAAAACGCCATTCAATATATCCAAATAACTGTTCAAACAGAGTAAATGGACGGAAAATCAAGAAAATTTGAGCGGAGAATTAAAAGTTAGGGAACCATGGTGATCGAGTATCTATGACTATTAACTTATTGAACAAAGTATCTAAGACTAGTAATATCAGTTCTGAAAAAAGAAGGCATCAAGTGGAGGCTCCCATTACTGTTGAATTTATATTTATATAATTTATTTCTAAAGAATAATGAAAGTGAGAGCTAAATCCTTCTCTGATGTCTATCCTCTTTCATAAAGAAGGAGAAATCAATGATATTTTGTAAAATCTGTATCTTCTTTTCCTGAATTTTATTCTTCTCTAACAATGGTTCCTATCGCAAACTACCCAAGCCACCTCCAACAGCAATCATCATCATCCAAACCCCAACATGATCACATCTTTATTAAAATCGTTTATATTTCTTGTGTCACTAAGATAGAAATACCAATCAAACGTCATCAATTATCTATCAACAATCTGAATTTGCCATGAATTATCAAATCTAAAACATTTTTAATTTGGGGATACACCATAACGAAAGAGAATGGTGAAGAGAAGAGGGACTTACCGATAGAATGAATCTTCCGAGATTGAATTCAAAATCGACGAAGAATCTAAGATTTCTTTGACACACACTTGTGACGACGGCGACGATAAACGAATCAACGCCGACCAATATCACTTTCCGATTATAAAACCATCATTCTCCTAATTGAATCACGAATCTTCCGAAATTGAATATAAAATCGACCAAGCATCTGAGAATTTGTCTAACCTTGATTAAGATCTCTTTAGGATTCTCGTATGGTTTTGAGAGAGAAAAGAAAAAACTTATGAAACGATTTAAAGGTTCTCCAATACATAAATAGTAAATACAAACAATCACAACTCTTCATCAATGAAAGGATTTTATGATTTAAGAGGCTTCTTATCTTCAGTTGCATCTCTTCAGATAAAAAATTCTACAATATCTGTTCACTAACGAAAAGCAACTTTTGATTCTGATGGATCTTGACCATCCATTAGATTTAAGGAAATAATATCAACCATTGGATCATTTTTTTTCCTATAAAAAAAGTGTAAGTCGTGCTGCTAGGCGAAGCGGTGAAGTGCTACGTCAGCAGTTCCCAAAAACGGGTTTGCTATTATATATAGATATCTCTCTTCTCCTTATAAAGGAAATATCAATAGAAAGTAAATTCGACAAATGACCAAACTTGGTCTAGAGGATAAATGGGCTTAAGCTAACGATCGGAGCCACCATTTTTTTTTGTTTTAAATATTTTTTTAGTGCTACAATTTTTTGTCTTTGATACTGGTTATATCTGTAGGGCCACTAAAGTTATTTCTTAAAACTAAAATTATTTGAGATTTTGGATGAGAAATATAGAGAAGACCACAAAAAAGGTATTCTGAGATCTAACGTACATGGTTTTGCTTAACAAATGCGTAAATTCATTTGTATGTACTCCACATCAATAGATCGGAGTGGGTTTTAAATTATTCTTTATCTATCGGATTTGGACCGCTCATCAGACAGCTCAAATTTGACATACTGCACATCGCTTTACATGATCCATATTCTAAAGCAATCATTTTTATTTTTCTTTGAATGGACAAGTAGATTCAAAGAAACACGTTAATATTGCTTCTCTTTTAATCAATTGACTAATATAATTGCCTATTGGAAATTAAAGAGGGTTGATATATTCATACAATTATTATATGTTTATTTCAGAAGATTTTTAGTTTGGGGATCAAATGAATAAACGATCAATTAGCTTACTCAGTTTACTGTTCTTGATTTTATAAACTCTGATAACGTTTTATGGAAAACCCATGTTTTATGCGTACAATAATTTATCGAGTCAAAATCGTTTAGCATGATACAAATCTAATACGGATGAACTACCTAATAGTCGCAAATCAGGTTGGCAACCTTTAGTTTGATTTTGTTAGGAATAATAGCCAAAGATGGTCATACTAAACCAAATGGCGCCTAATAGTAAAAGATTTGGGGACAAAGCGTAAATTCACTATTCACTTTCCTTGAGTTCAGTTTTCACTAAAAAACCTTTCATTTTCATTTGACAAGTTGAAATGGTATCATGGTTAGATCTATTAGAAAACTCGGTAAGTAGACTATTCGACGGTTATACTTACTATGGGGAATTAGTCGGTTCTCGACCTAGAATCTCATGATTTAAAAATAAAATGGTTGTATTAAAATTATTGAATGTGTTTTAGTATTTTGTTTTAATTGTTTAAGAATATTTCGGTAACGTTTTGGTTGGACAGTCGGACGGATGACCGAAAGTGTTACAAGGGTATTATATTTATTATAATATTTTTGGTGTAAATATTTATTTATACGAAGTTTACATGTAACCTCCATTTATATATTTTTCTCAAAAAAAAAAAAAAACTATATGACAGAGGAAAAAATATATATGGAACACATTATTTTCCCCGTTTATAAACTTTATTTCCCCCGTTAACTTTCAATACAAATTGGTTATCACAATTTTATTTATTTTAGCCAAGCACTATATCGACATGACTCATAATGTTTTAGTTAAATCCACATTGTGATTTGTCAACTGGGAATGTCCCAATTATACAAGGGGACAGAGGTTAAACATACTTTTTGAATTTCTCTTTTCCATACCTTCCATCCAGAACTTTTAGAATCCATAAATCTTATATAAAAAGATATACTATCCTAAAATAGACAAACGCAAGTATCTGCTATATATTTATGCATTGCTTAATCTTATAATACATTATCGTGGACATCATGTATTATAAGTCTTAGTCAAAAAAAGAAAAGAAAATCATGTATTAACTATTCGAACTGTTGTAACGTATGCAAATATCTTTTCTAGACTATCAAATATGCTTTAGCTAGACCAATGAGAGTGCTAGTATTATATATAACAGGGAAAAAGGCAAGTAGTCTCCTATTCACTATAGATATTAACTAGCTTGCAACTCAGCAATAATGTAGGGAACAAACGAACCAATTCTAGAAAAAGAAAATACGAGAAGGGAGACATGAGGCAGTGGTAATTTCTAGAGCAGACAAATAAATAATAATTTTCATCAATCAATCTCTTTATAGATTCTGTGCATGTCTTTGTCTTTTATCTTGTTCTTGTTCGTGGCCAACAAAATTTATGAGAGTATATTATAAAGATCCCGTAGCGTAGGACGGTAGGAGTTTCCGCATATCAATATAGGGTTTCTGCTATTTTCCGAGCTCTCCGTTATAGTAGCTTTTTAAATCGTTTTATTATGAACACATAAATTAATGTACTGATGAACACGTGGAAATAAAGTCAGATACATGCATATAACGAAAAAGATAGTGTAGTAAAAGAGATGGGACTAGACATATGTAGACATGAAAATCTTTGAAGACTAATGGACTGCTCATTTAATCATGCCTTCGAATTGTTGCTTTTGAATTTATATTTTTTTGGCTTTATTATGTGTAATAATATCGACATAGGGGTCAAAATACAACTCTTTTTTTTCTTCTTCTCTTGTGTGTTATCAATCCAACGTAGACCCTTTGGTTAACCGTCAATTATTCGCACAAAGACGTTGCCATTAGATATTTAAGGTTCGACTGTTTTAAACATACTGAAAATGGATGTTGAAAGTGGATGTAGATGAATGAGTTTGTAGAAATGTACGATGAGTTTTGTTGAGTTAAAAGCATATATGTTTACGAAACATTTTTTACTGGTTAATAGTGGTTACGGTGACTTTTGAATAGAAACTTACCAAGATAGATATAATATAAAAAACAATAAAAACCAAACAGAAATCGTATTGTTATAGTGCCCAAACAGTTTTATAATTGATGTCAAACAATACAACTACAACCGCCGGTAATCGTGACACTTGTGGTTGTAAGAGAACCAATCAAATCTCTCGACTCCTAATTAAATAATTTTATTTATTTCTGAATTATCTGCATTTTATTAGGACCAAAATATATAAATGAACTTGTTGGAAATTTTTAACAAAAAAAAATTGTAATTTATTAACAAAAAAACGAAAGTTTATTAAAATGGAATAATGCTAATGGTAATACATCCTCTTTGACCTTCGGGTGCTAAATTAGAGTAGAGTGTATCACTTAAAGACATTTTATTAGGGAGAAAGAGCCAAGTTCGATATTTAAAATAAATAAAAAGACTATTCAAATAATTAAGAAAATAATAAAAAGACAAACAACTAAAAAGCACCGAAGATACCTAAAGGAAAGTAGCCAACAAAACACTGACTACTTGGTATACCCAAGTCTTGTCGACTATTAAAACAGCACCAACCCATACGTACATACAAAATTGTTTGTTTTTTTTTTGTTTTTGTTTCCGTCGTCATTTAGAGATTATTTTAGAGATAATTGGTAAAATAACCAAAAAAAAAAACTTATCGTTCACAAACTAACCAATTTTTTCATTTTTTCCTCCCTATCTCTCTAACCAATTATCACCTTTTATATTATGTTTTTTTTGTTATTAACCAAATTAATCCATTATTTTAACCGGTCTGGTACAATATTTCTAAATTGTAAAAAAAATAAAACTGGTTAAAATATGCAAGAAATAACCATCTTTACCGTAGCATGGACGTTGAAACCTGCCCTTTTTATGGCTCCTATCAAATTTAATGTAATATTTGAAATTTATGGTAACAAAGAATTAAAAAATGGCTGAAGGATAATTTAATAGTCATTAGGCAATAGCTGAGGTAAAAGATGGTTATTTTTGTTAAGAAAATGCTTACTATTGAAATGAAAAGAAATAAGTGTTTTTACATGGCCCACGGTCGTGACCAAGTGGTCATAACACATTGCAATACGAAACATATTTGAAACAAATTAGAGCAAAAGCCCAAACCCAGCAGTTTTTTTGTCTTCAATGACGACTCCAATGATTCCCAGAAAGCATGAGTTGCATGTTGAGAGAGAGAGAACTCCAGTAATCAGAAAGTAGATATAGTGAGAGATTGATCAGTTTGATAACCATAACTGCATCAGGGAAGACGCAAGCGCATGCTGTTTGTCGCGAAGAGAGGATATCATGTTTTTGATAATTAGAGAAGCTTCTCTGAGGATGGTTTCCGGAGGTTTGAATCGATTACGGTGGATACGGCTATTGCACTCCGACCAAGTTAGATAGATGGCTGCCTGCCACGACAGCTTGAGAAGCATCAAGTGAGATCTAGAACCTGCAACCTGATTTAGGTCATGGAGAAGCTGGTTCCAAGATCTAGAAGAGTGAAAACCACGTTTACTGGCCAAAGAATTCCAAATTGTCCAGGTGTAGGAGCAACCGAAGAAGAGATGGTCTCAACTTTCCACGGTAGATCGGCATAGCACACAAATCGGATAAACTTGGAGGCCCCATTTGAGCATCTTATCCTTTGTTGGGTAACAATTGAGAACAATCAGCTAGCGTAAGAATTTGTGATGCGGTACCACTGAAGAACCAAACTTTCTTGTACCAGCTAACATTCGGATCCCTTTGTCTCAGCAGCTGATAGACCTCACTTGTGGAGTATCGATTTCTTTTAACATTGTTAGGGCATCACTCAACCTGATCTGCCTGGTTTGACAGATGGACAGTTGATAGGAAAGATTGAATATTGACCTGAAGTTCAGAACGAGTAGGAGGAAGATGCCAGGAACCATTAGACCATAACTCAGCCAAAGTCGAGTTCCTCGCAATACCAGATCTTAGAGTTCCCTCATTCCTCAGGTAAGTTTCAAATTTTCCAAAAGGAGACCAATTAGAAGTCGAAACGTAACACAGTTCTCCATTGCCTATCGGTTGTTTGATCCAAGGATAAACCAAGTGCCTTAGCTGCAATAGGTGGTTAGCCAACCAAGAGTGTTTATTTCTTGTATTGCTTACCCATAAATTTTCAATACTCTCATCAAAAACCTCTTTAATTAGACCATATTGAATCATATTTGAAAAATATAAGCCAAATAACTTTTAGAATGCTTGCAGTGTTCCATGTGGCGGAGTCTCTAAGTCCCAAAACTCTCTCTTCTTTACTTTTTACAACAGTCTCCCAGAAGATGTTTTGTCTAGAAGATGTTTTGTCTTCAATATTTCCTTTTCATAGAAACCTAACACACATTGAGTTAATTTCAGTTGTGCAACTATTTGGCAGAATGAAAGACGAGGACCAAAAGTTGGTCAGACCCAATATGATTGAATTGAGAAGTTGCAGAAAACCAGCAAATGAAAGAGCTTTAGATGTCCAAGAATTTAGCTTGCTTCTAACAGCCTGTAGAAGTACCGCACAATCTAGAAGAGTAAGTTTCTTAGTGCAAAAGGATCTCCTAAATATCTGACAGGGAGATTCCCCTGAGTAATACCAGATTCTTTTATAATAATACTAACTTCCTCTGCAGATAGACAAGCAGCAAAGAAGCTGGTTTTTTGGATGTTCAAAGCAAGGCCAGATTTATGCTCAAAGTCACTGAGGATTTGCAGGATATTCTTCACTGAGTCCAATGATCCCTCCGAGAAAATTAACAGGTCATCAGCAAAGCAAATGTGAGTGAGATTAGATTCATCACATCTATGATGATAACCTATTTTCCCCTCCATAATTGCCTTATTGAGTATCCAAGATAGATAATTCATAGCAAGCACAAAAATAGTAGGAGATAGATGGTCTCCATGCCATAAGCCTCTCTTCCTTTTAAAGTAGCCATGAATGCTTCCATTGAAACCCATAGAGAAGGAAGGAGTACATATATAGGCCTCTAGCCACCTAAGATAATCTTTTGGAATAAGCAACCCTCTGAGACATCTGAAAATGAATTCCCACCTAATGCTATAAAAAGCCTTAACTATATCCACCTAAATTGTTATCCTTTTAGGACCTACTTTCATGTGGTAACCTTGTACAATCTCTGAAGCTAGAAGTGTATTTGTTTGGGTCAAAACCCACCCAGCTGCGATCAATGGACAAATGGCTAAGTGTGGAAATGCGAAGAATCGGACAAGGCTGGAATTGTACCTAGGTCGTTTCTGTACGAGTCTGCTTGAGCACGAGATAGGCCATTCCAACCAAGCTTTGTTCCACTTCGGCAAAGAGAGGAGAGACATCGGCAAAGCCTTGTCTCCACTTAGGCAAGCCTTATCTCCACTTAGGCAAGCTTTGTCTCCGCTTAGGAAAGCCTTGTCTCCACTTAGGTAAGCCTTATCTCTACTTAGGCAAGCTTTGGCTCACATCGGCAAAGCTTTGCTCCACTTCGGCAAAGAGAGGAGAGACATCGGTAAAGCTTTGTCCCCGCATCGACAAAGCCTTGTCTCCGCTTAGGCAAGCCTTTTCTTCACTTAGGCAAGCCTTGTCTCCACTTAGGCAAGCCTTATCTCCACTTAGGCAAAGAGAGGAGAGACATCGGCAAAGCTTTGTCTCCGCTTAGGCAAGCTTTGTCTCCGCTTAGGCAAGCCTTGTCTCCACTTAGACAAGCTTTGGCTCGCATCGGCAAAGCTCCGCTCCACTTCGGAAAATACGGAGACTTCGGCAAGCTTGGAGACTTAGGCAAACACGGAGACTTCGGCAAGCTTGGAGACTTCGGCAAACACGGAGACTTCGGCAAGCTTGGAGACTTCGGCAACTTTGGAGACTTCGGTAAACACAGAGACTTTAGCAAGCTTGGAGACTTAGGCAAACACGGAGACTTCGGCAAGCTTGGAGACTTCGGCAAACATGGAGACTTCGGCAAGCTTGGAGACTTCGGCAAGCTTGGAGACTTCGACAAACATGGAGACTTCAGCAAGCTTGGAGACTTAGGCAAACACGGAGACTTCAACAAGCTTGGAGACTTCGGCAATCTTGGAGACTTTGGCAAACACGGAGACTTCAGCAAGCTTGGAGACTTAGGCAAACACGGAGACTTCGGCAAGCTTGGAGACTTCGGCAAACACGGAGACTTCGGTAAGCTTGGAGACTTCGGCAAACACGGAGACTTAGGCAAACACGGAGACTTCGGCAAGCTTAGAGACTTAGGCAAACACGGAGAATTCAGCAAGTTTGGAGACTTCGGCAAACATGAAGACTTTGGCAAGCTTGGAGACTTCGGCAAACACGGAGACTTAGGCAAACACGGAGACTTCGGCAAGCTTGGAGACTTAGGCAAACACGGAGACTTCAGCAAGTTTGGAGACTTAGGCAAACACGGAGACTTCCGCAAGCTTGGAGACTTCGGCAAGCACTGGATACTTCGGCAAACACGGAGACTTTGGCAAGCTTGGAGACTTCGGCAAACACAGAGACTTCAGTAAGCTTGGAGACTTCGGCAAGCACGGAGATTTCGGCAAGGATGACCACATCGGCAATGACCCACTTCGGCCAAGCCAGGCCACATCGGTAAGCCCTCACTTCGGCCGTGATACGAAACTGTCTAGCCGAAGTCAAATCCATACGGAGTTGTCTGGCTGAAGTCAAAACCATACGGAACTATCTAGCCGAAGTCAATTCCATACGAAACTGTCTAGCCAAAGTCAAAGCTGCCGAAGACAATCCTGGCCGAAGTCAAGTCTATACAGAGCTGCCTGGCCGAAGTCATTTCTATACGAAGCTGGAAGACGACGCAGCCGAAGTAGTCATTTCTATACTAAGACAACAAGCCCATCTTCGGCCTACAACGATGCAAAGGCCCACAAAGTCAAGCCGACTTGCTAAAACGGAAATCCCGAAGGATTGGGAAGTTTTCCTAATCTCTTTAGGATTAACCCGGCCGACTCAAACTAGTATATATACTCATGTACATCTCTTGAAAAAGGGATCCGCAATTTACTTAGGAAAAAACCCTAGACTTTTTTGCTCTCAAACTCTTGTACGGAAGTTTTTCGACACAGCTTAATAAAAACCATCTTTGGATCTTTCCGTTCGTGGTTCATCCGCAGAAATTTCATCCCTCTTAACAAACCTCGGATAAATTCTAATTGTGTTGATTTCGACTCCCACAATTTGGCGCTAGAAGGAGGGGGAACTGAAACTTTCTTACTCCAAGGAACCACCGCACGAACGATTCGAAGAAGATGACTAGCAACGGACGAACCGACGACCCGCAGGACACGGGGATTGATGGATCTGGAGCAACAGATACATCAATGCCTGCAGTCATGGAGACGAGCCCAGAGGCCCTAACACAGATCAAGATGATGCTAGAGACGCTGCTCAAGAAGGCGGAGGAGAAGGACAAGCTAAACACAACGATGATCGATAAGCTTGAAGTCCTTGCGACAGCAAGCCGAGCCGGTGGTAGAGGCTCAGGAGTTGACCTAATGAGGCGCCCTCTTCGACGTCTCAATCCGACGGCCCTTGATTTCTCAACACCCCACCATGCGCCGAGAACCCAAGGCGGATTGCTCCCTACAAACCAACCAACCACAACCGCTGAACTGAACGCGACACCGCAGGAGGCAAACACGCAGACTATGGACGGAACGAATCCAATGATCGACCTGGAGGACAACCCAGAGGGTGAACACGACTTGGAACACCGCCGCAAAGCTGAACTCACGAGTGCGACCCAAACTCGAAACGAACGAAGCAACACCAACCCTGGCCATGATCAGGACTTCACCGAGGAGGAGGAGAACATCCTCTGGGCCCAACGAGCCCAGATCGAGGAAGAACGCAAAGCGATAATCCGAGCCCAAAAGGAGGAGATGGCCAAAATCCGGGCAGGCATGGAGCGAGCTGCCGCCGAGATGCAATTCATTCGATCTCAGATGCATAGGGCTACTAGGAAGGCTCCCGAACTCGACCGAGTGCTTGCAGAAGCACAGAACACCCCATTCACGACTCGAATCACTAAGGCAAGGGTTTCTGATCCGGGGAAGATGAAGATACCAGTTTACGAAGGTAAAACTGATCCAAAGGAGCACTTGACCGCCTTCGCAATAGCAATGGGACGAGCAAACTTCAGAGAAGGAGAAGAAGACGCTGGACAATGTCTCTTGTTCGTTGAGCACCTTAAAGGTCCAGCTCTCCAATGGTTCTCCAGACTGGGAAGAAATTCGATCGACAATTTCAATCAGCTGTCGTCGGTATTCCTTAAATATTATGCTATATTCATGAAACGCCGAACATCCGATGCGGATCTGTGGACCATGGGGCAAGGACAGAATGAGACATTGCGAACCTTCATCGGACGGTTCAAGTCAGTACAGTCGAAGGTAGAAGGGATAGGTCACAAAGCCGCGCTGCAAGCGGTAAAGAAAACCATGTGGTTCGACTCCGATTTTCGAAAGGAGATTGTGCTGAACGCACCAACCACGATCCAGGATGCATTGCACCGAGCGACGGACTTTGCCTCCAACGAAGAAGAAGTGAAGATCCTAACCCAGAAGCACGGAAAGGCGAAGTTCACGAACTACCCTCCCTCTGCTCCGAACCCACCGAACAACATAAAGGGCAACCAAGGCCCTGGATACATCCTACACGAAGGGGGATTCAAAGGAGTCCATAACTACCAAGTTGATTCGTCAAGCTATGGGCAAGGACGAGGTCAGGGCCGAGGAATAGGTACATGGAGTAGCACATGGACCAGGGGCCAAGGGACTTACGATGAAACGGCTTATTGCAAACATCACCATATCTTCGGACACTCAACTGCAAATTGCTGCATCCTAGGTTTGAAACTCGCTACCAGACTGGCGGCTGGCAAACTCAAAGGTGATATTAGCCTCAAAGACTTCAACATGGATACCAACGCAAAACGCCCCGAACAGGCAAACGAAGATCTTCCTTAGCGAAGGAGGCAAGACGACGAAGCGCCATAATTTGGCCCAAGAAGACGGATCAACATGATAATGGGTGGATCTCACTATTGCTCGGATACCGTCTCATCGATTAAAGCTTTTCAACGACGAGTCGATGTCAGCGTTAACTGGTCCACACCCTCCAAGTTTCCAGACGACGTAATCTCATTCGAAGAAAGGGATACAGCCGGAATCGACAAACCACACGATGACCCTCTCGTGATCGAGTTGATCATCAGTGGCTATGATGTAGCCCGGGTGCTGGTGGATACGGGCAGTACAGTGGACATAATCTTCAAAGAAACTCTCAAAAGAATGGACATCAATCTGTCCGAGATAGTGGCTACCCCTAAACCATTGACTGGATTCTCAAGAGAAACGACGATGACAATCGAGACGATCAAGCTACCTGTAGAAGCTGGGGGTGTCATCAAGCTCGTCGAGTTCTCGGTAGCCGATCACCCAGCAATCTATAACGTCATCATCAGAACACCTTGGTTAAATTCAATGCGCGCTGTAGCCTCGACCTACCATCTCTGCGTAAAATTCCCAACACCGAGCGGAGTCAAAACGATTTTAGGAAGTCAGAAGGAGTCCCGCGTATGCTTCCTAGCTGCACACAAATTCAGGAATCCTGTCACCGATCTAATAGCCAAGTCAGAGCACAAGAAGATTAAGACAGACAGGGAGCCAGTACAAGAACTCTCCAAGCTCTTGTAGCAATTACAGATTGCGGAGGATCGCGAAGAAGAACCAGCTGAACAGCCCTGCGATCCCGTAATATCAATTTGTATCGACGACGAACACCCAGCTGCGATCAATAGAAAAATGGCTAAGTGTGGAAATGCGAAGAATCGGACAAGGCTGGAATTGTGCCTAGGTCGTTTCTGTACGAGTCCGCTTGAGCACGAGATAGGCCATTCCAACCATGCTTTGCTCCACTTCGGCAAAGAGAGGAGAGACATCGGCAAAGCCTTGTCTCCGCTTAGGCAAGCCTTGTCTCCACTTAGGCAAGCTTTGTCTCCGCTTAGGCAAGCCTTGTCTCCACTTAGGCAAGCCTTATCTCTACTTAGGCAAGCTTTGGCTCACATCGGCAAAGCTTTGCTCCACTTCGGCAAAGAGAGGAGAGACATCGGTAAAGCTTTGTCTCCACATCGGCAAAGCCTTGTCTCCGCTTAGGCAAGCCTTGTCTTCACTTAGGCAAGTTGTCTCCACTTAGGCAAGGACCTACTTTTATGTGGTAACCTTGTACAATCTCTGAACCTAGAAGTGTATTTGTTGGGGTCAAAACCCACCCAGCTGCGATCAATGGACAAATGGCTAAGTGTGGAAATACGAAGAATCAGACAAGGCTGGAATTGTACCTAGGTCGTTTCTGTACGAGTCTGCTTGAGCACGAGATAGGCCATTCAAACCAAGCTTTGCTCCACTTCGGCAAAGAGAGGAGAGACATCGGCAAAGCCTTGTCTCCGCTTAGGCAAGCCTTATCTCCACTTAGGCAAGCTTTGTCTCCGCTTAGGCAAGCATTGTCTCCACTTAGGCAAGCCTTATCTCTACTTAGGCAAGCTTTGGCTCACATCGGCAAAGCTTTGCTCCACTTCGGCAAAGAGAGGAGAGACATCGGCAAAGCTTTGTCTCCGCTTAGGGAAGCTTTGTCTCCGCTTAGGCAAGCCTTGTCTCCACTTAGGCAAGCTTTGGCTCGCATCAGCAAAGCTCCGCTCCACTTCGGCAAATACGGAGACTTCGGCAAGCTTGGAGACTTAGGCAAACACGGAGACTTCGGCAAACACGGAGACTTCGGCAAGCTTGGAGACTTCGGCAAACACGGAGACTTCAGCAAGCTTGGAGTCTTAGGCAAACCCGGAGACTTCGACAAGCTTGGAGACTTCAGAAATCTTGGAGACTTCGGCAAACACGGAGACTTCAGCAAGCTCGGAGACTTAGGCAAACACGGAGACTTCGGCAAGCTTGGAGACTTCGGCAAACACGGAGACTTCGGCAAGTTTGGAGACTTCGGAAAACATGGAGACTTAGGCAAACAAGGAGACTTCGGCAAGCTTGGAGACTTAGGCAAACACGGAGACTTCAGCAAGTTTGGAGACTTCGGCAAACACGAAGACTTCGGCAAGCTTGGAGACTTCGGCAAACACGGAGACTTAGACAAACACGGAGACTTCGGCAAGCTTGGAGACTTAGGCAAACACGGAGACTTCAGCAAGCTTGGAGACTTAGGCAAACACGGAGACTTCGGCAAGCTTGGAGACTTCGGAAAGCACTGGAGACTTTGGCAAACACGGAGACTTTGGCAAGCTTGGAGACTTCGACAAACACAGAGACTTCAGCAAGCTTGGAGACTTCGGCAAGCACGGAGATTTTGGCAAGCATGACCACATCGGCAATGACCCACTTCGGCCAAACCAGGCCACGTCGGCAAGCCCTCACTTTGGCCGTGATACGAAACTGTCTAGCCGAAGTCAAATCCATACGGAGTTGTCTGGCTGAAGTCAAAACCATACGGAACTATCTAGCCGAAGTCAATTCCATACGAAACTGTCTAGCCAAAGTCAAAGCTGCCGAAGACAATCCTGGCCGAACTCAAGTCTATACGGAGCTGCCTGGCCGAAGTCATTTCTATACGAAGCTAGAAGACGACGCGGCCGAAGTCATTTCTATACTAAGACAACAAGCCCATCTTCGGCCTACAACGATGCAAAGGCCCACGAAGTCAAGCCGACTTGCTAAAACGGAAATCCCGAAGGATTGGGAAGTTTTCCTAATCTCTTTAGGATTAACTCGGCCGACTCAAACTAGTATATATACTCATGTACATCTCTTGAAAAAGGGATCCGCAATTTACTTAGGAAAAAACCCTAGACTTTTTTGCTCTCAAACTCTTGTACGAAAGCTTTTCGACACAGCTTAATAAAAACCATCTTTGGATCTTTCCGTTCGTGGTTCATCCGCAGAAATTTCAACCCTCTTAACAAACCTCCGACAAATTCTAATTGTGTTGATTTCGACTCCCACAGTATTCTCAATTAGTAATCGGTCTTGGACAAAAGCAGTCTGATTAGGGAGTACAACTAATGACATAATTGGCTTGTCTTTTAACCAACAGCCTAGAGATTAGCTTGTATTGATTGCAGAAAAAGATCCAAAGATGGTTTTTATTGCTGGTAATGAAAGCTTTTAGAATATAAGATTTGTTTGTATGAAGTCTATTTCTCTCTCTCAATTTTTTATGTCCCCCTCCTTTCGAATGCTCTCTATTTCTTTTATAGGCTTCCGATCCAACCGTCTCAACGAGGATACCGGAAATTTCCCCTTTTCGTCGGAGGTCCATTATTTCCTTTTCCTCCTCGGATTTGCAATCTTTCTTTTTCTTTTGACCGACTTCAGTAAACACGATGTACTTGGTTACTCTGAAACTCGCCTCGGCCCACATTGCTTTGTCGTGACTGCCTCGGCCTGTTGTGACTTTACTTCGGCCCATAGAGAGACAATTGCCTCGATATTTGGTTATTTCCTCGGCGCGTGCTGTTGGCTGACTCGGCGAATGCTGTCGTTTGCCTCGGCGCATGCTGTTAGCTGCCTCGGCGAATGATGTCATTTGCCTTGGCGCGTGCTGTTAGCTGCCTCGGCGAATGCTGTCGTTTGTCCGGCGCGTGCTGTTAGCTGCCTCGGTGAATGCTGTCGTTTGCCTTGGTGCGTGCTATTAACTGTTGATTTTTTCTATTGTGGAAACTGACCCCAACAAGGCACGTGACCGCGGGTCGTCGAAGGACTCCGCATGTCGACCAGTTTTAGAAATCTACTCATACATGATGGAAGAAATCATAACAAAAGTAGAAGAATAATAACTAAGTTTATAAATCTCTTATTGTAGCACAAAGAGGATGAGATCTTCTCTCTCAAAGAATAAGAACTATGAAAGACGTGGCTATGAAGATTTGTGTGCTTCTGAAGGTGTGTCTAAAAATTACAAGGAAAAGTTGTATTTATAGGAGTTGAGAGGCTTCTAAGTATTTTGAACTTTTTCTTTTGGATTAGAAAAGCTTAGACATGTCATGAACTTGGATTTTAGGCCTTTTGAGACGTAAGAGGCATGGACTGAAGTTTGGAAAGAGTTTAGAAATGTGATCATGGTTGAGGCCTGTGGTTATGATGATTTGATGGCTGAGCTCGCAGCTTGAAGTCTGCTTGAATAGGTTCTATGAAAATCTTCACAGCTCTTCAACCCCTGATCCAAATGACTTGAAATCATCTTTGAATGAAATTTAACTATTGTGGCTATTTTGTGGAGAAATTTCCGCTCAATCCATTAGGTTTTCATCTCTTTCGTTTACGGAGAACCTGTTGTTCCATGACGTCACTTAGTTTGGGAATGCTTAACTCGTATTGGAACGACTCGTAATGGGCTCTGGTTGATGACGGGAGATTTCAATGAGATAACCGGGCACCATGAAAAAATCGATGGACATATCTGGCGTAAAAGCTCCTTCTTAGATTTTTGGCTTATGAGGCAAAGCTGTGGTATGATGGATTTCCCCTATATTGGAAATTGCCTCTCTTGGGTGGGTCGTCGGGGGAGGAATGTTATACGGTGCCACTTAGACCGGTCAATGGGGAACGAGGAATGGCACGAGATGTTTACCCACACATTCGCTGAATATATGCGGTTCATGGGGTTGGATCATCGACCGGTCCTAACTCATATAATGACTAAAAAAATCTTTGGGACGAAGAAAATTTGTTTTGACAAACGATGGCTGTCCAAGCCAAATTTTGAACCTATTGTCCGCGAAGGTTGGTTCAAGGAAAATACCAATATAGAGTTGGCCATAGGAGGTTGGATCAAGATGTGCCACACACATATATCACGGTGGCGAAAGAGAGATCAACAATACTCATCCGAAGTGATTGATAATTTAAAGATTTTGACCTAGATCGGCTTCAAAGTGATGAATTTGCCTCTGCGGAGGAGGTTACAGAGGTTCAAGAACGACTACGACTCGCATTGGTCGATGAAGAATCTTTCTGGCACAAGAAGAGTCGGGTTATATGGCTGGCAGAAGACGACCAAAATACCAAGTTTTTCCATGCATCAATAAAGCAATGTCGGGCCCGTAATCGGAACACGGGGAGTTTGACTTCGAAAGGTATATGGACAGAGAAAGATCTGAAATAGAACAGACGATTATCTGTTATTTTTAATATATGTTCTCATCATTGGTGGTGTCCGACCTAGAAACCTCACTTATGTACATTCCGCAGACAGTGACTCCGGCCATGAATGATACCCTCACAAGGGCTCCCTCAGCATCAGAAGTTAAGGCTGCTGTTTTTGCTATTCATTCGAAAAAGGCACCAGGACCCGACGGTATGACGGCGCTTTTTTACCAGAATGGCACATTTTAGGGCCTCAGGTGGTCGCAATGGTTCATGAATTTATGACATCCGGGATAATAGAGTCCAGTTTAAACGAGATCAACATTTGTCTCATCCCCAAAAGTGAAAGGCCAAGGGCAATGAAGGAATTCAGACATATCAGCCTTTGTAATGTCAGATACAAGATCATTTCAAAAGTGCTACGTCAGAGACTCAAACGGATACTCCCAGAGCTAGTCTCGGAAACCCAATCTGCCTTTGTAGAAGGACGAGTGATTTCAGATAATATACTCATCACCCAGGAAGCTTTTCATGCCCTGGTCACTAAGGATAAATGCAAGAAAAATTTCATGGCCATAAAGACCGACATGAGCAAGGCCTAGGACAGAGTAGAATGGTGCTTTTTGGAAGCCATTATGCGAAAATGGAGTTTGTAGAGACATGAATATCATGGATTATGCCATGTGTAAACTCGGTGTCGTACCATGTCCTCATCAACGGAGACCCCAAGGGGTCTATCACACCAACCCGAGGTTTACGTCAAGGAGACCCTATATCCCCATATTTATTTATCTTATGTACAAAGGTACTTATCTCGAACCTCAAGGCAGCGGAGGCGGGTGGACGGATCATAGGACTCAAGGTAGCTCATGCTATCCCACCTATCTTTAATCTGCTGTTTGTTGATGATAGTCTTTTCCTTTGTAAAGCTACTTTGGAGCAGAGTATTACAGTACTCAACATACTTACCTAATATGGGAATGCATCTGGCCAACCGATAAATTTCAAAAAATCGGCAATCACGTTCGGTACAGATGTCGTAGCCGATGATAAGACAGCCATAAAACGGCAGTTAGGAATTACGACTGACGGGGAGCCAAAAAGTATTTGGGGATTCCGGAACATTTACAAGGATCCAAATCTCAGATCTTTGCATATGTTCGGGATCGTTTAAATAATAAAATCAATGGATGGTCGGCAAAATTCTTGTCCAAGGGCGGCAAGGCGATCATGATCAAGTTAGTGGCTCAAGCAATTCCGACGTATGTTATGTCATGTTTCTTCCTTCTAAAGGGACTTTGCCAAACACTAGCTGGGGCAGTAGCAAAGTTTTGGTGGAGCTCTAACCAATATTCACGGGGAATGCATTGGATTGCATGGAAGAAGTTATGTTTACCTTAAAAGGATGGTGGAATCGATTTTAAATCATTTGAGGATTTTAACCAGGCCTCCTGGCTAAGCAACTTTGGCGCCTGCACCAGTATCCCAATACGTTAGTTGCGCCGGTACTAAAAAGGTGTTATTTTTGTTCGGTACACCCGTTCAATGAACCAAAACCTTATTGGCCCTCCTATGGGTGGCGTAGCATATGGACATCTAAGAATCTTGTGTTGACGGGTTCCCGTCGCACCATTGGAGACGGATCAAATACCCTAGTCTGGTCGGATAGATGGATCCTTGATGTCAAACCTAGACCAGCTATCAGCAACCCATCCAATCTCAACCCGTTGTTCAAAGTCTCAGACCTTATTCATTGGGGTACTAACTCATGGAACATTCCGATCCTACAGGCTTACATTAGCCTGTCGGATATTCCTCTGATCCTAAGCCTTCAGTTCTCCCAAAGGATGTCGGAGGATGGATACTGCTGGCACTATACTAAATCCGATACATATACCGTCAAATCCGGGTATGAAATAGAGCGTTTGAACAGAGATGGAGATATAAAGTTTCTGCTGCAACTACCATCGGACAATCCTCTCAAGGCTCATGTGTGGAAAGTCGCTGCACCAAATAAACTTCGGCACTTCCTATGGCAGTGCCTCTATGGAGAAGTGGCGGTAAACAAGCGGCTGGCTAATAGGCATATTGAGACTGAACGGGAGTTCCCGAGATGCGGATATCCGGAAAAGACCGTCAACCACGCGATCTTCTTGTGCCCCCCCCCCCAAGCTCTGCAAACTTGGGATATCTCGAATATTCCTTTTGGAACAACGGGAAGTCCCTCGGAGAGCCTAAGGGAGAATTTGGATTACCTCTTTGGAGAATACCGAATAGTATGAAACTGACTGAGGTCACCAGAGTGTTCCCGTGGATTATCGAGTACATTTGGAAGGCAAGGAATGATAAATTATTCAACGCGGTGGACATATCCCCGATGGATATCATTAACATTGCAAGAAAGAATCCAAGGAATGGTTTTTGGCCAATACCACAGAGCGGACGGCAGAGGCGGACTCGATAGGGGACCTAGGCCCCGAACCAAGTACACCGATGTTCACCTATTTTGTGGATGGGTCATGGAAAATAGATGATCCTACTAGTGGAGTGGGATGGGTGCTAGAGTTACAGAATAGTACCACGGACCTGGTGGGCCTCCAAGGTAATCGACGAAGCCTTTCACCACTCCACACTGAATTGAATGGCCTGCTTTGGGCCATGCAATGTCTGGTTCGGAAAAGGCGCTTTTGCCCCCTTTTCGTAATGGACTCCAAAGAGCTGACAAGTATGGTGACATCATCGCACGATTGGCCCGGATTTTAACCGGAATACGAGAATTGGTAGTACTCAGGGAGTCATTCTCCGAATTTGACCTTATATACCGGCAATGGGAGAAGAATAAGATAGCGGATTTGCTTGCGAGAACTACACGTAATATGAATGTTATCTTTTCTTTTATTGGCACTTCTATTCCTTATTGGTTTCATGATACATAAAATATATTTATTTAATCGATAATAAAGTGTGTTTGTGAAAGAAAAAAAAAGATATTCCCGAAATATAAAAAGATAACAATTGTAATGTAATTAGGTTTTCTGCAAATAAATCCTCCAAGTGGTTAGAGTTTGCAACTTTACCCTCCACGTCAATTAAATGCAGGCCAACCTCTGAAGTAACAGTCAACCCGCAATATAACTCTCCTATATTTCACCGTGTAAGAGTCTGTGTATTTTTTAACAGATTCCAAAACGACGTTGTTTTAGAAACATATTTTAATCCAAAAAATTGCATTACGAAAGGATTGAACCATTGACCTCACCAGCAAAACCACCTAAATAACCAACTATGCTAACATATATATTTTGAAAATTAACAAAACAAACCATATATATTAACTGAAACCTCAATTTCTTTATTGTTTTCCTCTTTAACAAAACTTTACCAAAACCACACTCTTACATTTCGTTGTTCTTGAGATCATTCGTTCCGAAGGAGTTCGTGCCCTTCGCCTCCAGAGATCAGGCCAAAGCTTCTCGAGCGTTAAAACAGACGATACAATAGCAAATTCAAGCCCACAATAAGTCGAGCGTTACCGAAGCACGGGTCTTCAAGTGGTTTCGGGATTAACAAGAGAGCTTAAAGATGTCAAGAGAGCAGCAATCATAGACGCTGATGGATTAGCTGCAACACTAACGAATCTAAATGGCTCGCTTACGAATGCGAGAGAGTTTCTGAAAACTATGGATGAAGAGAGTGATTTCGAGAAAGTTTTAGCGGGATTCATCAAACGAGCAGATGCTGATATCAAATGATTAAAGGAAGAAGAAGAGAGAATCATGGCGTTAGTGAAAAGCTCTGCGGATTATTTCCATGGGAAATCTGCAAAGAACGAAGGGCTTTGTTAATGTTGATTTATAGTAACAAAGCCCCATCAGGCTCTTTAAAGTTCAGGTCCGAAAATCAACCATGTCGGAATCAAATAAAATCTACTGGGCTTTGTTAATGGTGGCCCCATCAGTTCATATATGGTCTCGGGTTTTCAAAATTCACTCAATAATTCCGGGAAATTAACTTTAAGTTTTGAAAACCAAAACTTCATTGTTAAATTCCAATTAGCTTCGTTAAATTCACAGGGTGAGTTTGGAAGCATTAGATTTGAAATCTAAAGAGCTTTCTAAA
Organism: Pseudoturritis turrita; assembly: GCA_900406555.1. Classification (NCBI taxonomy): domain Eukaryota; kingdom Viridiplantae; phylum Streptophyta; class Magnoliopsida; order Brassicales; family Brassicaceae; genus Pseudoturritis; species Pseudoturritis turrita. The sequence continues at coordinate 136,930 of OVBL01000683.1, forward strand.
GAGCTATAAATCGCTACATATGGAACTTGGAATCAAAATCCGCCATTGATGAACTTAAAAGCTTGATTTTTTTTTTTTTTTTGGTAAAGTTTCGTTAAAGAGGAAAACAAGAAAGAAATTGAGGTTTCAGTTAATATTTATGGTTTGTTTTGTTAATTTTCAAAATACATATGTTAGCATAGTTGGTTATTTAGGTTGGTTTTGATGGTGAGGTCATTGGTTCAATCCTTTAGTAATGCAATTTTTTGGATTAAAATCTTTTTCCAAAACGACGTCGTTTTGGAATCTGTTAAAAATACACACTCTTACACGGTGAAATATAGGAGGGTTATATTGCGGGTTGACTGTTACTTTAAAGGTTGACCTGCATTTAATTGACGTGGAGGGTAAAGTTGCAAACCCTAACCACTTGGAGGGTTTATTTTGCAGAAAACCCTAATTTATCATATAATACAATTTTCAACATCAAATAACAATAATTTATCTATGAATAATTGACAAGAGCCAAAAATTTCAAAAAATAATCATGATTGTATCTCAAATGTCCCTAAATTGATATTTCTTCCTGGTCAGTTAGAAAAAATTTAAATTTAAATTGATTATATATCATCTTGATTTTGTGTGCTTGTGAGTAATAAATATCGAGTGAACTTTATTCGCTTACAAAATCATAAAAATGGTTAAAACTATTAAAATTTTAAAAATTGGTGACGATTATTAATTTCATTACTCTGTTAAGATTTAAGAGTTTATTACAAGAAACAAATTAATATTTTTATTTTATATATACTCATATTGTTGACACAAAACAAAATGAGTAAAAATTACTTTTTAAAAAATTACATAAAATATATAAACCAGAGGATATCAACGATAAAAATCAAATACAATTTTTTCATGTTTATTTTATTAGTTGCATTGATAAATTATCACTTAATCTACCTAGGAACACCTCATCTTCTCAGCGAACTTTCTGAGTTTTCTTAGCAAATTTTATTAGTTGCATTTTTGTAATATTTTGTTGTTGTTGTTCGAAGATTTTTGTAAGCGAACAAGTTCAAGTATAATTTTATGAACTTTTGTTAGAATCTATAATTCTTACATATTTTATTAATTTTGTAGTTCTCCAAATATTTGTTTTAAGAAATCTTTCTAATATATTTAATCAATCGACCTAAAAATTAAAGAATAATAGAAGAACCCGATTTAATCAATTTATACTTATGGTGTTTCGATCCAAACCAGTAATACTTTAATTTTACTTTTTCCTGGAGGATTAGCTTTGTAAAAATTTTGCACCTTTGAAAACATTTAGATTTGAAAAGTTGTTGATATTTAGTAATGGTTCATATACACTTTGACAATGCAACCACACACAAAGTCTTTCTAACACGTGGTCCAATTGCTTTTTATATCACTCGAGCTCCTAATGAACTCTCTTGGCACTCTCTTTTTTATTTGACATCAGTCTATTGAGTCTCTCATTTAAATACTAAAGTATCTAAGACTAAATACATTGATTTTTTTGTTAAATCTAAAGTGTAAAAGAGAATTTCTTTAAACATTCAAACCCTACAAGATAGTCCATCTCACTCAAAACTAAACATAAGAAGCATCATATATGCACTAATCAATCAATCATGCATTAATCAATCAGTGTACAAATTTTCCGTTTATTTTACCTCTCTTGCGACAGCAAAAATATAACATTTATAGTTTGATATGTTTGCTCCTCCACTAATTGTTATCTTTTGTCATATAAATATTTTTTCAACTCGTATCTTTCATTGTTTTCCTTCAAATTCAAACCATTAAATAAGTCATCATGCTTATCTTATAGGTTGGCAATAACATGAAAATAATATAATATCACGATCCTAAAAATAATTTAAGTTTATAAATAAATTAAAAAATTATCTCCACATATCACCATATTTGACTTTCTTTTTTATAAAAAAATAATAATAACAAAATTTTGGTAATTGGTAAGTTATATATTGATGATTTTTTATAATTAAGACTATTACTACAATTTTCCTAATATATAGTATAAAAGTTAAAAAGGAAAATTAAAATTAAAAGAGTCCACAAAAATGAAAAGTACTTGAAGTTATGAGTTTATGAAATAAGAAAATTATGTCTCAATTTCCAACTAACAAAAAAAAAAATTAACTTAATTCTAAATGCTGACGTGGTATGTAACTATTGGATATTTTAAATCCTATTTGGATAGCCTTAGAAGCTAATATAATATAATATTTTCTTAACTCGTATTTTTCATTGTTTTCCTTAAAGTCCAAGTCATTAAATAAGTATCATGCTTGCTTTATAGATTGGCAATAACAAAAAAATAATATAATATTACGATCCCGTAAACAAATATTTTTCATAAATAAATAAAAACGTATTTTCACATATCAGCATATTTGACTTCCTTTTTAAATAAAATAATAATAATAACAAAAGTTTTGGTAATTGGTAAGTTATATATTGATGAATTTTTATAATTAAGACTACTACTACCTTAAAATGAAAAACAATTCATAATCTATAGTATATAAATATTAAAAAGGAAAATTAAAATTAAAAGAGTCCAAAAAATAGAAATTACTTGAACTTATGAGTTTATGAAATAAGAAAATTATGTCTTAATTTCCTACTAACATCAAAAAGAAAATTAACTTAATTCTAAATACTGATGTGCATGTAACTATTTGATGTTTTAAATTCTATGTGGACAGCCATAGAAGCTAATAGTATAAACTTTTATGTATTATAGATAATCCAGCTAAATTATTATGTCAACTGGTTAAAATATGGCAGAAATAATCATCTTACAGGATGGAGAATTACAGGTTCTCTAAAGGCTCCCTTGCTACTGTTACTACTGTCGCTGAAAACCTCTCCCGGCCTGCACTTCTTCCACCAAATCCACCAAATATTGACCATTTCCCTCCTCTATCTTCTCATCCACAATCTTTCTCACCAACTCTTGCCTCATCCACAGCTTGTTCTACTTCCGGTTCTTCATTTGGTCTTCAACTACTTATTCAAAGCAAGGTTCTACTTCTAATCCTACTCTTCCCTGACTGATGGATACTGTCCAGAAGCAGATTCATCTTCAGATCCCCACTGTTCTAGGTGTTACAAACCCTAAATCTACTTCTTCTATTGTTCATATTGTTCATGAACGGTCTACTACAAATGTGACTGCTGCTTCAATTGGATTACTTGGAGTTTTCCCTCCTACTACTACTACTTCTACTACTCCTCCTCTTATGAAATCTATGGAGTGTGGAACCAGTACGTCAAATCAAGTTATGGAGTCGTCTCCTACTTCTCCTGCTTCCATTGCTCCTGCCTTGGCTGCTGTTCAGACTGTCTATCCTACTACAATACCCACTACTACCTTCCATCAATCTCAGCCTCCTAGAACATGGGCTGAAAGAATCAGAGCTACTACGGATATGTCTCTCAGCAGGCTAGTTCCTGCTTTAGTTTCCTCTACTGGTAAGCCAAAGATAAAGATCCCTGATGAAGTGTTCCAAAGAGGTGCTGACCTGCACAAAGAATATATAGGTGGTTATTTCTTAGGAAAACTGCGTTCTTATCATCTAATTCGGAGTGTTCTTTCTCATATTTGGGAAAGAGGGAAGAAACTAGAGATTCATGTTAACCATGGGGCTCGCACTATGCTGGTCAGATTGTGTTGTAGGGGGTAGGTTACGATTGGGAACTCGAGTATCAATGGATCAAGAGAAAAACAATCGTAGCTAAGAGTTCTCAAGTTTTCGAGTATCAATGGATCTAGAAAAAGGAGAATTCGTAGACTTTGAGATGGAGAAAGCTTCTCTTTTATTATTCAAAAACAACTGCCCTTCCCCTTACAAGATTAAGAGTACTTATACTAAAATAAAGTGCAAACCAGGTCTTGGTGCCAAAGCAACACATAGCCTACGTTATTAATTAAAGAAAACCCAACAACATAAACGAAAGCCCAACAGTAATTAAGAATACGTAATGTAAAAGCCTCATAAGAGAAGGAGTGTAGACGTCGCTACATCAGGTCTCCCGGGGTAAGAAGAAATTTCGTCCCCGAATTTTCCGCATCATCACTCGCAAGATAAAGAATCAAATGCTTGACATTGAACACATCAGCCGTGTGCATGTGGGGAGGAAGACGAAGCCGGTAAGCATTATTGTGAATCTTCTCAAGGACCTCAAGTGGACCGAGCTTTCTTGCCTTAAACTTATTGAACGTACCTGGCTTAAAGCGATCCTTAGTTAAAACCGCCCATACCAAATCGTCTACCTTGAAGTGAACTTCACGTCGATGAACATCCACGGCCGCCTTGTACTTGGATGTGAATGACTCTAAATTGGAATGAACCCTTGATGAATTGAAGCGAATTCATCGACAAAGTCACAAGCGCGACCATGAAATCGAGTGCGATCAGGGGCAAGGTTGAGGTCGGAAGGACAATGTGGTAACAAGCCGTAAATCACCTGAAAAGGACTAAAACTAGTACAGCGATTAACAACACGATTATGAGCGAATTTCGCTTGACAAAGTACCTTATCCCATGATTTGATGTTATCTCCCACCAAACATCGTAACAAATCACCCAAAGCTCGATTAGTAACTTCCGTTTGACCATCGGTTTGTGGATGATATGCCGAGCTCATATATAAACTCGTGCGAAGAAGATGCCATAAGGACCTCCATAAATGGCTCAAGAAGTGAGAATCGCGGTCCGACACAATAGACGATGGCAATCCATGAAGCTTATAAACCTCTCGAAAGAACAAAATTGTAACTTGAACTGCATCGGTAGTCTTTTTGAAAGGGATGAAATAAACCATCTTGGAAAAACGATCAACGACAGCAAAAATAGAATCATTACCGCGTTGAGTACGAGGGAACCCAAGCACAAAATCAATACTCACATCTGTCCATGGTTGCGTGGGAATTGGAAGAGGTAAATAAAGACTCGCGTTAGTTGCTTTTCCTTTCGCAGCTTGGCAAATTCCACAACGAACAATGAAACGCTCAACATCCCGTCGTATAGTCGGCCAAAAATATGACGAACTAACCAATTTAAGGGTCATATCCCGTCCGATGTGTCCCTCACCATGGATCTCTTTAATCAGTTGTAAACGCAAACTGCACTCTGGAATGCATAATTGAACTCTACGAAACAAAAAACCATCAAAAATGAAATACAAATTATCGATTCCTTGTGTCGCATCAGCCCAAATCTTAGAAAAAAAGAATCTATGGGATATAGGTTGGGTAAGACATCAAGCTGATGTTGAAGCCAGAGTAGGTACAACATCATTGTTTTTAACCACGGGTTCTGAAGAAATTTGTGACGGAATTAAGGTGATGCGTTTTCCTTCGTATGTAAAACTGTGCGAATTTGTAAACCCATCGTGCATTGTTCATCGATCATATTGCCAAGGTCGCCCTAAAAGGAGATGGCAAGCATCCATAGGAAGGACATCACAACAGACCAAATCTTTGTAATTGAGTCCCATAGAAAACGGAACCCGACAACGCTTAGAAATCCTTAGATCCGTCTTAGAATTTAACCACGCCAATCGATACGGAGTTGGATGAAGTTCAGTAAACAAAGTGAGTTTGGAGACCGCCTCTTCAGAAACAACGTTGGTGCAATTCCCTGAATCAATAATCATACGACACACCTTGCCACGAATCGTGCAGGTAGATTGAAAAATGTTTGTCCTCACCCCGATTCTTCAACACCATGCGGAAGGAGATGATTCCGACGTAACATCAACATCGGACCCTTATCTCCATGAATTTGCTCTGACATATCCTCTTCGTCACTTTCTTCCTCAACATATTCATCATAAACAGGCTCATCATTCGATAACAAACCACGACGACCCGCGTGTGGGTAGTTCAATTGACGATGTCCTAGCTCTCCACACTCAAAACACTTAATAGCCGCTGAACGAGATTGCCCAGAAGCAGTGTTCCCACCCAACGCCTCTGTAAATTTAAGTTGCTCCGAAGACTTAATATTTCCTGTCTCCAACGCCGAAGTAGAGCGAACACGGGAGGAATTCCATGAGGTGATTTGGCTCCGATTTTGTTGCTCAATTAATAGCGCTCGCTGATGCGCTTCTAATACAGTAAGTGGAATAAATTGAAGCAACGTGTTCTGAGTTGAAAGACGCAACCCGCCAATAAATCGTGAAACCATCTGTTCTTCATTATCTGTCAATGAATTTCGAGCCATCAAACTAAAAAATTCTGAGGCATATTCATCCACCGATTTAGATCCCTGCCTTAAATTTTGTAGCTTTGTATATAAAGTGCGAGTGTAATTGTATGGAAGAAAAGCTCTGCGCATCAATTTCTTCATCTTCTCCAAAGAAGTAATTTTCTCCTTACTAGCTCGCGTACGTGATTCTTTTGTCTGTTGCCACCATGATGATGCTCTTCCCCGGAAACGTGTTGCAACAAGGGGAACACACATCTTATCAGGAACTTCTTTGAACGCCAACAACTCCTCGGTCGTGTTAATCCAGTCCAAAAACTCCTCAGGTTGAAGTCCGCCGGAGAATTCAGGCAAGTCAAGCTTGAATCCGGACTCCCATCGTCGATTATCAACTCGCGGTGCTGCAATTATGTCACGTCACTGCTGTTCATCTCGATGATGTGACTCTCCGTGCTGTGCAAACGGATTGTCTTCAAAGACATCATCTCCCTCGTCCTCCTCAAAAACATCTTCTTCTTGCCTAGCCAATCTCGGACCTGTACGTTGAGCTTGGAGAATAGCACGCACAGCCATTTCAACAGAAGTTTGTATCGTATCACGAAAACTCTGTTGTAACTCTGTCATCATTCCTCGAAACGCCTCGTTGTGTTCATCGAGTTGCGATTGAAGATTCTTCTTAGGTGGTCTGACTAGGACCTTTTATCTCTGATACCAACTGTTGTAGGGGGTAGGTTACGATTGGGAACTCGAGTATCAATGGATCAAGAGAAAAATAATCGTAGCTAAGAGTTCTCAAGTTTTCGAGTATCAATGGATCTAGAGAAAGGAGAATTCGTAGACTTTGAGATGGAGAAAACTTCTCTTTTATTATTCAAAAACAACTACCCTTCCCCTTACAAGATTAAGAGTACTTATACTAAAATAAAGTGCAAACCCTAGTCGATACTTGGTGCCAAAGCAACACATAGCCTACGTTATTAATTAAAGAAAACCCAACAACATAAACGAAAGCCCAACAGTAATTAAGAATATGTAATGTAAAAGCCTCATAAGAAAAGGAGTGTAGACGTCGCTACATCAGATTGCCTAATAATTTCATTAGACAAAAATTATTGGAAAAGAAGTTGTGGCATGTAGATCGATTCTTTTTTCATGTTGCTCAATGGGGAGCATACTCTCCAAGCTCATATCCTCTCCAAAACTTCCCACTGTGGGCTCATCTTAAAAGGATTCCATTTGACCTAATTACACAAGAAGGTCTTAGTCTTATTGCTGGCTTAGTTGGTGAACCTAAAGAGAGAGATGACTATACTATTAACCTGTTCAGCCTAAGTGTTGCTCATGTTAAAGTATAAGCTCACCTTACAAAGCCTTTTCCTGATGTTGTGGAAGTGGAAAGACAGGATGGTTCAGTTGCTGATGTTTGGGTTACGTATCCTTGGCTTCCTTATACTTGTTCACACTGCCATCAATTAGGACATATTATCATATATTGTCCCAAGGTTACTTGTGATTGGGTTCCTCCTACTGGGAAAGATCATAAGGATGATGATATTCCTAAAAAGGCTTCGGTTGCTAGAGGGAAAAGAAAACCACCTCAGAATGATGTATCTGACTCTGCTCCTTCAATCTTTGACTCTATCTTAGCATGAGTTGCTCTTAAAACTCAAGTTGTCCCTCCTATAACTCAGTCTGTTCCTGGGATTTTGCTACAAGTCCAGGCTTCATCCGCTGATGTTGATATGGTTCATGTCTCTCTGCCTTCTATTGGTCCTTCAGAAAAAGGTACAATTCAGTTAGAAGCAGGTGTTTTAGACTGTCATTTGGGTTTGCAAGTCTCTCAGTTGATTGGTGACCTCATTGATCTTCCTGACCCACCCTCTCCTATTGACCATTCCATCCCTAACTATATCATTGGCTTACCTGCTCCTGGTACCTCTCAAGCCAGGCCATCATTCTCTCATGACCAATCAATCCTTAAAAAGCCTATAGGAAAAAGAGCCCTTACTTCAAAGACCAAAGCTCATGTCACCACCATAGCTTATATTATCACTAAAAATCTTTTTTTGGCCTTACAACCAGTTGAAGATACACCTCTTCCACCATTGTTACAACTAAACCACCAAATACTATCACTAAATACTATTTTCCTCCAATTGACCCCTTAATCTCTACCTCTCTTCTCACCTCTGCTACTATTTTGGTCACCAATCCTAATTATGTTGTTAATCCTGTTGTTGGTCCTCTTCTCCCTGAAGAGGATACCACTAATTCTATATGAACCCATCAATCTTTTTTGGAATATATGAGGTCTAAATGACCAGGATAAGTACCATCCTTTCACTCAATGGCTAAAATCTACAAGGCCATCAGGTGGTGCTATTTTGGAGATACATGTAAAAAAAACACAATTGAATCAGATTATGCAAAAAACCTGCCCAGGTTGGAACTTTTTCTCAAACCATTCTTCTGATGAGAGTGGTAGAATCATACTAATTTGGAAGCCTCCAGCTCTTATAACAATGATGCATCAGTCTAATCAGTCTATGATATGCTCAGTTCAGTTCACTAGTAGTATCAAGTTTTGTTTCACAGCTATCTATGCCCTAAATACTAGGGAAGAAAGGACAGGCCTTTGGAGTGAGCTTGTTGATCTTTACCACACTTTTCTCTGGAGAATACTGGTTGGGTTCTAGGAGGAGATTTCAATCAAATTGTTCACTTCTCAGAACACTCTTCATCTTATGAGGATCATTTAACCTCTGATATGGTAGAGCTAAAGGATGTCTTTATTACCTTGAGAGTTGATGATCTAAGGTATTATGGCCCTGCTCATACCTGGACAAATAAAAGGCCAATTGATCCTGCTACCAAGAAATTGGATAAAGCTCTTGTGAATGATCAGTGGCTCACCTTGTTTCCGGATAGTGTTGCCACTTTTCAAGCTCCTCAAATCTCTGATCATTTTCCTTGTGTGTTAAAGCTTGCTTGTCCACTTCCCTACTCAGCTTCTAGACCCTTCAAGTTCTTCAACTACTTGACTAGGAATCCTCTCTTCTTATCTACTGTGGAGACAGCTTGGGATCATAGTGGGGTTGAGTCTACAGATCTTTCATCATTTTGTCTGAAACTAAAATCTATTAAAAGATCTCTTAAGACCCTAGAAAAGGATAATTTCTCTCATATCCAAAAAGGGTGGTTGGTCTTACTTATTGCTTCAGGATGTCCAGCTACAGGCTCTTAACTCTCCTTCTCCTATCACCTTCCAAGCTGAGAGGGATATACATGGAAAATGGCTCTTCCTCAGGAGTATTGAAGAGTTTTACCTGAGAAAAAGTCAATAATTAATTGGTTAAAATATGGTGATCAGAACACAAGTTTCTTCCATAGAGTTGTGGCTACAAAGAATTATGGGAACTCTATCAGATCTATCACTTTTGCTAATGGTATGGTATCCACTGAAATTTTCGAAATGATAGAGAAGTGATAGCTTACTTCAAGTCCATTCTTGCCCTAGCTCAGTTGGCTCCTATCTCTGCTTCTCTTCAGTGGTTCTTGAACCTTCAACCTTTCAGATGCAGTCAGATTCAGAGAATTCTTCTTTCCTCCACTCCTTCTGATGATGAGATTACCTTGGTTCTCTTCAAACTTAATCCCAACAAAGCTCCTGGTCAAGATGGGTTGACCTTTGCTTTTTTCAAGTCTGCGTGGTCAGTAGTAGGGCCTGAGATGTTAACAGCAGTTAAACAATTTTTTGTCACTGGCTTTCTTCCTAGAACAGCTAATGCCATTATCCTCTCCTTGGTACCTAAAAAGCCAGGTGCTACTTTGGTTTCTTACTATAGACCCTAAAAACCATCTTTGGTTTCTAAAAGCTTTCATTATCAGCAATAAAAATCATCTTTGGATCTTTTTCTGCAATCAATACTTAGAAGCTTTCGTTCCCTTAAAAGTCCTAAAAAAAATTAGTTGTAAGGGTTTTGGCCTCCACAATTTGGCGCCGTCTGAGGGGAAGTCGAAAAACTTTCTGACTCTTTAAGATTGTCGAAACCAAGACCTAAAAAGATGGCTAATGGAAATCGTAACACCAACACTGACGACATGACTGACCTTCCGAGGGAAACTACAAACCTCCCAGAAGACGCTATCACCGTCCCAGAATCCCTCGCCGAGATGAAAAATATGCTGTCTATCCTGTTGAAAAAGGTAGACGAGCAAGAAAGGGCAAACAACATGTTGAACGAAAAAGTCCAAGCGCTGACTTCTGAACGACAAAACCTTGGCGCCGGGAGCTTAGTCTCGGGAATAAGGCAAACCTGAAGATTTTGTAGCCAGCTGTTCGATGCAACCCCGATGCCTCTTAATCCTGTCGCCCCCCCCCCCCCCCCCCCCCCACGACATAGTAAGCAATGCGCTGAGGACACCAGGTGATCTGCCGTCTCTGCCTTGTCCTGATGAGTATACTCTGGTAACCGTCAGGTGAACCCTCATTAACGAACCGCCCAAGCTGATCAGAGCCCCTAGAACCTTTAATAGGCGTGTCCAATTCGCTAGTGATGATGATAATGGAGAACTAAATGGCTCGGCTGGAGCCGAAGGAAACCAAGCCATTGAACAACAAACCGACGCGGGTTTCACCTCGGCATCCTTAAGAAGAGGAGAGAGCACGAGCCAACTTGACCTAATGAATGAAGAAGAAGATGCTTACTAGGAACAGCAAGCACACTTCGAGGACGATTACAAAGATCAAACAATGACCAGAATAAGGAACTAACTGAGATTCATGAGGAAATGGCATGAGCAGCCGCCGAGGTAAAGGCGTTTAAATCACAAGTACACAAGGAAATTAGCTCGGCGCCCGAAATAGGCCGCGTGTTGGAAGAAACTCAGAAGACACCGTTCACAGCTCAGATAACCAGAACGAGAATCTCCAACCCCGGAAAAATTCGAGTTCCATTCTATGAAGGAACCACCGATCCAAAAGCTCATATAATGGCATTCCGCATTGCCATGGGGAGAGCCAATCTCAGCGAAAACGAGAGAGACGCCGGGTTTTGCCTCTTATTCGTGGACCATCCCAAAGGAGCAACTCTGAGTGGTTCTTTCGCCTTGGCTGTAATTCTATTGATAGCTTCGACCAACTATCCGCTGCTTTTCTAAAGCATTATTCAATGTTCATGGACCGTGGTACTTCGGATGCCGACATGTGGATGCTATCTCAAGGCCCGACCGAATCATTGCGAATTTTTATGGAGCATTTAAAAAAAACCATCTCTAAAGTCGACGGCATAAGCGACAAAGCCGCCTTAACAGTCCTGAGGAAATCACTGTGGTACGAGTCACGTTTCAGAGAAGAAATTGCTTTGAACCAGCCGCTCACTATCCAGGATGCATTACACCGAGCTTCGGATTTCATCGTCAACGAAGAAGAAATGAAAGTTCTGTCTCAGAGATACGGATCGGCAAAAACGACAAGCCAAAGCAACGTTCAAAACACCATCACGACACCGTCAAATTTTAAGAAAAACTCGCAGAACGGTGGCTTCATCAGTCACGAGGGACCCGATTTCGGGGGTGCCCACAGTTACGAGGCAGGAACCGGCCGCGGGAAGTTACCTTGGAACACTTGGAAAAGAATGAGCACATACGACGAAAAGGCTTACTGCGAACCTCACCATCAGTATGGACACCTAACTGCCAACTGTAGAAGCCTCGGCTTATTGCTTGGGACTAAACTTTCCGAGGAAAAATTGGGTGACGCAGTCAGCCTAAAGGACTTCAAGTGGAAAGACAAGGTAAAACAACCTCATCTGGAAGACCGAGCTGACGAGCCAGCCAAAAGGGAGTGATGAGATGACGAAGCGAATCAGCAAGGACCCCGGAGGAAAATCAACATGATAATGGGAGGATCCCAATTCTGTATGGACATCGTCTCCGCAATTAAAGCTTTTCAACACCGAGCAGTTTCTAGCACCACCTGGATTGCGCCCACCGATGTTCCAAACGACGTAATCTCCTTTGAACAGAAGGAAGTAGTCGGCATTGAGCAACCACACAACGATCCGCTAGTCATCAAGCTGGTTGTAGCTGACCATGATGTCGCCAGAGTGCTGATCGATACGGGAAGCTTCGTAGACGTTATTTTTTGCGAAACTCTGCGATGCATGGAAATCAACCTCTCCGAGGTAACAGCAACTCCGAGGCCGCTGACGGGATTTTCAGGAGAAACAACAATGACCCTTGGGACAATCAAGTTGCCTGTTCTCGCTGGTGGAGTAACAAAGATAGTGGAGTTTTCAGTAGCTGACCATCCCGCCATATACAATGTCATCATGGGAACTCCCTGGATAAACTCTATGCGGGCAGTTCCATCAACATACCACCTCTGCATAAAATTTATGACGCTGAGCGGAATCAAAACCATCCGAGGAAACCAGAAAGAATCCCGAATTTGTTTTCTGGCCGAGCATAAGCTTCGAAATCCGGTGACCGAGCCGAGCGTAAAAGCCAAACAAAAAAAGATGAAAAAGAATCGGGAGGAAGCGAACGGCCTGGCTAAGCTATTATAGCAATTACAGATCGTGGAGGCGCAAGAGGAAAAACAAGAACCAACGTGCGACACAAACATCTGGAGCGACGTGTTGAGATTGGAGCCGAGCTGGAAGACTGTCTTAAAAAAGAACTAATCTCTTTCTTAAAAAAAAAGTGCACACATTCGCCTGGGAAGCCGAAGATATGCCTGGTATCAGCATCGACGTGGCGTCCCACGAACTGAACGTGGACCCAACTTTCAAACCGGTGAAGCAGAAAAGGAGAAAATTGGGACCCGAAAGAGCAAAGGCGGTAAATGAAGAAGTAGAGCGATTGCTAAAACTCTGGTCAATCATTGAGGTAAAATATCTGGATTGGCTCGCAAATCCTGTAGTAGTCAAGAAGAAGAATGGAAAGTGGAGAGTATGCGTCGATTTCACCGACCTAAACAAAGCATGTCCAAAGGACAGTTTTCCTTTGCCATACATAGACCGATTGATCGAGGCAACGGCAGGAAACAAATTACTATCATTCATGGATGTTTTCTCAGATACAACCAGATCTTGATGAATCCCGAGGTAAGGGAAAAGACGGCGTTCATAACAGATCTAGGAACATACTACTACAAAGTGATGCCATTTGGCCTCAAGAACGCTGGAGCAACTTATCAATGATTGGTAAACAAGATGTTCTCACGACAGTTCGGAATAACGATGGAGGTATACATCGATGACATGTTGGTAAAATCTCTCGAGGAGAAGAATCACATCGTCCACCTAAGGGAATGCTTTGAACAGCTAAATACACACAACATGAAGCTCAATCCAACGAAGTGCCAGTTCGTAGTGAAGTCTGGTGAATTCCTTGGTTACCTAGTCACCCATCGAGGCATAGAAGCAAACCCGAAGCAAATCGATGCTCTTATACAGATGACTTCGCCGAGGACTAAGTGAGAAGTTCAACGACTGACAGGATGCATCGCGGCACTGAACCGTTTTATTTCTCGATCCACCGACAAATGTCTGCCATTTTATGACACCCTAAGAGGAAACAAAAAGTTCGACTTGACGGACAGATGTGAGGAAGCCTTCAAACAACTGAAAGGAGAACCCCTGTTTTTATACAACGCGGTCTCCTCCACTGCAGTCAGTGGAGTGCTCATCAGGAATGAACGAGGCAAGCAAAAACCAATCTTCTACGTCAGCCAAACTTTGACAGATGCTGAAACATGATATCCCCAGATCGAGAAGTTAGCCCTCGCCGTCATTATGTCTACCCAGAAACTAAGGCTGTACTTTCAATCGCATTCTATCGTGATTTTGACGACCTTCCCTCTTCGATCTATTCTACACAGCCCGAGCCAATCTAGAAGGCTCGTAAAATGGGCAATTGAGTTAAGTGAGTACGATATTGAGTACCGGAACAGAAGTTGCGCGAAGTCCCAAGTTCTAGCAGATTTTTTGGTTGAACTACCCTCCGAAGAGAGAGACGGCGAGGCATCAGACACTGTTTGGATACTCCATGTTGATGGCTCGTCCTCAAAATAAGGATCCGGTATAGGTATTCGCTTAACATCCCCGACTGGTGAAATTATAGAACAGTCATTTCGCCTGGGATTTCGCGCATCCAACAATGAAGCAGAGTATGTAGCTCTAATTGCAGGCCTAAAACTTGCCCACGGGATGAAATTCAGAGTATCCACGCATACTGTGATTCCCAGCTAGTCGCAAACCAATTCAATGGGGAGTACATTGCAAGGAACGAGCGAATGGAGGCTTATCTGCAAGTGGTGCAAGAACTGGTAAGGAAATTCAAACAATTTACGCTAACAAGAATACCTCGCGACGAAAAAACTATGGCAGACGCATTGGCAGCCCTGGCATCAACATCCGACCCGCATCTGCAGAGAATCATTCCAGTTGAGTTCATCGAGCATCCAAGTATCGATCTCTCCAACAACATTAATACAATTTGCCGATCTCAGGCAAACAGAGAAGCAATAGATACGGTAGAAGAGACGGTCCCAACAAACGAAGGAGTTGACTCTGTGATGGAAGAGAATCTCGAGACGGGACCTCAACTTGAAGATGAAGCAGCGGATTCAGACGATCGGCAATCAGGAATAATGGAGTACAGATGCGACAAAGAATGGATGGGAGTAATTCGCGTGTACATTCTGGAGGGCGAAGTGTCATCCAACAAATGGACTGCCAGAAAACTCAAAGCTCAAGCTGCTCGGTATATCCTGGTAGATGGAAATGTGTTCAAATGGAGTTCTCGGGACCTTTAATGTCATGTGTCGAAGGAGAAGATGCTAGACGAATAATGAAAGAAGTTCACGACGGCCCTTGCGGCAATCATTTTTGCGGAATGGCATTAGCAATCAAAATCAAGCGTCACGGGTATTATTGGCCAACCATGGTGAAAGACTGTGAGAAGTTTTCTGCCAAATGTGAAAAGTGTCAACGTCACACTCCAACCATTCACCAAACAACAGAGATGCTGTCATCGATTTCATCACCATATCCCTTTATGCGATGGTCTATGGACATCGTCGGGCCTTTACATCTATCTAAACAAAAGAGATTTTGTTAGTACTGACAGACTACTTCTCCAAGTGGGTCGAGGAGGAGTCTTATGCTAGCATCAAGGATGCTCAAGTAGAACACTTCGTCTGGAAAAACATTATCTGCAGACATAGTGTTCCATATGAAATCGTTACAGACAACGGCTCGCAGTTCATTTCAACCCGTTTTGAAGCTTTTTGTGAAAAGTGGAAGATACGTCTGAGCAAGTCTACTCCACGTTACCCGCAAGGTAACGGCCAAGCAGAAGCAGTAAATAAAACAATCCTGGATGGATTGAAGAAAAGGCTCGATGCAAAAAAGGGCCGTTGGGCAGATAAATTGGAAGAATTCCTTCGGTCTCATCGGACAACTCCATGATGCGCTACCGGTGAAACACCATTTGCACTTGTTTACGGAACCGAATGCGTGATTCCTCCAGAAGTAGGATTTCCCAGAATTCGTCGTCGTCTCCTTCCTGGCCAAGAGGGACTTAACCACTTGATGTTGCTTGACGAATTAGATTTAGTGAACGAACAACGAGACCAAGCACTAATCCGAATTCAGAATTACCAACAAGCCGCAGCCAAGTACTACAACTCCAATGTTCGCAGCCAAAAATTCGAAGAAGGTGATCTCATTCTCTCAAAAGTTTTTCAGAACACAGCCAAACAAAATGCTGGGAAACTCGGTGCAAACTAGGAAGGTCCTTACAAAATCACTAAAGTGGTTCGCCCCGACGTATATGAGCTCGCCAATATGGCAGCAGTCCCAGTACCAAGATCCTGAAACGCAATGCACTTGAAAAAATACCACCACTAAAACCAACATTGTATGAACTACGAGACAACTTGATCCCCGAAAGGGGTACGTAGGCAAACCATTTTAGGATGGGTTCAATTGCCCCCTTCTTTAAAAATGGAGGGGAGTGGATCCGTATACACATACATCTATTTGTTGTAGATTTTGGCATACTGATTGCCTTGCAAAATCACTACGACATGTTTATTGACCACCTAAGAACAATGAGAACTTCCTACTTATCGCCTTACTTCGGCAAAATTATCACCTTACTTCGGCTTAATTATCACCCTACTTCGGCACAATTATCGCCTCACTTCGGCAAACCTATCGCCTTACTTTGGCTCCTATCGCCTTACAAGAATACCAGAGCCTTACCAAAAAAGGCTTCACTTTCTTGTTCTTTCATCTGTTGCTGGCCACAACAACGAATTTTTTCACAATCCTTTATGGATTCAGTATTATGAAACTCTACAGCGCGCTATACAAATACTTGGCTGCTATCGGAACGTGCATATATATATGAGAATGTATGTTCGTAAACCAAGGCAAACATTTGAAAACCCAGTCATCATAATCACTGGTCAAAACAACTTTGCGAAATACTGATTGGCTCAAAACAGAACCAAAAACGAAAAAGTTAAACTAATACTAAGGATAAAGCCATCCAGCCACCTCGTTCTTACAACATAGAAAAACAAATCTAAAGAGGGTTCAAAGAGAGAGTCGGATCTATGGTCTCCTCGGCAATAGAGGTACCCTCATTTGACCCAAAGGTATCCTTTACACCAACAGCGGTCGCAGCAGTCTCCAACGGTACGCCAGGAAGCGTCGTATTAACCGAATCAGACAAGACCGGAGACACCATTAGCTCATCCTTGATCTCCTTCTCAAGCTTCTCAAACTCATCGTCGGCTCCAGCTAGATCAGCTCTCCATTCGGTTGACTTAGCCACCTCATCGTCTAGTGTCGGCGCATCATCTTTCTTAAGAATGTCAATAAACTGGAGATTGCTGTCCACTTGTGCAAGGTCCAATTCCCTCTCCGTGATTGCCGACAGGTCCTCGATCTTCTTAGAGATCTTGTTGAGTTTCCCCTGGAACTTCTCCACCATCTCCCGCCTTGCGGCATTGCGGCCTTGCGAGCCTTTTTCGTATTTGCTTTGTGGAAAGCATGCACCACGGCTAGTTGCCTCTTTAGTGAAACTATCTCGGTAGATTTTCTTGCCTTGGTAGCCTCCTGCCTAACGCACAAATCACCGACCCGAGCCAATTCACCTTTAAGCTGCGCCTTTTCTTTCTCAAGGGCGTTAATATGCTCTGAGGAGGATGCGAGCTCGGCAACATGTGTGTTGGCAAGATCGTCGAATTTGGCCTTCATCTGCAAAGCATCTTTTTTGCCTCAGCGACACGGCATTTATCTTTCCTCGCCGCTTTGTCGTATTTGGCGACTATCTTGTTAATCGGCACCATAAATTACGAAATCATAGAAAGTGTCAGAATTCAACTTAACAGATCTTTAAGACAATGCCCAGAAACAATTACCTTGATACCGCACAAAGATATGTTGGCATACAAAGCGCTCTCGGTGAGAGTGTCGACAGGAAGGAGACGATCACCAGGAGATTTGATCGAAGAAACAAGGGAAGCTGAAGCAAAAGCATCATTGTAAATAGGCTCACTCCCATCATGCCTGAACAAAACCACCGCAGGGTTAGAAGGGTCTGCTCTTCTTTTCTTCTTTTCGGCATTCTCGTCAGCAATGCCTTTCCTTTTGTTGGAGCATGGAGCGGGACGCTTCCGAGACGGCAGTTTGGCCTCCTTAGGATGGCCGGGAGCAGGAGTAGAGTTGGCACCATCTTGTGCTACGACATTACCACCCTGAGACGCCTCGGCGTTGGCAGCAGTCTGAGCTACCTCGTCAGTAACTTGGCCCTCATTGGGGACCAGATTGACGGTAGCCGGCTGGACATGTCCAGAAGTTACCTCGGCGTCCTCTTGTCGTTCGACTCCGATGGCATTCTATTTCCGAACCATTTCGAGCTCCTTTTCTTCTGAGCCTGCTTATCAGGAATTGTTATTCGCTTGCCCATAATTTCAACGATGTGCAGACGAGGCGCCGGAGAAGATTCTGTACGTCAACACCGGCAAAGCGAGCCCTTGCTTTCTCTACACGTGCCAAGGAAAAATATTTTTCCCAATGAGTCCTTCCACCAGCGAGTGTGTCTTTGAGAATATAAGTGTCCTCGGAAAAAGTAGGGAGCAAGTGATTAACTGCAAAAAAGAGAAAATAGATAGAGAATTAAAAACTTGGAAAGGCAAAATAAATCCTGAGAAATCTAAAGACAGCTACCGATGGATCCCCAGCCAGTCTTGACTTTTTTGAGGCAATCCCTACGTCAGTTATTGGAACGTAGAAGAAATGGCTCGCCCAGTCATGGGCTTTGTTCTTGAACCCTTCAATGATCTTACATCGCCTCTTAGGAGAGATAGTACGATCGAGAATTCGGGACCTTCCGAAACGCAAGCAAATGCTGTAAATGTCGAACTCTCACTTCAGCATTACATTCGAAGCTCAGAACCAGAATGCCGACCAGATGGCACATTCCCCTCGGAGTAATTTGGTTAATGGCTAACCCGTGCTTTTTCAGAAATCGCACTATCAAGCTCGAGATAGGAAACCAGAGGAGGCTTTCGTAGAAGAAGTTCTCGAACAGACATAAATGGTTCAGCGGAGGTTTGTCCGGACGACCAGACGGGAGAGGCACAATCAGGTCAACCTCCTCTGAAATGCCGAAGTGTTTCCTAAGAAGTACTAGGGATTCCTCGGTCGACAAAATGGACCCGGGTGGATCAGCTGTCTTCTTTTTGGCTCTCCTTTTGTGAGGTGCGCTCTTGGAGGGACTAGCCTCATAGCTAGCAAAAAGCCTTTCTAACCGCACCACCTCGGCCTCATCGAGCATAGGTTCGAATTCCTCTTTTACATTAAGAGGAATTTACCTTGTCATAAACTGATGCTTCATATGTCTCACTTGCCTCCGACATTATTTATTTAATTTTATATATATATATATATATATATATATATATATATATATTTAATTCCTACTGCTTTGAGGGGCCATGATGAGACATACATGATAGTCGAAAATTCATGACCGCCAGATTTTCGACAGTCCTAAAATTTTGACCGCTAAATATACTTTCTGGCTATTTATAGCACAATCCAGCTTCTTTTTCCCTTGTTTGCAATCACACCTTTTCTCTCTAAAAATTAGCTGACGCCTCTCCAACTTCACTCTTTAATTTCTCAACGAAAATATTAATTTTTATGTTTAAAAGTAGTGTCTTTTATTAGGTAGTTAAATATTAGGATTTGGAATGAATATGGGATGATTTTAGGGTGTTAGATAATATATTTAGTTAAATTATAGTTTAGCTTTTACTTTACCGTCTTCACTCGATAATTCATTAACCCATTTGATCCATAAACTCGTTAAAACCTAAAATTTTGACCCATTGAATTTATGATTTGGATTTGATTGGATTAACCCGTTAATTTTAATCCATTTTAATACCCCTAGGTGTTAGAATGATTTTATAGATATTAGGTAGTTAGATTATAGGTTATAAGAGTTCAAATCACAATTTTTTTTTAAGCGTTTTTATAAAGTTTAATTATTAACGTTTTCCAAACATTTTTAATATTTCTTCATTTATTTTGCAATGGTAAAACGTTTTTTTAATAGTTTTAAATTTTTTTCTTAAATTTTATAAATAAAACATTTTTTTTTCAAACAAAAAAACGTTGAGACAATTTCAAAAATGCCATTTTTGGTGTGTCCATTTTCAAAAATACCACCATGAGATGTTCATTTTCAAAAATGCCACTAATTAAGTGTAAATTGACTAAATTACCCTTATTTATTGAAATTAGGGTTTTGACTCCTAACAACCCCTAAACCCTAAAAACTAAACCCTAAACCTAAAATAGTTAACTCAAACCTAAATGTTATATTGGGTAAATAATCTAATTTTAGTGGCATTATTGAAAATATTTTTGAAGGGTGGCATTTTTGAAAAGTGGCATTTTTAAAAATTTCTCTAAAACATTTTGAAAGTATATATTATTTTTTTCTTTCGAGATTTTCAGCATAAAACGTTTTTGAAAATAATTTTATCAATTTTCTAAGTAATACGTTATTTCAAATTAATTTTTTCATGATTTTGTACATATATATAACGTTTTAAAAAAAAATACTAATATTATAGGATTTGATAAGTAATACGTTTTAAAAAAATTATATATGTAATATGTTTTTTTAAATTATATTTTTTAAATTTATGTATAAATTTGCTTTTACAAACAATTTTGTACTTCAAAAAATTCTATATAATATTTTTTTTATAAACGTTTATTAATTTTTTAATTTTTTTTGCGTTTTCTACATTTCAAAAACATTTATTGATTTTATAATTTTTTGTTTTTATAAATAAAAGATGTTGCTATTTTTTTTATTTGGAACCATTGTATAACTTTATGTATTTTCATACTAATATTTAATATTTTTCATATTTGTAGGTTTCGATTGAAGAATGGCATCACCAAAACTATTCTTCACATGTTGCATACGCTCTTGGATCAGCCGTACCTGACATATTCACACATGGCGAGCGACGTCTAAGAGATGTAGTTCCGGTCATTTGTGGTAAGTGGATTACTTATTAAATCATTTAACTATAATTTTTTTTCTAAGTATATGTAATTTTTTTTTTTTTTGTCTTTCGCAGCAAGTTTTCACTTGGCAATCAGAGCATATGTCCCTGGTTCGAATAAAGTTCCACAAATTTCGTACACGAAACACATGAACGAGTGGAAACAGTTCTGGATCAAAAGAAAATAAAATCGAAGGAATTGAACTTAAATGTCTAGGAAAACCTAAAGCGTTACTGGCAGCTGGAGTCGACGATTGTGACTTTAACTACAAACTCGAAGAATCGGAGGAGTGACCGGAGCGGTAAAGAGGTAGCAACGCACAACGCCGATGCGACGACCTTCGAAGCACAAGAACACGAGCTAGCAAGTTATTTGCTTTTTGCTTTTTGCTTTTTGCCAGAAAACCGGATTATCTACTACTCATGGAGGATACCCACACCAACAAGAAAACATGCTTAATTCAAAATCCGGTAATGCATAAGGTCATCGAGATTGTGAAGAGGAAGAAGACAGACCGCCTGACGCAACTCTCTCAGGACGGCTCTTCATCTTCTAACGAGTTATCATATGCCGAGATCAACCTTTTTGTCCTTGAAAAGTCTATTTTTAAAAACTTAATTAAAATTATTTTTTATTAATTAGTACTTATATTTTATCATCTCGCTGGAAACTCTAGTTTCCAAGGACCGCCATTTGGAGTTAGGATGTCTTCCTGATCACGACGGGTCTTCTTCATTCTATCTGGTCCCCGAGATCTACAGCCAGCTCAAGGAATTAAAGGAGCAAGTTAAGGAGAAGGTTGCTTAGATACAATTGTTGAAGAAAGATAACATGGATATTCGAACGTTTCTGAATAACCACTTTTTAGATACCTTTCATTAGTCGATACCCCGTTTCAATCGAACAATATCTTTTTTTTTAGTTTTAATTTTTGTTGTAAACTAAATTTTAAATTATGTTTCTACATTTATTTACAATTTCATTATTTTAATATTTTAATTAATATAAATAAGAAAAATTCATTAATCTAAGTTATGAATATATTTAATAAAATATTAATCATCGCTTTCGTCAGAATATTTTCAACGCAATTATGATGGAAATGATGTATTTTTTTAAAAAATATCATTTTTTAATTTCCGTCGGAAATTCATTGGAAAAAACCGTCGGAATTTTGTAAAAAATTCGTCGGAAAATAAAACCATAGGAGACCCGTTGGTGTTGTGCCCCTCAAAATATATCGTATATTCGTCAAAAATTTGTCGAAAATTGTCTATTTCGACAAATTTTCGGCGATTTTGGCCGTCGGTTATAAGTTATATTCTTGTAGTGAATGTATTATATTTGAAATGAAAAAGATACTCCTATTATTAATGCATTTTAAAAAGAAACATTATACTACAAACCATCTAATATAAATCTTTAGCCCTAAGTTAAGAAAATTAATTTGTTTTATATTTTTCTTTAATAACCATACATTAAATAAATAGCATTATGTTATTTGACCGATCACCCAATCAGGAGAAGAAATGTTTACATACGAAAATTCGGATAATTTAGAACGAGAAGAACGGACTAAATAGTCTGCCTTCGAATTGATGGTTCGAGGAATCATCCAAAGGCATAAATAAAGAAATCTACTACGTAGTGTTCCAAACTCGTCTAGAATATTGGCAAAAGCGGGTCAGTCTGTAATGACCCGAAACCTGAGTCTTGATTTTGTACACTCAAGGGAACGAGGAGATCTCTTTATTAAGTTGGATTATTTTCTAAGTGTGGAACCTTATCTTTCTTTAGTCATTATTAAAGGAGTTGTTGTTTTAACTAAGTGTTTGAATGTCCTAAGTGTTAAGTTGGCTAATCTCCGTTAAAATGAGATCAAAGAACGGATAGTCTCAATCCATATAAGAAAGGGTGGGAACGGTTAGTCAGGATCCAAACAAGGAAATAATAGAATTTTCGGATGAATAACCTAAGCCGTAGAACTCGAAACTCATTTAAGGAATGCCTAGCAATACCGCAAATGTCAAAGATGATATGGAAAGTTCGAGAAAAGAGAATGTGAGAGCCATCTATGGAATGTTTGATAAAGACGAGATCAATTTATGGCATTTTTGGTAAACCGTGGATATAGATTCAAGTAAGGAAAGTTAGGATTGCTGGAGTTCAAGTAAGAAAGGTCGAGACTGCAGGTTTCATTTATGAGAAGTCTTGCAGAGGAATAAAACTTGGTGTGCAAGATCTAGGAGAGCCAAATAAAGAAATGACATTAAATGATCGGCTTGGTGACCAAGTCCATCGACTCCTATAAAAAGAGCCTCAAAGCTCTCTTTCTCCCAGAATGGAAAGGAAGAGCTTTTAGAGAGAAATCAGAAATGCGGTTATAGAGAAAGAAGTCGTAGAGTGAGGATCGAGTGTGGAGAATCGAAGGAATCTTTGCCGGAAAACATCAAAGGGGTTCAGAGTCTTTGGATTTTTAAGATTTAGTGAAGGTGAGGATGGGATTCGTGGCTTCACGTAGTTGTCTAATTTCTTCTTTTGATTATTATAATCGTTCATTTATTGGATGTGATTACGTTTATGGAAATAACTTTCTTGAGATGGTTGAATGTTCTTCGCGTTATATGTTAAGTATTCGTAGCATTTTTGAATAGGAAATAGTTTGATTATGTT
Source organism: Pseudoturritis turrita (assembly GCA_900406555.1). Lineage (NCBI taxonomy): Eukaryota > Viridiplantae > Streptophyta > Magnoliopsida > Brassicales > Brassicaceae > Pseudoturritis > Pseudoturritis turrita. The sequence goes on from OVBL01000683.1 coordinate 160,463, forward strand.
TGAATAATGCATGACTAGGTTAGGTAATTTATGGAAATATGTTTCTTGGATTGTTACTCAACACGTTCTTGGTTGTGAATATGTTTGATTGTAAGTAAATGATGCATGTCTAAGTTAAGGCATTCTTGATTTAAATTTGGTTTTGATTCGTGATTGATTGTAGCACGATGAGTTAAGGTGTTAAAGGAAAGTATTGAATATAAAAAGTAATGAATGGATGATTAGACTATGGAAATGACTAAGTAGTGGATTGAAATCGTGAATTAGAAATACGTTGCATGACTCGTGTTATGGAATTTGGTGATTGCGTGTGATTGTGATGGATCGAGATGGGCAGTAATGATAGGACTATCTCATCCGATCGAGATGGACTGGGATGAATGGTTGTGATAGAACCAGTCATCTAATTGAGATGAATTGGGATGAACGGTTGTGATGGAACTGAGTCATATGATCGAGAGGGATCAGGATGGACGATTGTAATAGGATCAATTCATCCGATCATAAGGGAATGGGATGGGCGGTTGTGATAAGGGTTATGCTATCTAATGGTAATGAACCAATATGGACGATTGTGATATAGCCGAGTCATTTGACCGAAACAGAATGGGATGGTCGGTTGTGATAGGACCGAGTCATCTGATGGTATGTGATGGGGATGGATTGTTGTTAAAAGACCAGTTCATCCGATCGTATGGGATCAAGGCAAATGGTTGTTATAGAGTCGGGCTGTCTGGTTAATGTGTGATTGCATGTTTCTTGAATGTTGTTGATGTTGATGCATGATATTTGTTTAATAGGTCGCTAGATGGATTAATAGGTTGCTAGTATTAGATGTATGAGTTTAAGTATGCTTGAATACGGATTAAGATGAATGTTTCTACTACGTTATGAGCATTAGACTTTTTGGTTGATTGTACTGGTTAACTGGGTTGTTAAGTAATTATTGTGATAGCATATGGGCGGGAATGATCGTCCTTACTGGGTAATTTGTTACTCATGCCTTCTTTTGTGATGCATGTGAGGAGTTGTATTTAGTGTGTGCGAGACAATAGAGACTATCGGGTGATCGGAATTATGGGGATTGGATTTTTAAGTTATGGTTTAAAAATGATGTTGTAGCCTTCGAGTATTGTCAAATGATTGTTCAACTTTTAATAAAGTACCAATTTTAGTTCCGCTGTGTTTTACTCTTATAAAGTTTTAAACTCGAGTGTTTTCTAAGGTTTTCTAACCAGTATGGGTATAATTTTGGGTCGGGATGCTACAAGTTGGTATCAGAGCGATGCTGACCAAGCCGATTCTGTCTCGAAAGGTCGATTTCAAAAATGGGAGTTCGGTAAAAAAATTTAGGAAAGGGCATCGATAGTTTAAGGTCTCACACTAAGAAAAAGTTAAAAATTGATTGATGATTGTTTTTTGTTTTTTTTTTTTTTTTTTGTTAAGGAAGTGGCACTTAGTTTGTAAAGGCTAAGTGATTCGGAGGTGCTCGCAAGTTAGTAGGAAACTTACTTAGTTCTTGTTTCATAATGGCGAACAACAGAAGGAATAACGCAGCAACGAACGGTGAAAATGTTGGGTAACATGAGAATGTGCAACCGAATGGTGCGAGAAATGTTGGAGTTGAGGAAACCATTGTGGCCGCTGCTGTTGTACCACCTCCGGTCGTAGGGGTAGGTATTGATGATGGGATAGCAACCATGATGCAAGAGTTTATGACGCAGATGTTCCAGCAATTTGCAGTTCTCTTGGGAGAGCAGGTGCAAGGTGCAAATGGGTTGCCACCACCGCCTCTGCAGGTTCAGGGAGAGAGTTATTGGGATATTATGAACCAGTTGATTAGCTTCAAGACACATAAATTTTGTGGCAGATCCATTTACGTAAGGATCAGGACCAAAGTAAGACTAAGGTTGATAACCATCCTGTTGAAGTTGTGGTTATGTGTGGTGTGTATGGAAGACTTCATTCAGGGGTTTGTCAAAAGGTGATTACAAAGTGTTGGACCTATGGTTTTCAAGGTCATGTAAGTCGAGATTGCCGAAATGCGAATGCTCGACCGCAAGGTTTGTCGATTGATGGAGACACGATGTGTTACCGTTGTTGTCAGGTGGGGCATTATGTTCATGATTGCCCGATACCTAATATGAGGTACAACAGACGTGTGGAATTTCCACGACCAGCACAGAGGCGAGCTTTGGATGCAAGAGTTCATGCAATCAGAGAACCAGAGAAAGTAAACCAAAACCCACCAGAGAATTAAAGGAATTGTTGAATTCGGGACAAATTTTCTTGTAAGTGGGGAAGAGTTGTAAGGACCTGAAACTTGAGTCTTGATTTCGTACGCTCGAGAGAGCGAAGAGGTTTATTTATTAAGTTGAATTATTTTCTAAGTGTAGAACCTTGTCTTTCCTTAGTCATTATTAAAGGAGTTGTTGTTTTGACTAAGTGTTCAAATGGCTCAAGTGTTAAGTTGGCTAATTTCCGTTAAAATGAGATTAAAGAACGAATAGTCTCAATCCATATAAGAAAGGTTGAGAACGGTTAGTTAGGATTCAAAAACTCATATTTAGAATCTTTATGCGGTGTGCTCTGTTTACTATTCTTTCCTACTTTCAAAGGAAGAATGGAATTTCCGGATGAATAACCTAACCATAGAACTCAGAATTCATTTAAGGAATTTCTAGCAATACTACAAATGTCGAGGATGATATGAAAAGTTCAGGAAAATCGAATGTGATAGCCATCTTTGGAATGTTCAGTAAAGGTTGGATGATCGGTTGTGAGAGAGCCGAGTCATTATCGAAAGGGAATGGGATGGTCGGTTGTGATAAGACCGAGTCATCTGATGGTATGTGATGGGGATGGATGGTTGTAAAAAGACTAGTTCATTCGATCGTGTGGGATCAAGGCAGACGGTTGTTATAGAGTTGTGCTGTCTGGTCAATGTGTGATTATGTGATATTGGCTTAATAGGTTACCAGTGTGATATGTTAATGGGTTACATGATAACTGATTAATAGGTTGCTAGTATTGGATGTATGAGTTTAGGTATGCTTGAATACGGATTAAGATGATTGTTTCTATTGCGTTATGAGCATGAGACTTAGTGGTTGATTGTAATGGTTAACTGGGTTGTTGGGTAATTATTATGATATCATGTGGGCGGGAATGATCGTCCTCACTAGGTAATTCGTTACTCATGCATCTTTTTGTGATGCAGGTGAGGAGTTGTGTTTAGTGTGTGCGGGACAATAGAGACCATCGGGTGATCGGGATTTGGTTTGGATTTTCAGGTTATGGTTTTAAAATGATGTTGTAGTCTTCGGGTATTGTCAAATGATTGTTCAAATTTTAATAAAGTACCAATTTTAGTTCCGCTGTGTTTTACTGTTATAAAATTTTAAATCCGAGTGTTTTCTAAGGTTTTCAAACCGGTCTGGGTATAATTTCGGGCCAGGGTGTTATACAGTCCTTCGGAGCTTTAGTGATACTAATAAGTTCTGAACAGTCTGTTTTGGATGCTTGACATTGGATTTCTCTCTCCAAAATGGTGGACATTGTCCATAGTAATGCTTCCATGTCAATAATATAAGAAGAATAGATTCTGTCATAGGCCTCAAGCACCAAGAAGTCAAACATGACCCCCCCCCCTTTGTACAGATCTAACCTAGTCCAGAGGCTATATCTAAAGTTCTGAACTTTTCCAAGACCCATCTAATTTTTACCTTATGACTGGTAGATGTTGGTTCTTGACCTCCGAAATCTCTAATTGATTCGTATGTATTGCTTGAGTTTTTTTTCACACTGAGAACTCACACTTTTCATGATATATTATATTGTACGTACCGGTTTTACTCCTTTGTAAATATTTTATTCCTCGCTTTCCAAATGAACAACATAATCAATGAAACATATTTTGAGTCATTCCTTCGGTTCGAGACTTATCTATCCGCCTTGAATTCCTCCATAAAAGAAAAGTGAGATTATAGTACACCGAACTTGTCGGAAATGAAATTCCGCCCGATGAAATTGATGATATTGCCCTTGTTTGTACTGTTGGTGGACAATAAAATAATGCATGATTTACCGTCTACTCTTCTGCACCATATTTTGACATGTGGTTGGAGTGTTAATTCGTTTTATATATTTAAGAGTTAATAGTTCTAAAAATATAATAATATTATATATATATATATATATATATTTAAATATTTAAAAATTAGGACTTTCTAATCAGCATCATGATGTGCAGAATCAACATATATACTTTTTAATTTACAACATTAGTAAAAAAAAAAAAAAATTTGCTTACTAAATCAAAATATAGAATTCCATTTTCTAAATTTTGGTGATTTTTTAATGGGTTTGAATTGCTATATTATAAAATATTTCTCATTATGAATGTACAGGTGCTTGTGAGATAATTAAACCATTGATGATGTTGATATGACTATTCTGTTAGTCTGATTATACTACAAAAAAACAGTAGTTTTGCAACAGACGAATTCGTTGCAAATTCATTGTAAACTAAAATAAAAACTAATTTGCGAAGAATTTCAAATTATTGTTTTAGTAGTCCTATTATGCTAAGAAAATATAATAATAGTTTTGTGACAGACCAATTTGTTGTTAATCTATCACAAACTAAAAGTAGAGACGAATTTACGATAAATTTTAAATCGTTGGTAAATGCTTGATGCAAACAAGAATTCATATGCAAATTTATCGTAATGGTTGCGACGAAATAGTATCGTTGTTATTTTATCGCAAAATCGGTCATCGCAAATCCGTCGTTATCTTTGGGACAAGTTAGCAACGGGCACAAGCGTCACTCAAATGTGATGGAAATAGCGTCGCTAAAGCTATGCAAACTTAACGGTGTCGCATTTAAGGATAGTCGTCGCAAATTCAATAATAAATTTGCATAGAATTTGTGACAAAATCTTTATAAATAATATTTTAATAACTAAAAAATTGTCGCAGATTCGACGCAATAGTTGCGTCAAATTTGCGACAAATATCAATAATTATATTAAAATTTAAAAAAAAGTTAAAAAAAAAATATATTAATAGTAATATTAAAATTAAATTATAATGAAAATAAAAATAAAACTTAAATTTGAAATAAAATTAAATATTCAAAACAACAACAAAAAATGAAGAAGAACAGAAAACAAGTTTAAACTATCTAATCGTGATCGTTGAGGCGAATGTCTGGTAGGACCATTTTGGCCGCTTCCTAGACCTTCGGTCGAACGTCGTCGATGTCTGAGCCTGCTCCTAAACCAAATCTATCTATTCATGTGGCCGTCGCACGTCCAACACTGCCACTAGGACCGGGGTGTCCTCACCAATAATGTCGAAGAGGGTGGTGAGTCCCATCGGTTGCTCATCCCGAGTAGCAAGCTTTTGCGCTTGCTCATGTTGTGTCTGTCACAACTCAACGATCTCGGCATTCGCTGCATCCAACTAAATCCAAAATTGGATAGGATCCTCAGTTGTAGGCGCATCCAATGAGCAGATAGCAAGGATATCATGCATGGAGCCAATCCCGTTAAAACAACCATTTTTCGGGACAGCCTGAAAAAATAAGACAATTATTAAAATTTGAATTGAAAAATAATTATTGAAAATATAAACCTACCATTATACCTCTTCGTAGATTTTTTCTTGTTCGAAGGCCGTCAAACCTTCGGACTTGACTGAGCTATCGCCGGGAGATATATGGGTTTGACGCTAGACGATCTTCGCTTGAACATCGTTGTAGATCTTCTCCGCCCAAGGGTCCATGAATGATCCATCTTTCTTCTTATGGATCTCGACTAATACTTCCACATTAGTAGGGAGGTCGCCTCCCTTTACTTATTCACAAAACAATAAAAATTAAAGAATAAATTAAACAAGTAATTAATATTAAAACTAAAAATATGTACAAAAATATATTTAAATAAAATTATCAATTTGTGTCACCTTTTAAAGAAAAAAAATCTGGTCAGATGTGTGCGTCGGAGGCATGAGACCATCTATACTAGGAGAAAGGCGAGACGTCGAACACTTACCCACCTGAACCCCAGAACTAGATTCCGTCCAATCCGCACAAGTCCTTGCCAAACAAGCAAGTATGTATGTTGAGGCCTCGCGTCGTCACCATGTTTCCTCCACTTCTTCTTCGAGTTAGAGACTGACTTGGTGAGGTTTCTTCGCCTTATCCTCGAACTCAGAGTGAAATCTCTTAGTAATGGATTAATCCGACGCCATTTTTGCTGCAAAATAAAATAAATTTAGTAGAATAGTTAAATTGTAAATTAAAAAAAAATTAACGCGATTGGACAGCGGTGTCTCGCTCCAATTCGAGTGTACCTCTGTGAGATAGTGTCGGCGACGCTCTGTCTAACCTTGGTTCAGCCTTGAACCTGGAAACAAAAAATAGATAACTAAAAAAATAGAATTAAAATTAAATATTAAAATTATTTATTAGTATTTTTAATTAGAGTTAACTAGCTGATAAACCATATAGAGAATATATATTAGGTAACTAACCAAAACTTTGTTAAAACTATTTCTCCTGTAGCATCTTCATATGGATTTTATATTTTGCTCTTTCAACATATAGGAAGCTATTAAGCATAGCTAAATAGGCAAAATCTAGCAAATCTTTTAGGCTAACTCAGCACAAGCAGCAGACATTTAATGCTATTACACTCATATTTCTCTATCTATACATACATGCATTATATACAAAGATATCTACAGATGTGTGTTGCCGTCTATATATACAACAAAGCCAAAAGATAAAGACATCACCTATACCAATCACTTTCTGCTTCCAGACCTTACATTCTCCAGACATATCTTCCTCTGTCTCCGTTGCGTCTTCCTCCGTCTCCGCCACGTCTTCCTCCGCCTCTGTCGCGTCTTCCTCCGCCTCCGTCGCGTCTTTCTCAATCGAAGACGCATCCTCCTCTGTCAAAACCGCATCTTCCTCCGTCAAAGTCGCGTTCTTCTCCGCCGAAGTTGCGTCCTCCTCTTCCTCCGCCTCTGCCTCCACCACCCTGCTTAACAACGACTGTTAATTCCGTTGATTTTTCGACGAATGCGTGTTTAAAAAATTCATTGTTTCAGTTTTCCATTTTGGAGATTTGGTTTTATCGCTAACTGGATTTGCTTTGACTCAGTGATTTGACTCAGTGAGTTGACTCAGAAAACTGAGTTCGAGTGAACTGTCAGTGAATTCATTAGTCGCTAATTATTTTCTTATACGTATAATATTTTGAAATTTGTCTTATAGTGCTAACATATATAATAGTGGATAACAATTTATTTAGCGGTAATATTTATTTTGAGATGTTTAATGATTGAATATGTTCAATTTGTTTATTACTTTGTAAAAGAGTTCGCTTGTTAATTCATTGTTAGACCGCTAACATGTCTAATAGCGGATAACAATTTATTTACTGGTAATATGTATCATTATATGTTTAATGATTGAACATGATGTGTATTGCTTAGTAAAAAGTGTTCTTTTGTTAACAATAGATTGTGTCTAATTGGTGACAACATAATAAGTTTTCAGAAACTATCAAAGTTATAAGCACATTAGTATGACTATCTTTGAATTTCGAACTAGTCATCTAAATCTATTGCTAGACCACCAACATATAAAATAACGGATAACATTTTATTTATCGAAAATATGTATTGTTAGATGTCTAATGATTGAACACATTTAAAATAACTAGCAAAACCCTATGTTAAACATCTAACATGTGTTATATCCGATAACAAATTAGTTCTCTGATTCCATCCCATAAGAGCAAATATGGGACGCAAGGTTCACAGTGTTTGGCTTTGTCGGTGAGATTCATGGTGTTCGGCGGTGGGTCATCATCTTCTCCGATCAAATCCACTAGAGAATTGTCTTGTTGTACATTAGTATGGCTATCTTTGTATTTCGAATTATTCATCTAAATTAATTGTTAGATATTTAACAAATATAACAACGGATAACATTATATTTATCGGTAATATAAATTGTTAGATGTTTAATGATTGAACACATTCAATATTCTAGCGAACCGCAATGTTAAACATCTAGCAACTGTAATAGCTGATAACGAATTAGTTAACTCACTAAGTCAACTCAAACCAACTCATCGAGTTAACTCAATAAGTCGACTCAACTATGTCAACTCAAACCAACTCACCGAGTTAACTCAATAAGTCGACTCATTGTGGAGTTACAGAAGCGATTAGGTTGGAAAATCGGAAAAACGGTGTGGGACAGCGGCTGATCATCGTTGGCGTCGAGATGATGGATTGTTTGTATGTTGTAACCATGCATCACCGCCATCGTTCATCACCACCGTCAATCATCACCACCGTTGGTCACATCGAAAAACATCAGTTCATTCCAAGTTCTGACGAGAACACCGTCAATCATCACCACCGGACTAAAGAAACCCACAGAGACACTTCTCTTTCTCTTTCCTCTACCATATTAAAAAAATTTATAAACGATATAAACACAAATTTATACATCACTCTATATATGTATACGTCTATTACACCTCAAAAGATTTTGCACTTGATTTCGTCTGACAGAATATTGGTACACGCAGTCTATAAAACTAGGGGTTGTAGGGTCTCAATTGCCTTTTAGAAAATTGCACCGTGCTCTGTATAGTATTTGGTTATCTCGCCAATTTGCCTATAATTTTTTGCTATCAGATGCAAATTCTCATTTAATTAAAGTACATATTAAAATTCTAAACAAAAATTGCATAGTAAAAATTCATTTGTTACTTACCAAAACGTCTTCAGAGGCAAACGTGTATCTAATCTATCCAACAATTCTCGTTCCGGTTGTCGAAGAAGATCGCCTGGCTAGCCTGTGGGACATCAGGTACTTGAGCCGCATGTGGTGGAGGTGGAGATGGAGGCAAAGGTGGCGGTGGCATGCCCATCTGATGAATTGTTGGATCGGGAACAGAGATATTTGATCTCATGACTCATCTAGAAGCAGTGGGAGTAACCGAAGAACACGGATCCATTTTACCGACCTTATCATTAAGAAATTGTATGTAGTGGGTGGGGCCGCGAGAAGAACCCATTTACAAATTAAAATTATAAATATTAGATATCTACTTCGCAAATATATGTATATATATATATATATATATATATATATATAAATTATAGTCATATCTATTAATTCCATAACTATTTACTAAGTATTTCCAAACCTATCTAACAATTAAAATCCTAAATTATATATGAAATTAAATATCAAAAGAATTTTAAAAAATAACAAAAACAAAAATTACCTTTTTCGGAATGCTCTCAGGCAGAGAGAAGAAGAATTTTAGAGAGAAAAATAGTGAAAAGGAATGAGGGAATAGGGGAGAAGAACTTCCGTGTATATATAGTTTTTTAAGGTTGTCGCAAATTCGTCATAATTTCGTCGCAAAAAATGTGATGAATTTGCAAAGTAAATTCAATAAAAATAGCAAAGTAAATCAATTAAAAATGATAAGTAAATTCAATAAACTAATTGTTGGATGTTCGGTATCTCGCTAGGGATTCATGGATCAATTTATTCAGGCTTTCGAATAGAATTTTTTAACCAATTATCGTTCTTGAACTCAAATCACTAATTTGTAATTAACCTACTCTCATAGAGATAATTATATATCCTTAAACCACTTAGTCACTCAACTCTCGCATGCAATTAAAAAGATTAGAATGCAATTTTCAGAACTAGTTTGATATGTTCACTCAACTCAATTCTCGCAGGTTATGGCGTTGAGCTCACCTAGACTAGTTTGCATCGGTTAATCAAGTAGTGTGAAAATAATAACCAATCTAGAATCAATCACTAGTTAGCTACACTAGATCATGCAGTAGATACAAGTTTAGATGAAGAACCCTAACCGAATTTCTATTCTGATAATGCTATTTATCAAGCCATATGAATTTTCTATCGAATTATCCCTTAAACTCAACAAATCACCACTCAACCATGGATATTAAAATAAAAGCAACAACAATAGATAAAATCATATAAATTTAAAAACAGTAGTAAAGGGGTTTAGAAAACTTCTCCAAAAGGTACAAGGAGGCGAGAGCTTCCAGCTAAACTTTCCAGCATTTGGTCAATAAAAGATATTTGGAAATGATCTTTTCTAGTTTCGGCATTGAACTTCTTGTAATCAATGCACATTCGATGACCCGTGATTGTCCTTGTTGCTATCAATTCGTCCTTGTTGTTTCTCACGACTTTGACTTCTATTTTCTTTGGTACAACATGGACTGGGCTAACCCAATTGCTGTCTGAGATAGGAAAGATAATTCCATCCTCTAGTAGCTTCATTATCTCCTTCTTGACAACATCTTTTAGATTTGGGTTTAACCTCATTTGATGTTCAACATAAGTTTTTGAGCCATTTTCCAGGTGAATCCTATGCATACAAAGATCTAGAGAAATTCCTGGAATATCATCTAGAAAATAACCTAATGTTTTGCGATACTTTCTCAATTCACAAAGGAACAAGGCTGATTTAACATTGTTCAACTCGGAGTTGATAATTACCAAGAAAGCATACCTTAACCCAGTCGGTAGTTGTTTTAGCTCGACCTTGGGAGCTTTTAATTCACTCCAAGGGTCAGCCAATATGCTAGGTGCATCCTTAGGTTTTTAGTTAGCATCGAGCATCTTTTTGTAATTTGTGGCTTCATCATTGATGTACATCATGTACCCATATTTTGTTTTTTCTTCTGTCAAAGCTAGCTATAATGGGTAATCAAAAACAAGTTCATCATATACCCATTCAGTAACTTCGGTTACTTGGTCAATCCAAAAGACTTGACCATCAATAGTGGGTTTCTTTAAGGATTGGTCTACATCAAACCATATGACAATGTCTCCTAGGTGGAGTTCAATTTTTCCTTTCTTTACAGCTATGATGGCACCAGCGGTGGCTAGGAATGGTCGTCCAAAGATTAAAGGATTCTTTGGTTCTTCAACTAGCTCTAAGACTACAAAATCAATTGGCATTAGACATTTTTCAATAAGAACGCTCCCATCGACTAAAATATCAATTGGTAGACGAATCGATCTATCTGCTAGGATCAAGAATATCTTTGTTGGCTTTTAATACATTAAATCCTAGTTGTTTCGCTACTGAATATGGCATCATGTTTACACTAGATCTCAAATTTCAAAGAGAACGTGCAAAATTCTTTTCTCTGATTTCACAGGAGAGCACAAAACTGACTGGATCGCCTAGTTTCTTTGGAATACGATTTTGGAGAGTTTCGCTACTCTCGTGAGTGATTATCATAACACCTTCTTCGATGCTCGTATTGCTTGCAAATTCGTCACAATTTCATCGCAAATTCGTCATAATTTCGTCGAACATTTGGCCAACTAAAAAACGTAGCAAATTTTGCGACGACTCTGCGACACACCCGCTTATACGAGATTTTTCGTTTTGCAATATATTTGGTAGAAGTCTCCAACGAACAAATCAAAACTATCCTGAAACAGACAGTTCGAAAAATAGAGAAAATTGGATAGTGCACTGTAGGCGTATAGAACAGCTAACAAAACTCTAAACAACCTTTCAATCTTTTATATGTAAAATCTTGTCATCTACATGTGAAATTAAAGTACAAAGCTATATGGGTGACAAAATTCCTCAACTTCGACCTAGAAGCAGCTAGTGATAGAAGGACGATCCAACTAGAAGAGTTAGGTATGACCACGGTTACGATTATCACGGTTATAATTTTATTTAACCCTAACCTTAACCATTTAATATACGGTTCAAACGGTTACGGTTAATACGGTTATGGTTAGATACGGTTACGAGTATTTGATGATTATGAAGCGGTTAATAATACGGTTATAATTATAAAATTATGTAATTTTTAAAAGTGGAATAGTAAAAAAAAAAAGAAGACTTATTATTAAAAAATATTGTTTAAATTTTTTAATATGTTTTAAAAGTCATGATCATGTATTACTATTTGTTGGAATGGTACTAAAATAAAATAAAAATGTTTTTCTATTTTTTTATTTAAAATTTAATTAAAAGTTTTGAGTTTAACTAAAATGTAGTATAATACACGATTTTCTTACAAAATTAGTTATAGGCCATAAAAATTGCATCCACGATCTACTTTTTATTCTTCTTCTTTAATTGATGTGGTTGAATTATTACGTATATTTGTTAGAAAAATAATCAATTATATTTAGCACATATATTCACTTTTAAATTTTAGTTAATATTGTTTTTATTTTTTCTAAATATATCAAAATTTGGAATTGATAAATATTGATTATACATAGTTTTTATGTCAAGTTGATCATATATAATTAATTATAGTTATGTATAATTTTAATTTAAAAACGGTTACGGTTAAATTTTTAGGTTTTAACCTTATAATTAACCGATGGTTTTTATACGATTACGGTTAATTATCGATTACGGTTAACAAATTTTGTTAACCATATCTAATATAATTTTATGGTTAACGGTTACGGTTTTAACTGTTTTATACGGTTACGATTTAAAATGGTACGGTTACGGTCCGAAATACGATTACAGTTTGATTTTGGTCATGTCTAAGAAGAGTTTGAAGAAATCTCCCAAGATGCTTACGAGAACTCCAAGATTTACAAGGAGAGAACAAAGGCATTCTTTGATAAGAAGATAATCAAGAGAGAATTCAAGGCATGAAACCAAGTGATGCTCTTCAACTCAAGGTTGAAAATTTTCCCTGGGAAGCTCAAAACAAGGTGGTCATGGCCTTTTGTGATCAAAGAAGTTCATCCTAAGGGGGAATTTTGTTGATAAACAAGTATGGGGGTAAATGGTCAACGCTAAAAATGATACATGGCTAATGAGCGATTAGGGGAAGGAGGCACTGTTCCACTTTCCGAACCTCCAATAGCCTGAAAGCTCCGAAAGAAATCTATATTTAAGGCTCTTGCATATTTTTAGTTAGGTGCATACAAATAATTCCTGTAATTTTGCATTGATAAACTCAAAGATTCACTACCACCTCTTGAAAATGTTGGAAGTACCAACTAGTTCCAAAAATGACAGCATATCATATTTATTATATATATAAAATCTTACTGCTTCTTTTTGACATTAATATCTCTTTCAACAATTTTGGTAACATAGACATACTTTAAACTAAAATAAAACCTAGAACATGTGTGTATTAGTGTGTGTGTGTGTGTGTGTGTGTATATATATATATAATGTATGCATTGTGAAAAGACAGAGGAATGGGTGTTATCAATGTGTGACAAGTGAGAGCAGAAAAGCTATGACCAAACTATTCAACAATACATTAAAGTTTTCTAGGAAGGGAAATCTGATCTTTTCTTCTCACGTTATTTTATTGGGAAATTTGGTTTAATAATCAAAAATAAATAAATTGGTAGAAAACGAATCATAATTTATATGTATGGTTTTTTTGTCCCGCGTATTTATATTTATGTTTAGGAAATATAACATGAGTGAATATGTGCATGAGTATGTGGGTAACAGTTTACATTAAAAAATGGACAAAAAGGGGGATTTTTGTGTAAGAAATCATAGTATATATCATACACAAGTGGTGAAAATACGAGAATTAATAAAAGGGTATGCTTAATAAATGAATAACCCAAAGTATTGAAATTTTTTTTTTTTTTTTTTTTTTAAACATTAATTAAGCTCAGAGGGTCTTCTTCGTTAATATGTCTCTCTTTCCTCCATCGAAATTGCCTGTGCCCCTTTCCTCAGATGCTGTATTCTTTTATCCTTTTGATAATGATGATGAATGATTGTGGCGATGGATGCATGTTCATGGAGATTATAATGTTGAAACTCTCGGTGCACATAGGAAAAATGAGCTTTTTATATATCTAATTATTCTTTATTTTCTTAAAACCCTAGAAAAGGAACAAATAATTACATGGCCTTCTTTACACCAGCCTTCTTTACGTAGATTTTATTCCCTCCGTGCATATGGGAGGAGATTAAAACAACTACATCCAATAACAAGAGCAATAATTACGAACCCACAACCAGCTTTTTGACAATTATTATTATATAAGTGTATGAGAAATGTTAAAATAATAGTACTAATTATTAGGTAGTTGAAGAGACAAGACCAGAAGAAACTCACGAAAGCAGGCTTGTGTTTTGTGTCCACATGTGATTAATTAAGAGAAAGAACAGAAGTTGTTGCTGTTGAACCCACTTCTGTCTACAAACTTCTCTCTTTCTTCTCCCTCTTCCTAAATTAAGCAACACATTAATATCTATTAATGTTTTATTCAATCTTATCTATCTTGATTCTCCTTAATAAATTATGTCTGAAAAACGATTCAAAAAAAAAAATTATGTCTGAAAATAATCACGTTAATAGAAAAAGAAAAACCTGAAGATGTATATGTGTAGGTATTATAGAATCATCCAAAAGTGAAGGAAAGAGAGGAGTAGTTATTGGCATTGCCTTGGTAAAAGACGTTCCTACTTCTGTAGATCCCATCTGTTCATCAAGAAGATACTTAATTGCGATCAATAACCCGCTTTTGGGATTACATGAACCGGTTTATGTTAACCGGATTAAGTGATTAATAAGAGATGGAGAGTAGATGAAGTACCTCGGGTTGTATGAGGCCATCAAGGTCCAAACCGAAGTCATAGACCACTGGACTTATAGAAGCTAGCTTCATCGATAGAAACTAATAAAAAGGAAAATAATTTTAAATATTATACATTATTTTAACCTAAAATGTTATAAGAAAAAGACATATATAGAGAAATGCACCTCAACTTGATTCTGCAAGGACTTGACATAGTTTATAATCTCATCCAACATGAGGGCCTTCCCTGTTACCTATTTGTTTAAAATTTTAAACCACATTTGATTTTAAAATAATATTTTTAGAAATAAAAAAGAGATTAAAACATTATCATTTCCTAATTAAAATAGTCTATAGCTAACCTTATCACATCCCGGAACAAGGTTTTGCAATATCCTCATCCGCTCACTTATCTTTTCCCTTCTCACCTATATACCAAATGTTAATTAATTCTTTTAATAATAAAAAAACATGATTAATGAAATAATTAAAAGTTAGTAGGGAAAAATGACTAAAATACCCTCTCGGCGAGGCTGTGGCTATCAGTAGCTTGGCCTCTTCTGGCTCTAACGTGAATGTAATCTTTGGGAGGCTCTTCTTCGCTCCTCTTCTGGCTCTTCTTCTCTTTGACGTCGATTGTGCTACCATTTCGCTGCTTTTTGCTTTTTCTTCCCTCTACTCCTTTCTAATTTACAAAACCAACCCTACATTTACATTTCTGTCTATCACAACCCGTCCCAACACAACATACATACTACATTACCTTCGAGTTAGACCCATTTCTGGTTTTCCTCCGACGGTTGTTTCCGGCAGAGGTGCTGAATGGTCCGTGACTGAGCTGGTCGCCGGAAGAAGGACCGGCGGTTGCGGTTGTGGTGTTTTTGCTCTGTTTCTGAACAATAGAATTTTCGGTTTTCTCAGCATAATACGAATCAAGAAACGGGTTCAAGGAAGTGTCTTCGAGCGTAGCAGTGTTTGATTGTGAATGGAGAGGGTTTGGGTCGATGAACCCAGAGAGCTTAATGGAAGTGCTAGGTGTGGGGAAGAGAATAGGCTCAGGAAGGGAATGATGGTATTGTTGGAAATAAGAAAAAGTTGCCATTTCTAAGAGTGGAAGCTTCCCAGTTTCTTATATTTTTTCTGAGATGGAAAGAGACTGTATTTTTCTTTGTTTGTGGGAAGAACAATGAAGGACACGATATGGTTTTTATAAGCAATTGTTTTGGTATTCAGAGAGACGGGAAAACAGAGGAAAGGGTATTTTGGGGACCACTCATATTACCATATTTCGGCGAGTAACTTGTGCGAGATTATTATGTTTTTTTGTGTGTTAAGTATGCAGATTGTCTGTTAAAAAAAAGCATTATTGTCTAAAAAGAAGCTTATATACCATAGGGTTGTTATTGGAAAAAACATTGTTAGCTACACTAAATATAAGACATTACATGGCTACATCTGAACTAAAATAATATATATTTTAGTCTTTATATAAAAAAAGTATGTTTAACTACACAAATAAAAATATAATACATGACAATATATATGAATTATATGATAATACATAGCTACACATCTGAACTAAAAGAACGTATTTTTAAATACGCCAACAAAAGTATAATGCATAGTAACATATACATATAGAAAAATTATGTTGAAAACTATATTTATGTTAATTTTGCCACATTTTTGTCTAGCTGCCATAGAAATCTTTATTTTAGATCAAAAGTAAACTAGATAAATTTGAAACTCAACCAAAACCCAAATTTCAAATCCGACCCAATTTTAAAAAACGATGAATCAAACTAAAAAAAAAAAAGCACATTTAAAACAAACCAATGCGCTAAATTGACATACATCTTCACGAAAACTAGCATAACTTTCTATTGTACTATTGAAATGACATTTTCAAATGAAAGTTAGCTCGTTTCAGTCAATGTGTTAAAAACCAAACCGGATGATGGACCATAAGCTTTTTGGGTCACCGGGTCATTGGTCGAATTGGCCAGCCGAGGAATCAATTAATTAATAATTATATTTATTTTATGAATGAAATACTTAGTTTTTCAATATACAGAAAACATGATTGATTAAATAGTAGACATATAAATTTAACAAATTGAATCCTTTTATAAATTAAAATAAATTGGTAATTACATATATAGTATTAATTTTTCACCAAAAACCTGAGGAAAATAAAAATAAAACAAATTGACAAACATGATGAAAACAGAAAATAAGGACACGCTTAATAGAAAATATAAATATTTAAATTAGGATTACACTTTGCTGGCTCAACCACCGATTCACATAATTTTACCAGTTTAATCTGAGTTTATATAAATACGATTTTAAAATTAATCTGAACCAGAGTATAAGCCTGGCCACGGTTTAGTAGGGTCCATTCTGAATTTTAAAACATTGATTTTATTTTATTTTTCGTTCTTCTTCGTATTTCTTTCTTTTTCATTCAAAACTTTCTCTTAGTGATAAGAAAAATTAAAGTCTGGTTGAATTTTTTTTAAATTAGTTTGTTTTAAATGTAACTTTTTGGGTTTTATTCATATGGTCTTTGTTTGGTTAGAAAATTGAATTTTAATCAAGTTTTTAATTTATTTAATTTAATTTTAATACTAAATAACTATTTATCGCGGCTAGAAAAAATTCGTGGCAAAATTAACAGAAATATAGTTTTCAACATATATTATCTTTATTTATGCATGTCACCATACATTATACAATAGTTGGTGTAACTAAAAATATATTGTTTTAGTTCATATGTGTAGCTATGTAATGTCATATAGTTTGTATATGTCGCTATGTGTTATACTTTTGTTAATATAGCTAAATACATATTATTTTAGTTCAGATCTGTAACCATGTAATATCCTATAATTCGTGTAGCTAACAAATATTTTTTCCTTATTTATTATCATCATGATATGTAACCATCTTAAATTTCCCGTTTTATACTCATTTTGATTTTTATATTTATCTATTTAGAAAAGTTTAATTATTTCAACAGGTATAGAAACTGGTCGAATATAGGATAAGATACTTGAATTACTCGTTTAGATAATTATAATTTAAAAATTATTCAAATATTATCCTCAATTTACTCAAATTTCTCCAAAAAATTCAAAATTATCCGAATTATCTGAAATATCGGTCCCAAAAATGATCCTTACCCAAATTAGTAGAATATAGATAGTGATTTACCGAATTTTCTAAATCCGTTATGTTACCCAAATTTTATGTTTCAAAATATTTCAGATAACATTTTTCAGAGCATGGGAGTCACGCTCTCTGAGAATCGCCAGGATGTTCTCCTCAGATGATGAAGAAGAAGTAGAAGAAGATGAAGCAGGGACATAAGGAGAAGAAGATGAACTTGAAGACATCGTTGTAGAGACGAAAGCGAGGAAGACAAAAGAAGAAAAAGAAACTTTGAAAGCTAGATAATAATCTGAGAAGAAAGAAGATGAAAAAACAAAAGCAAGAGTCTATTGAAGAACAGAGAGAAGTGGTTGCGGATGAAAGAAGAAGAAGGAAGTAACTCGTATTTATATATCAGAAGGGGAAAGCGAATCAGCGTTACAGAACCAAAGCGTAAAGAAGAAGAGACCATATCCACCGTCCAAGTGTCAATTATCTCACGACTCTACGCAGGAAGCGAGGAAACCACAATGATGAAACCGCCACTACACGAAACTAGAGACGGAGAAGCCATATCACCACGCTGCCCGAGCATTCAATGAAGAGACGAATCGCGGCCCAAACCCGCAAAGCCCAACAACAGAACAATGCGATATTCTCTTGTTCAATACGTAATTAATAACATATATATACACATTATTTCCTTTACGAGAAAAAACTATCTAAAAGGAAAAGGCTTAAGAGCCCACTAAAAAGAGGCCGACTATGAAAAACTATAATATCTATAAGTACGTAAATTCATATGATATCTTTCCCGAATAGACTAAAGAAGTACTCTCGTCTCGTCACGGTGTATTCTTTAGCCCGAGCGGGGAAAAGAGAACTTATGACAAGCAGCAAACGGCTCGCAAACCCAAATAGCGGATCAGTCCGATGACAGTTTATCACAATCTTCGCGAGAGTTCTCATGCTTCCCGCCAGGTCTCCGGACTCAGGTTATCACAATCTTCGCGGGATTTCTCATGTTTCTCGCCAGGTCTCCGGACTCAGGTTATCGCTACCTCCGAGGGGGATCTCGAGCCTTTCCAGGTCTCCGGACTCAGGAAAATGCCTTCAGGGATCTCGTGCCCACACATATCTGGACTCAGGTTCGGGCCTTCATTAGGGTTCTCATGCCCTTAGGTCTCCGGACTCAGGCTTTGACCTTCCCACGGGATCTCGTGCCTCTCAGGCCTCCGGACTCAGGTTTTGGCCTTTATGAAGGTTTCCATAACTCCCAGGCTTCCGGGCCCAATATAGTTGTGTTTGAAATTGCAGGAAACAGGGACGGAGAATCGCATTTGCAATTCGATATTTCTTTTAGGTGTTCGAGTATACATGGAAGGAATGTGACTCTTTCGTTTCCCGAGTCCTCTACTCAGACTCGAGCAACAGGGGGACAATTGTTGGGGATAAAATAATCTCCTTTGAGTTAAGTGAATCGCTTAATGCCATGTGTCTTTAGCTTAGGCGGATCTCTTAGCGTCATATGTGTAGTTGGTTTACTAGACCGAGCCCAAGAGGTATTTAGGCTTAAATCAACAATGGCCCAATTAACTTGATGGATAAGGCCACTTGTAACTGATCCCCATCCCGGGTAGTGTGGCCACGCTACCAGGGATGATCTGGGTCAGAGACTTAGTGGTCAGACGAACAAGTACCCGCAACAGCATCCGGAAGCGGCACACGGAGCCCAAGTTTCCGTATCAGGAACCCGGGCTAGGTATGAAACTTCTTCCTTAGGCGCGAAACTCAAATTCTTTCAAATATCTAAGCTAAGTCTTCAGTCAATGGGTAAAAACATCTTTCACCTTATGTGTGTCAGGGTAAAAATACGCGGACCCGCTCAAAGAACGATTAAAGCACAGAGGATTGATTCCGAGGAGCACCCCGGCGTTAGACCCGCCGCACCAGATGCTGCCACCAATACGGAAAAGATCAGGTTCAGCGTCTCAGAATCGTATTGTCGGCACCCTGGCACGAGAAGACAAATGTGTTAGGTGAAAAGCACCCGAGTGTACCGTACCAGATCAAACCCGAGGATCCAGATCCGACCCTACTAAAGACGCAGAACCCGGTATCCGAACCCGAACAGGTAAAAATCTATAAATACACCCCTCGTTTACTTCAGAAAGCGATCCCGATTCTCTCCCAAAAAACTCAGATACAAAGCTCATTTCTCTCTATAAATACACTCTTTTCACGTTTTCCGACATTCTTTCTTTGCTTTCCACGACTCCCTCGTGGTCGTTCTTCTTCTCTCTCTTTTTACTCTTTTCTGACTTAAACGTCGGAGAGCCGTTGAAAAACACCATCCATCGTGTTTTCCTAACCTTTACATATTTATTGATTGCACATGAACTAGTCTCTCAGTGGTTATTTAAGAGAATTAAAAATCTTCGAAAATACACCATCCAAGATGATGTACATTTGACTAAACGAAATAATAATACGAAATAAATATGTAATGCCGCGTCATACAAATTCTTGTCCATTTTTGTAAGAAGAAATAAAAAACTTTTGTCCGTTTCTCACGTTGGATCGACATAGGAAATCCTTTTCAGAAAAAGACAAAAGAAAAAAAAAACAAACAAAAAAATGTGAATAAGGTGTGAAGTCCAATCCCATGATACCGTTGGGTATACAAAGAAGACAAACAATCATAAATCCACCCTTCTTGTTTTCATATAATCGGGTACTTTTTCGATATAGATAATTTTGGTACGTACTTGACCCTCAACTTTTTATCGGCTGCATCTATGTCCTAAGTTATGTTTATAATTATTTTAGACTATTATTATTCTTTTTAACATTTTATTTCATTTAGTACGATGGCACTACATATAGTTTATAAAAACATTATACAAATCTATAATAACAAAGAATAATAAACAAAAGAAACGAAATTGTACGATTGGTAGCTTTATTATCAAAAAGTTAATTACCTTTATTAATACTTATTAAAACAATTATTCGTATCTATTATATTATCTGATTCTTTGGTATAGTTTCCGGCATGGCTGCATGTTTTTATCTACAATGTCACGGTAAATACTCGGCAGCTTCTATTGGTTGGGGTCAATGCGGCTAAATATACTGTTCTTTTTTTTTTTAAGTAAGTTGCTGTTTAAATTGGGAAACAGTACAATTGCAAATTATCGCAAATTAATTTTAGTGTAATCCGTATTCTATCAAATGCGGGTCTATTTATTCAAGGCATGTATCGTTTTTTTGTTCTCCATCAGTATGCTATTGTTAAATTGGAAAAAAAGAAATATTACACCTAAATTTGCAAAATCATCACAATTCAATTTTGTATTGTAATTCGTTTTCTATAAAATGCATATTAAAAATGATTTGTTAGCATGATGCATGACATATCTAATACGGCAAGGACTAATTTCTTTCTTTTTTTAGACTAAACCTATATTTACCCTTGAGTTTATTCAAAGGATGGGCTCTTGAAATAAATATATATATATATATATATATATATAATGGACTTTATATCATGATTTTCTTTTTGAGAGTTTAGAGCAGAAAAAATGTGCATTAGAAATTAACAATACATTATGGTCTTTATAAAAAAAATATATATAATAATAATACCAATACATTATGGTTGATCTTTTATCCAAAAAAAAAAAAAAAATACATTATGGTCGATCGTATTTGACATGTTTTTCACGTAAAAGGTACGCAAGAGAGTTGTAAATTGTAATTAGTACGTATAACCCGAAGATGATAGACATCATGCAATGTTTCTTCCGGTTGAGCAATGGCACCATACTTTATTCAAGGCATATATTTTCTCCACTCTTATCGAACCTTTTATGTTTATAGTAATACCAATTTAAAGGATTTTGTTGTTATTTCTATTTTGTTTAGTGAAGTATTGATCTTCTCTAGTAAGAAGAATATAAATAAATCAACCTAGAAATAGACGTACGGTTCCATCTCCGATTTAGATACTCATAGAAGTCTCCATCATCATGATACGAGAGGTAACCTTTACTCACAACCGAATATCATCGCCTACGCATCTACAATGCAATCAAATAATGAAGACAAACTTATTCAATTTAAAATTGAGTTTTGTAATGGTACGACTCTCCTTTCTCTTTTCCATTCAATTGACGAATCTATGCAAAATCTCCAAAGATTTAATAGTACCTGTGCAACTGGCACTAGCTAGGTTCCACTATGTGACATCGCTTTCTTCTACACAAATACCAAATTCAACATGAAACGTTTTATCCTAATCCTATGTTATATCAATTTAAGTTATCCTTTTAGTCTGTAAACCAACATGGAATAAACATATTATCAGGATGGATTTTATTGAATTAGGTCTATTTTAATTTTTTGGCTAGTGATAAGTGTTTTGTAATAATCTAATTAATGTATGTTAGCGTAATTAAATATTTGAGTTCCTTTTTCGACGCCAGCTATCATGAGCTTATGGTATTGAAAATTATTAGTTCGACGAGTAGCCCAATACAAGATAACGCCAAAACGGTTGGCAGAAACCATAGTTTTAATAATTAAGGGTTAAAGTCTCGGAAAACCCATGTAATTTTTCACATATCAAATCACCAATCCTTGCTCCTTTAGCCTTGCACACATTGTTAAACATCTGGACCAAAATTTAAAACCGATTGGCACAACAGCAGCAAAGATGTTCTAAGCGAGAATCAAACTAAGAAAAAGGGGATGGACGATTTTACATCGTGCCTCCAATCAACTACCATCCATTCATCACCGTTGGGTTAGATAATAATCAATATTTTATTATATTTGGTGTATGTTCTCTTAAATTTTAAATTAGTATATGTTTAGATATAGATGCAAATACATATTGTGTAATAACTATTACAACATATTAATTTTATATACATAAATATTCTATATATATATATCACTTTTTCCAAAATAAACTGATCTTGGTCCAAAATAAACATTTTATCAAGACACAAAAAACAACCATCAACCACAAAAGAACCATTTCGTATTTCAAATGGGCCTAGCTATACATGAGTAGACAGACGATCCAGCCTGCAACACATACATGTACGAGTCTAAATCTAATGAACAAAAAAAAATACTTGTCTTATGTTTCTTAATGTTATACAAATTTTGGGGCCTAATTTTAAATTTTCATTGGGTATATTAATAAAATATGTCTTTTTAGTGTTATTTTTTAATTTGCGTTTTTAATTTAAAACTTTATTTTGTAAATTACAAAATAGGGTTAATATTTAAAGATTTTTTAGAACACCAATTAATTTATTACAAAAAATGTATAAAAATGTTTTTCTTTCATTCGTCTTAGGCTTTCAAAACCCTATGCATGCCCCTGAATACATAGATCTATAATATATAATGTAACGTTAATATATTAACCACCCAACATAACAAAAACACTTGTACGTAAAACAGGGTTAATCTGCCTATTTTCTCTTCCAAATGTGCAATTAAAATGCTATCTCCCAGATTTTTTGCCTTTTCGTTTGACTACATTAATATTTTCCCTAATTGTAAAACTACATATGTGCCAGCAGCCGCGGTAATACACCAAATAAAATTGATTTTGCTAATTTTGTTTAATTAAACCGTAAATCGCATTTAGCTTATTGCATTTAGGTTTATCCGAATTCAAAAGAACGTAATCCGATTATATTTGGATCAACCCCAAAACTAGTTGACTCTCTTTTATCAACCATAAAATCGAATTGGAGAAAAACAAAATTAGGATTCGTCTTCTGCAACGATAATTACCAGACAAAGGCAATGGATTTACAAAACAGGGAGAAACGGCCGGAGTCGAGTTCGCAGGCTGTGTCAAATCCATTATGTCACTCCGATTAAAGAAAGTAAGGTTCGATTTCTACAGTAATTATTTCTATACGGTCGAAACGTGGACTAACATTGGTTGTTGTTTATGAGCTGAATTCTTGCAAGTATGAGCTATTATTCTTCGGGTTCAAGCTTCGTGACTGCAAGACAATCACCTCGAGGTCCCCCGAGAATCCTAATATGGTTTCATCTCTCCTCTAAGAACCCAAGGACCTTAATTTGATTTTTTCCAAATCGATTTTGAGGATCGATTATAGAGAGACTAATTTCGGGTAGGCTGAAAGAGAATCAATTAGTTTTGGAGTTGACCCAAATGTAATCGGGTTGCACTCTTTTGAATTCGGATCAACCTAAATGTAATAAGCTGAACGCTATTACAATTTAATTAAATGAAATTAGTGAAATCAATTTCATTTGGTGAATTATAAAGAGAAATGAAGTATGCGTAGTTTTACAATTAAAGAAAAATGTTGGTTTAGTAAAACAGAGAGGCAAAATGGTGGTGAGAATAATTACCGACTGAAAATCATCTCGGTGCCCCTCAATCTCTGCTCGTCTAGATGAGTTGTTCACCAGGAAGCAAAGGCTAGGGTTGGTTTGGAGCTTTAAATGAATGTGCGGATTTGGAGAGGATAAATGGGAGGAACATTTGCAGAAATCCAAAGCCACTAAAACGTAGCAAAGAAGAGGAAGAAGAGACAATAAAATTCAAAGGTTTAGTTCGAAACTGAAACGTAGCAGATAAGAGGAAGAGGATACGACCGTTTTTTAAGACACGTGTCGCTCTCTCCAATAATTACGTGGCAGTCAGCTGGAGAGAGTTAGCCTTCTTTTATATTATTATAGATTCCACTCATACAATCTACTAGAGTTTATCAAGTAATTTTTTTTTTTTTTGAAAATTTGCTTGCATTGATTAATAGATGCAAGAGTGATCATTGTTTTTACAAAAGCCAACTCTAATACACGGGCCGCAGCCTAAAGAACCAAACTAAAATAATTATGATAGAGGCCCATTAGAGCCCAACTTAATGAGTAATTAGGTTTCTTTGTAATGAAATCAGAACCGAGAAAGGGTAACTAGGTCAGGATTAGTTCAGAGAGAACCAGAGCTTAAGGAGACAACTTGCTAGTCGGTCGTTCACCGATCGGAATGATGAGATCCGGTTTCGTACTATTGTATTAATTATCTTCATTCTTCAGGATGATTCGAGAAGGCCGACGAGTACCACGATGTAGTCTATCATTTCTCTCTCTCCAAATCTCGTAGACACATGCTTGCCACGCTAAGAGAGTGAGATATTTAAGGTTCTTAGTTCCCGCAAAGCCAATCAGAGCATCCAAAGAAGCATCCATGGAGTTTGCATGTAGATTTAGTCGAAGCTTTGAGGCGAGTATGGCCTTGATTGACGCTGAGAAGGGAGACATGAAGAAGAGATGATCCCTTGACTCTGCTGTGTGATTGCATAGCAAGCATAGAAAGTCTTTTTGAAGACCCCCTAGACAGTAGCATGTCTCTCGTTGGGCATCTGTTGAGAAGGACCATCTAGGAGAGAGACATGTGCTTCGGAATTCTCCGCTTAAACCAGATAACATGGTGCCATCTTGCAGGGGGCCTTGAATCTCAGATAGAGTTGTAAACATCTCTGGAGCTGAAGATACATCTAGTTAAACCCGGGATTCGCCATTCCAAAGTATCCACTGATTGATTTAAATTGATGGTAGTAATATGAATTAAGACATTCTCAAATCCCTTGGATCTGGCAGATGGAGTTTTCCAATGCCACAGCACCACAGAGAAGCAAGAGTAGCTGATAAGGTGATACCTGTTTGGCTAGAGCCATTCAACCCAAGATAATCAATAATTGGAGCATAAGAAGACCAATTGTCGATCCAGAACTTGCATGAAGTTCCATTATTGGGAATCACATGTACCCACTAATAGGTAATATCTCTGAGCTTTAGCAGCTGTTTAAAGATCCAAGTATGAGATCGCTTTTTCCAGAAGCTACTGTCCTTGATGACATTTTGCTGAATCCAGGCCACCCAAAAAGAACCAGTCTTGAAAAGTAAAAACCAGAGGAGCTTGATTGCACAAGAATGGTTCCAAGTGAGCAGGTTCCTGATGCCAATACCACCCTCTTCCTTAGGGGTTGTTACTGTTTCCCAAGCTACCTTTGCAACATGACGGCCCTCTAAAGTACCTTTCCAGAGGTAAGCATTGCACATTGAGTCAATATTTTTGATGCACCTTTTAGGTAGTACAAAGCACTGCACCAAAAAATTTGTAATACCAGCAATGACTATATTAATTAGAACTTGTCTACCAGCAAAGGAAAAAAACTTAGAGGTCCAAGAACTGATCTTAGCCCTTACACTTTGCAGGAAGGGTTCACAATTAAGAATGGACAACTTCTTAGTACATAGTGGCACGCCCAAATACCGGATTAGAATAAACCCTTGAGAAATACCAGAGGAGGAGGTAATACAAAGACTTTCCACTTCAGATAAATCAAAGGAAAAGAAACAAGACTTCGCAGCACTAATGGCCAGCCCTTATAGTTGATTAAAGCCCTAGAGCACTGACAAGATACCCTTAATGTGCTAGTAGTATCATCAAAGAAAATAAGAAAATCATCCGCAAAATAAAGGTGAGTAAGCCTCGGTTCTTCACACATAGGATGATACTTGAATTTTCTTTGGGAAGCCGCATCATTTAGCATATGAGAAAGTATGTTCATAGCTAGACAAAATAGATAGGGAGAAATAAGATCCCTCTGTCGCACCGCTCTGCTACCTTTAAAATAGCCATGAAGATTACCATTGATCCCAATAGAAAAAGAGATGGTAGTCAGGCAAGCTGCAGCCCACTGAATATAGATGTCTGGTAACTGTAGAGCTCTTAGACAATCAAGAATAAAATCCCATCTGATAAAGTCAAAGGCTTTAGCAATGTCAACCTTCAGTGTTATCCTCTTAGGGCATTTATCTTTGTGATAGTCATTCACAATATCAGAATCAAGGAGACAGTTTTCTAATAGTTGCCTACCTTTTATGAAGGCAGTTTGGTTAGGTACGATGATCTTAGGAAGAATCGGCTTTAGTTAGCAACCAGTAGCTTAGATATAACTTTGTATAGGGTGTTGAAACAAGATATAGGCATGTAATCTTTGATACAAGTAACTCCAGGGAACTTAGGCACCAGAGTCAAGATAGTGGAATTGGTAGTAAGAGGTACACATTTTCATGGAGAGAGTTGGAAGCAGATGGCTGGTGAAGAGAAGTTTCATGAGCAGCAGTGGCTATCCGGTTAGAAACAGTTATCCTTTTTTAATATTAGAGAAGTTGTCTTTGTGCAAAGTCTTTAGAGCTCTCTTTAGCTCTTTTTGCTTGAGACTTAAAGAAAGTAGAGAGTGGCTTTTTAGACTATGACAGGGCCAAGCATTTACTACTGTAGGGAGAAAATCCGAATGACCTATTAGGAAGTTGAAGAACTTGAAAGGCCTAATTCCAGCTGAAGGCACAAAGGAGTCGAGACTGATACAACAAGGCGAATGATTAGAAATCTCAGGAGCCAAGAACTTAGCCAAGCTAAGAGGGTAAGCATTTATCCATTGCTCATTGATGAGAGCCTTGTTTAACATTTTAGCAATCGGATCATCAGGTTGCTTATTTGTCCAGGTGAAAAGAGGACCATGGAATATCAAGTCTCTGATTTCAAGTTTGTCCACGCAAGCTTTAAAGTCTCTCATTGGAGCTGGGATCTGGTTTGTATGAGGAGCAGAATGTTCAGCAGGATGGATAGTTTCATTGAAGTTACCTCCCATCATCCAGGGAACACACCATTTAACAAGTTGGCTTGAATATTGATTAAGTCAACCAAGATCATTTCTTTTTTCACTGATGTTTGAAGGATAAACAGTTGTATAGTATAAAGAAGTGGTGCCAGGCCATGTAACTTTGCAAGTAACAGATTGTCTTGATTTATGTAGGATAACGACAGAGAGATGAGCCTTCCAAAGGACCACAATACGACCTTTTGAATCCTCATAGTGATTGGAAATAAAAGACCAGTTAGGACAAACATCAGCCATCAAAAGGTTCAGGTTTGGTTCTTTGATATGAGTTTCTAAGATAGCACCCAAAAATAGTTGATTAGTAGTAAGCCAACATCTAAAAACTTAATGTTTTTCACTTTCATTTATGCCCCTGCCATTCCAAAAAAAAGATGTTTCCTATCATAAAGGATTAGGTTTGGGACTCTCCTGTAGGAAGGGAAGCACCTACAAAAGGGGGTAGTAGATATATTAGTAGTAGGAGTATAAGAAATTTGTGATAGAGGGAGATGCATGGGTTGAAAGGTGGTAGAGATAATTTTAGGAGGAGTAAAATAGGTGGGAAAGAAAGGCCAAAATCTGTAACAACATGGTCATATGGATGAAGTATGGAGAAGGAGTTAGGTGAAAGGATAGAGAGTTGAGGTAAAGGTTGAGTTTCATGGCCAATAGAAGTCTGCCTAGGTTTTGAATTCCCACTAGTAGTAGACTTTTTGAGGACTTTGATTTGCTTAGGCCTGGAGGAGAAGTGGGTAGGTAGAGCAACAAGGTGAGTAATCTGATCTGAAGAACAAAATGACGAATCCACAACAGACTGAGGTAGAATAATTTCATCTGGACTAAACGAGATAGAAGAAGCAAGAGGAACTGATAGAGAATATGGAGTAACAGCAGTAGTAGGGGCCTTGGGAGAGGCTGGGGTACAAGGACTAACAATACAATAGGGACCTTGGGAGAGGCTGAGGAACAAGGATTAACAGTAGCAGTAGGGGCTTTGGGAGAGGCTGGAGAACTAGGCCCTTGACACTCCTTTTTGTGACTATTCTTAGGACTTTATTTAGCATTACGGCATATAGTTTCCAAATGTCCCATCTCCTTACAACACGGACATATAGGAGGAGTCCAGGGATAGTCTATAAAGATTCTGACAATCTCACCAGTTTCTTTTTCTATCTCAGCAGAAGTAGGGAGAGGCTTTGTGCAGTCAACTTTTACTTTCAGGTGGGCAACTTCCAAACTAGTCATTCTACGGGTGAATTCATCAACCTCAAATGGCAACCCTATTAGGTCAGCAACTCGTCCTAGCCCTTCTTGGGTGTAAAGGTCAAAAGGAATACCTCTCACATGGGCCCAAAGTGGGAGATAAGTGAAAGTAAGAGGGGAGACAGCCAGATTTGCAGACCACTGAGCAACATAGAACAAGGAACTTCCTATATGCCAAATTTCTTGCTCAACAATTTTACTCCTGATTGTACCATTAGGGATTCTTACTAACATTGATCTTGATGCAGGACGCGGATGGATTTCAAGTTTCATTCCCCTATCCCAAATGTGGGACAGAACACTTTGAATATGGCCATAAGAAGGAGTATTTCCCATAAAACCCCAAGGATGAAATCCTTATGAAGGTTAGCACCTTTTTGAAACACTGAGTCAGGAATCTTGACCCTGGAAATACCTTCAAGGGTAAAACTAGGAGAGGAATGATTCTTTAGTTTTCTATCAGCGGAGTTATGAAGTTTTGCAGCCCAAGTGTTAATGTTCTCCTGTGAAGCTAATTGAGCAGCAGTAGTAGCCTGAGAGGGTAGAGAATCTGGAGGATCCGAGTGGTTAAGGGGGGCCTTCCCTACTGTCTCGGTGGAGGAAGCATTAAGACCATGAATGACTGCATTACTAGTAATACTAGGAGCTTCTGTGCAAGGGATTAACCTTGTATGAGTAGTGGTAATCTCTATAACGGGTATTGATTGTGTAGAAGGCTAAACAGCTTTTTGCATAGTAATATCAGCAGGATTAGGGTTTATCTGGTGAGGACTCGGAGTAGGGATGCTCATAGAAACAAGATCCACCGCCAAGGAATGAGTAGCAATCTGCTCCTGGAGAGGAGTAGTAGTATTTGTAGAGGGAACTGGAGCCTTAACATGAGCCCATGGCGAAGTAACAGTAATAGAGGAACCAAACTGAAACCGAGACGGCGGAGAGGAGGAGGAAGTAAGAGGAGAGAATTGAGAGATATTCAGGCGGGTGGGAGAATTAGGTGGGTGAGAAAGGGGACGGAGAAAAGTATCTCCTGACATCAAAAACTACTGGAACTAGGTTTAGAACAGTGCAACAATCGCAAGAAAGAAAATAAAGAAAAGAGATTTGTCCCTATTTTTTTTATTTCTTTATCAAATAATTTTTTCATACGTTTTTTCTTGTTTATTTATTACATTTGAAGTTTATTTATCCCAAAATAAAAAACAAATCATCGCAATGTATTGTGTAACATATATAGTTTCATTAATGCTACTAAAAACGATACTAAAAGAGAACAAAATTTGTTGACAAAGAAAAAAAGAGAACAAAATAAATAAATAAATAAATCAATGAATTGTCTCACTTAATAGTTTTAGTTTGTTCTATATACTTTCTTACTTTATTAAATAAATATTTAGTTTTAAAAAAAATCTGTAAATGTAAATAAAATTCATACAAAAAAAAATCCTCAATAAACTTAGATTTATTACTAAATGATAATAAAAACTTAATATTTCAGATTTCTCATGTGATTCTATAATCCACGTTAAATGATAATAAAAATGGGTGATTCTCAAAAATACCACACTTTTAAGTTTTTTTCTAAAGATAACATTAATTTGTTTTCCAAAAATACTACTAAAAGTTTTTGTTTCCAAAAATAGTACAAAATTAAAAGTAAATTTTAAACTCTCAAAACTAAACCCTAAACCTTCAAAGTTAAACCCTAAACCTTAAATTCTAAAAATTAAATTTTAAATCCAAAATACTAAACCCAACCCAAAAATTTTAAATTATAAACTCTTAAAAATTATATTTAGTGTTTGTAGTATTTTTGAAAAGAAAAAACTTTTAGTACTATTTTTGAAAAAGAAAGCAAATGATGGTAACTTTGGAAAACAAAATTATTTTAATATTATTTTAAGAAAAAATCTTAAAAGAACTATTCTTTTGACCAAAAACAAAAAAAAAGGAATTACTCATAAAAAAACTTAATTTTAAATGAGACTAGGCCTGACATGTTTGATCTAATTATGGAAGAGCCCATATTTTAGCCCTGAAATTTCAAAGCTTCAAAACTCGGCGCAATCCGATTGCAACACAAGCTGGACTAGCCCTGGGCATTCGGGTACCAGGATCCGTTCGGTTCGGATTTTTCGGATTTTCGGATATAGAGATATAGAAACCGTTCGGATATTTATGAAATTCGAGTCGGGTTCGGTTTGGTTCCTTCCAGATTCGGGTCGGGTCCAAATTCTCAAAATGTGAACCGTTCGTGTATTTTTTACCTAAAATACTCAAAATTACCCGAAATTTTCCGAAAATACCCGAAAATTACCCGAATTTTCGAAAATACCCGAAAAATAACAAAAATCTGTAAAAATAACCGAATTAATTTATGTTTCGGATACTTTGGATACCCATTCGGTTTTCGGTTCGGTTCTGGATTCGGTTCGGTACTACGTGTTTAGGACCCATTCGAATATTTTAGAAATTTGGTTCGGAAAATTTCATTCGAGTTTGGTTTCGTTTTTTCGGTTCCGGATTTTTTGCCGAGGACTAAACTGGACCATAGCGGTTTGGTCCCCACTTTTGCAGCGTGAGAAATAGAGATTATATCGGAAGCTGTCACACACAAACCATACAGCTTCTTAATTCTAAACCCATTAAAACACCCTTTTGGCACCAAAGCAGCAAGTCTTTAAAAAGCATTGAAAAAAAGAAGCTACACAATGTCATCTATACATAACATACTTAGAAAATGTATATTAAAGAAGCCCCCAATATCTCACATTCAAACGCTTCCCTTGCCATAATTCATTTAGGGGGCAAAAGCAAAAGAAGAACATATTCCATTTGTTCTTCAAGCAACAGGGAGAGAATCTTCCTGCTCCTCCAAGGAAGTAGTAGTTGGCGTGCCACTTCCACCATTCAGCACTGTGACTTTACCATCAGAGTCAACGTCCACAATCACCGAGTCTCCTTCTTTTATCTCTCTCGCAAGCATCTTCTCTGCCATACTATCCTCTAACAGCCTCATGATGGCTCTTCTCAACGGTCTCGCTCCATAGCTCGGGTTATAACCTTCGTCCACTACTCTCTCTCTGAACCTCTCCGTCACTTGAAGCTCAATCTCCTTCTTCTTCAGCCTCTCAAACACTTCCTTCAGCAGTATGTCAGCAATTTCTTTCACTTCCAGCTTTGTTAGCTGCCTGAACACAATCATCTCATCTAGCCTGTTCAGGAACTCCGGTCTGAAGTACTGTTTCAGCTCCTCCGTTACAAGGCTCTTGATTCTGTTGTAGCTACTGTCTTTCTCGTCATAGTCTAAGTCGAACCCGATACGTCTTCCTCCTTTCTCGATCACGCTGCTTCCTACGTTTGATGTCATGATCAGAAGCGTGTTTTTGAAGTCAACTGTTCTTCCTTTACTGTCTGTTAATCTACCATCTTCGAGGATTTGAAGCATCATGTTGAAAACATCTGGGTGGGCTTTCTCAATCTCGTCGAATAGAACGACTGTGTAAGGGCGACGCCTAACTGCTTCTGTTAGCTGACCTCCTTCCGTGTACCCGACGTACCCAGGAGGTGAACCAATAAGTTTTGAGACCGTGTGCCTCTCCATGAACTCACTCATATCTAGACGAATCATGGCTTCTTCAGATCCAAAGTAATAGGCTGCCAAAGCTTTAGCAAGCTCTGATTTCCCAACACCGGTTGGACCCGAGAATATGAAACTAGCGATTGGACGGTTAGGGTTCTTGAGTCCAACACGTGCACGGCGAATGGCTCGGCTTATGGCTTTGACAGCTTCGTCTTGGCCTATGACACGTTTGTGGAGGGTTTCTTCCATCTTCAGGAGGCGATCAGACTCATCGGTTGATACTTTCTCTACGGGAATACCAGTCCACGAAGAGACAATGTGTTGTATGTCTGCCTCCGTGACCATAGGACCTTCCTCACCAGTCTCACTCTCTGCTTTGCTCATCTCCTTGCCTTTCGCTTGGATCGCAGATATCTCAGCTCTGAGTTCAATTTCTCTATCACGAAGTGTCCCAGCCTGAAATGAGATTTACATCTCATAAGACATTTTATTGTTCCCTAAATCGACAAAAAATTCTGAAAGAACTAAATCTAAACAGTATACCTTCTCAAAGTCCTGGCCACGAACAGCTTCGTTCTTCTCCTTTGTTATCTGCCTAAGCTCCTTCTCAAGCTCCCTAGCTTCCTCTGGGACCTGCATAAACGAGCAAGTTACATTATGATCAAAAATGAAAGTGGTGACTAACAGACACCCGAGATGTGATTCCCTCACACCTGTGCATGACGAAGTCGAACCCGAGAACCAGCTTCATCGATCAAGTCAATTGCCTTGTCAGGAAGGAAACGATCGCTGGAATCAAAGGACAATCAGATGTAAGAAACATTAATGACACCCTTAGTTAACAGAAAACTATCAACAGGTAATCTGAGAGATCAGTCACCTTATATACTGGTATGACAACTGTGCAGCTGCTACTAAAGAATCGTCAGTGTAACGAAGCTTGTGGTGAATTTCATATCGCTCTCTCAGACCCTTCAAGATCTGAATAGTTTCATCCACGGTAGGTTCAGGTACTTTCACTGGCTGGAATCTTCTTTCCAACGCAGGGTCTTTCTCAATGTGCTTTCGGTATTCGTCTAATGTTGTCGCTCCAATGCACTGTCGTGATTAAAAAAACTATAGTTAATATCGATAACAAATTACACAAAAGTGTGGAGCATTTTCATGTAACAGATCAAACAGAATAATTACCTGCAATTCACCTCTAGCGAGAGCTGGTTTTAAAATGTTAGCTGCATCAATTGCACCTTCCGCTGCTCCTGCCCCAATCAAAGTATGCACTTCATCGATAAATAAGATGATCTCGTCACTCTGTTTTATTTCCTCCATAAGCTTTTTCAATCTCTCTTCAAACTCTCCACGATATTTTGTTCCAGCAACAAGAAGACCCATGTCAAGTGTTATAACCTGAAGTTACACACACACAAAAAAAAACGCAAAAACCATCAGATCACTGTCGTCTACAAACACTACCCAGCGTTATCATAGGAAATTAGTTGTGACCTGAGTCTAAACTGTTAAGTCCGTTGATCATATAATTGCAGAAACAAAAACAAATCAGCATGGATATTATCTAAACAAGTGTCAGAAAGTTAATCTGCACACACCAGAGTGCACACAGAGCATATTATTCAGTACATATGTTCTCGAGATAAATTCTTTGCTCATTCTCAGCACATAACTTATGCGGTAACATCATTTTATCCTGTTGGCATGGAAAATCACCAACTAACCCAGTAAACTGGAATCTGATAGAATTGGAAACCTTGACTCATGAAATGTGTGCCTACATGCTATGAGCCAGTATGCAGTGCATGGAAGATTTGACGTCACGAGATAACTGGATCTCATACTCATTTATAACCATTGATTGATTAAATTGCAAACTTTTCAACAAGACTGAGAAACAGACAGGCATCGTGCTTACCTTCTTCCCTTCAATGGTTTCAGGAACATCTCCACTGGCAATACGCTGTGCAAGTCCTTCAGCAATAGCTGTCTTACCAACACCAGGTTCTCCAATAAGACATGGGTTGTTCTTGGTTCTCCTGCCAAGAATTTGCACCACACGTTCTATTTGCGGCTGCCTTCCAACAACTGGGTCCAATTTACCCTAAAGGCAAAAGAAAATATTATGCTAAAGTCTCAATTGATCTTATCTCTGTTACCGGATCTCATATGGTCATGTCATCAAATAACTACCTCCTCAGCCAGTTTCGTCAAATTTGTTCCATACTCTTCAAGAGTTGGCATCTTATTGCTGCTGCTTCCTCCCCCAACATTAGCAGTCACCTCATTGTTCTCACCCACCATGCGTATCACCTAGCCATCCAATTCAATTAAGTTTTTGATGTTCCGTAATAGCAATTGCAATAATATATCAAGAAAACTGAACATATCAGTTTACCACATAAGATGACTACTTTACCTGGGTGCGGATATTACTAGGATCGGCACCTAAATTCTCAAGAACTCGAGCTGCAACACCTTCACCTTCACGTAGCAACCCAAGAAGAAGGTGCTCCGATCCAATGTAATTGTGACCTGATATTCACACAAGAGGTTACTAACACAAGGAAATAGGAACCCAACATAAAAACATTTAAAGTAGGCTAAAAGTAGAGTGAAAAATAATTGACTAGCCCATGCAAAACAGCTAACAGCAGCGGGGCTGGGCAAAAACAAATTGAGAAAGGTTTTTAAAATATAGACAAAATATTTTATGCCCAACATTACTCTAGGCCGGATCAACAAAACTTAATAATACACCATCAACACAGTGGATAATACACTTCACAATCAACATAGAGATTCCAGATACAGAGGCAAAAGATGAAAGCAAATGACTTGCTTGAGAGAAGGGACTTACCGAGTTGACGAGCTTCTTCCAGTGAGAGTTCAAGAACACGCTTCGCACGAGGAGTGAATGGGATCTCAACCGCAACAAATCCACTGCCCCTTCCAATAATCTTCTCTACCTCCACCCGTGCATCTTTTAGGTTAATTCCCATGGATTTCAAAACTTTAGCAGCAATTCCAGTACCCTCACCAATGAGACCTAGAAGGATTTGTTCGGTTCCCACAAAATTGTGGCCTAGTCTTCTGGCTTCCTCCTGAGCAAGCATAATAACTTTGATAGCTTTTTCAGTAAACCTTTCAAACATTGCTTTTGTTGTAGCCCGGCTGGCTTTCCCCTTCGGCACATTCATTGTTTGCCGCACCTTCGAATGGAAATCTTGGCAGGTTCTTCCAAGAGTGTCTAAGACATTGTTCCCACGCAATCCCAAAAATCCTTGCATTCTCAAGCCAGACACTTGTAGCTGACTACACATCATTTTCACCGATCTTCTCGATCTTCCAGATCCACGAGAGGGGACATTTCTCTGGTAACAGGCCAAAGACGGTGGAGTAGATTGAGCCAGCACCCTTGTGGCCATAGCCATGTCTTCCTACATAGTGAAGAAAATTTTCGACAACAGAAAAAGGAGTTAGTAAACACACCATCACCCTGCCTGAAGAAACACCCAGTATAACCTGAACAAACGTTATAAAAACAGTAACACCCATAAACCATTTATCAAATGAAACCCAAGACTTCAAAGGACCAAATCGGACAGAATATAAAGGATTTACAAACTATCAAATCGAAAAGCAAAGGGAACAAGACTTCAAACAAAGAAGCATCAATTGTGAAGCTGACAAGGTGAGGTTGGATTCGAGAAACTAGAATCATTTACAAAGCTGAATATACTGAGCAAGATTTACATGCTCAGAATAATGAACAGACAGTAAGAGAACTTTAGATAAGTGAAGTCCCAAACACAGATTAGCTCAGAAAGTTGAATACCACTTAGCTGGGATCAATTGAAGCTACAAAATCAGCTACTAATGAAGATAAGAGAAAGCGAACCTAACACTAGC
Organism: Pseudoturritis turrita; assembly: GCA_900406555.1. Lineage (NCBI taxonomy): Eukaryota > Viridiplantae > Streptophyta > Magnoliopsida > Brassicales > Brassicaceae > Pseudoturritis > Pseudoturritis turrita. The sequence goes on from OVBL01000683.1 coordinate 196,758, forward strand.
AGAAATGAACAAACAGAATTGACTCTTTTTAAAAAAACTAAGAGAAATCTTCACGGATTTCACGATCTGAAGCCTCTTAAACCGCACAAATTCCGACTATTAACACAAAAACAAGTGAACATATAAAACCCTAGCTTTAACAAAAACGAAGCAATAAGCTCCATAAACTCAAGAACAAACATCACCGACGACCGAGAATCTCTCATAAAGAAATCGAATACACGAATCAAGTATAAAAAAACCCTCACCGAAATCGATTGTAGCGTAACACAGGATCAAAACGAAGGAGATGAAGGAGATGAAGAGAGAGAAATGAAAAATAGATGGATATGGTGTGTGCTTTATTTTTCACCCTCCCTTATCTCTCTCCGGTCCGATTCTTCTTTTTCTTTATACGGTGCGCGTCCACAACACCTGTTCGGTACACCATCGTGCACGCTAGCATTACTTCCAAACCTCAAATGAAAAAAATATCACAAGGTAAACCGACCTACTTACGGATTCGGTTTAGGTAATCTACCGTCCCGGTTGGAACCGACCGACTCACAGACGAACGGTAAAACTCAGTAAGTGGTCAATTCCTCATGAAATTCCTCCATGGGATTTGTTTATATCCAGATTAAAATACATGATTTACTATTATTATATTTACTTATACGAAAACTAAAAAGCATGTTTTGGTTATCGGTACAGAACTAAACCTATGTTTGAATAGCCAAAGGAACTTTACCACCCCATAAGAAGTCACCAGACTCACGACCGTCCGATATAAAGAGTCTAAGATCATCACACGTGGCATACCGTGACTGGTCGAAGATAGGATGACTATTCTACCCTGCGTCTATTGGCCTCTCGCTGGGTTTACGGAATGCATCTGGACAAAGGACACGATGGTCAATACGTTGATGTTAGAGCTTCCGTGTACGAGACCAATTTCTCTAAAACAAATTTCTTTAATTTTTATTGCTTTTAAATTTAAATTCTCGCGGAGGAATCCTTCTAATAAATCTTAGACGTTGCCACTTATGTTACTTCGACCTCTTATTTCTTAAAAGTCGAGAGCGTGACATGGATTATGTTCAACCTCTTATTTTTTTTTTATGGAAATATCTTCTTATATAGACCCCGAAAAAAAAAACATTTAAAAGTGAAATAAAAACAAATATATATTGCCGTATATATCGCAGGCACTAAAAATAGTATTTTTAAAAATGAATAGCAAATAGTAGTATTTTTCAAAAATTGTATAATAAAAATAATATTTTTGAAATTCTTCCGCTAAAATATGAAAATGATATTAGACCCCAAAAAAAATTATACTATCTCTGTTTCATTTTAATTTTTAAGTGATATTTAAAGTTTTGCACACATATTTTAAAAAATCATTTAATTTTGAAAAATATCCTAAAGTTTTTTTCAAATATAGCACTATTAGTTTAAATTTTCAAAAATAGTTCGAATTACTATGTGAAAAATATTTGTTTATCCTAAATAAATTATAAAAAAAAATTAAAATATCATATTTGATTTTTTTTTCCAATTGAATTTGTGCTATTTTTGAAAATTCAAAACTATTGGTGGTATTTTTGAAACAAAAAATTTAAAAATATGGTATTTTTTAGAATCACCCTTTATTTTTATTTTTCAAAATTAAACATTATTTATTATCAATTTCAAAATAATTCAACCCATAATAAACAGTATGCAGAATTCAAACAAATCAAAAATAATAAAAAGTCAATTAATTTTGCATAAAATTTGAAAACATAAGTAAAACAAAAAAAATCTATAAAATTTCATTTAAAGTTAAACGGAGGAATATTAAATTTGCTCACCCACAATCTTTTACAAAGATAAATCTTCCTATTTTCTAGAAAGACGAATCTAGCTAATAACAATCTTTTAAATTATTTATGTCAACAACATTTTTTTTATTTAGGGAAATTACATTCAAAGGGTTATTATTATAATAATTTTGCTGAGCAATGTCTAACTAAAATAACTACAATTTGTGTCGTTTTGATTATTTTTTACAAAAAAATATATATATGAAATTAAAAAAAAAATTCGTTGTTGCTCTCACTTTTCTTTTTTTCCTCTTTCTTTCTCCGACGAATTCTCTGGTAAGTTTTTTCGGCGAGTTCATTTGGCGAGTCTTTACCACCACGTCTCCCTACCTACGGTAAGAATCAAAAATTTGTCTCTTGCTCTCTTTTTCTCATCTTCATGTGTTCTTGTGTATATATTTATGTATATATGTATGTTGTACGTGATTTTGATGCTAGATTTACAGTTTATGATATCTTGTGTATGTCAAATATACAAAATCATGACATATTTAGTGGTTTTTTGATGAAATATGTTCCAGAAACTTATCGCATGAAAGGTGTTCGATGAAATGCCTGAATGAAAAATAAGTCTGCCAAACATAATTCCACTGATAAAATAAGTATGATATGATGCAAATAGATATTCTTAACGACGGATGACGAGACGTTAGCGTTTGTGACAGACGACGAGTCTTCCAACATCGTTTTTGCCGCTAGTTTCATCGGATATGTGTTAGTTGTGATAGATTTCGTTTTCGATTTAGAAACAATTTGAAAATCCGATATTTTCTGCATATTTGTTGCAGAAACTCGTTGCATGAGAGGTATTCGATGAAATGCGTGAATGAAAAATAAGTCTGCCAAACTTAATTTCGCTCATAAAATAAGTCTGTTATAATTCAAATAAGTCTGCGACAACGATGTATAAATCATATAAAATAAGTCTGCTATGATTCAAATAAGTCTGCGATAACAATGCATAAATCATATAAATAAGTATGCTATGGTTTAAATAAGTCCGCGATAACAATGCATAAATCACATAAAATAAGTCTACTATGATTCAAATAAGTGTACGACAACAATGCATAAATCATATAGTGACCAGTTTTGATCCAGACACGATATTCTTTGATTGTAGTCACAATACTGAAAGAAGAAGAAGAAGAAGATTCAAATAAGTCTGCGACAACAATGCCTAAATCATATAGTGACCAGTTTTGATCCAGACACGTTGATTGTAGTCACAATACTGAAGAAGAAGAAGAAGACATACTTTTTTATCGCTATGTAGTTATCTCTTTGTCCTCTAAGATCAATTCCCTTATCAACCTTATACCTACCGTTCACTCAAATTTTGGCTCAATGACTTTTCCCAAATTTTTGCTAAGTATTGAAAACAATCATGTCATCAATGAGCTTAATTGTTCGTTTCTCATCCCTAACATTAATTCGTATCTTGTCGAGTCGATGAGTATTCATCATCTCAACAAGCTCTGTAGTTACAATATTTCGTCATGGAGCTCAAATACATGGTGTAGTCGATGATTATATCTTACAAAAAATTTTGATATGTTGAAGCATATTCATGTCACTATTGTCGCATACTTATCGGTATTGATGCGGCATACTTATTTATGAACCATGGTTTTTTCCGGGGCAAAACTTGAATTTCACAAAATCGTTGGGATTTTGATGAAGAAAGTAAATATATAATAAGTATGCCGCTGTGGTTAATAAGTCTGCCAAACTAACAAATCTGCCACTTAAAATCTTCCACAACACAAATACATAAGTCTGCAAAAAATGTTATTCTAGTAAGAAATAAGTCTGTTGTTAAAAGACAACATAACTCTGCTATCAATACGAATAAATCAACCGTGAAAAAAAAAATCTGTCATCACTAAAATTAAATATGTTGTCACTATAAATCTAGTCTAGTAATAAATAAGTTTGTATTAGTATGCCACCAATAGTAAAAAGTCTGCGACGATTTAATAAATCTGCTACCAATAAACTCAATAACTCTGTCAATATCCGACAAATCTGCTGTCATTATTAACAAGTCTGCCAAACATATATGTCATACACTTTAAATCTGCTAGACATAAAAATATCTACCATGTCGTAGCAAAATAAATCTGCCGTTCACTAAACAAATCTGCTGCTCGACGAACAAGTCTGCCAATCAAAAAATAAATCTACTAAAAAAAAAAAGTCTACTGTTAAAGAAAATAAATCTACGAACAAATCTGTTGTACTCTAAACAAATCTATCATCCTTAAATAAGTATGCCATTTTTACATAAGTCTGGCACCATTGGAACGACAGACTTATTGCAGAGACTTGTTGTGATCCGAAAATTTCGGGGGCACCCTCCGTAATTAAATTACAGGTTTTTTCATAATTAAATGTAATTTCTACTGATGTGAAAAAATTAGTAATGGCAGTTTCGTAAATACGTTTTTCCTACCTAATGGTTATAAAGGTATAATACACACGAAAAATATTCTAGTAATTTTATAAAAATAGGATTTAATTTAGTTATTTTTATACATTTTGAGGTCATTATAGTAACTCACGTGATAAAGGACATTTTCTTTATTTTCAAAATAAGTATAAAATATACATTCTATAATCGATAATTCAACATAAAGTATATGAATTAGGTAGCCAAATTTTATTGTCTTAAAAAAAGACTATGTTAAAATCTTAAATAAATTGTTTATTATCACGTTTGTTTTTGAAAATAACATATATTTCGCGTGAATTGTTAATACATATCATGTAACTTGTTCTGATAACACATTATTTTATATGATATTATATTGGTTATTTAAATTATACTTGAAAAAAACACTTTTATTTACGGTTTTTCTACTGTGTGATTTTTGCCAGACAAAAAGTTTGGCTATATCTAAAAAGAAATTAATGAAAAAGATATTTTAAGACTTTCGTTTGAGACTTGAGAGGAAGTACATTACTTAATATTTCAAAATTTAAGTACTAATTGCTGAGTGGCTACAAGTCAAGGCAACCGAACTTTAAAGCACTTGGTAAGCTGTAAGGTTGGACGGTTTGGCTGGTAAAGTTGTACGATAATGACTTTGAATGGTAAATCTTACCATGCACCTCTTGTGTAGATCAATGATATTAGTGAAAATAGTACCATTATTTTTATTGTATTGTCATCATATTTATTGTTTTTAATTCTACGATCATTTTTTGTACCATCAAAAAAATTACACCGTTTTGTGTTACCAATCAAATCCAATTTCTAATCAAGACTTTTAAATATTTTTCAACTATCAAAGTATACTTAGTTGTACAATGTAGTAATTAATTTGAAACCAAAATTAGTTTGGTTCACTAAAATTCATCTTTTTGGGTTATGAATTATAAAACAAATTAGGTTAATTTGCTTTTATTCTTTAAAAAATAAAATCATTTTAGTTCGAGTTTACTCCAAATTGTACAAAATTGTTCGATTTTACTGCAAATTGTAGCATAAAATTATTTAGCTTTTATTTGCTCAAAAACAAAACAAAAATTATTTAGCTTTTTGTTTTCTAATGTTTGTATACTTTTCTTTTTTGAAAAACCAATGTTTGTTTTCTAGTGGGCTTGACGGCTAGAGAGACTTCACAAACAGCCCTAGCATGCTTGGTGAATTATCAATCAAATGGGGTTTGACTAGACTTGGATCGGTCCTAGCTAGATAACCCACAATAAGATATATATGTGTCCTGCAAAACAGTCCAAGCATTCGCATATTCAAGGCATGGTTGGCACCGTGACCTTTAGTCTCATGTACTCATCACGTCCAAACCATTTTCTAATTGCAATTTAAGCTATATGATCAAATCTGAGTAAAGGCTAGACACACGCAGTTACCAAGATCATCTTACCTCAGTTGTGGCCGAACGGGTTTGGTCACGGTTTGGCTCTTCCTCGACCGTAACTCCCTCTCTCTTCTCTTCTTCTTGCTTCATCTCATCTTCTCTTCTTCTTCCTTTTCTTTCATTTTCTCTCTCTGGGCCACTAGGGTTTTCACGGGTCAATAGTAATGGACTTAGGGTTTTCTTTTATAAACACCCAATAAACCCTTGATACTCATTAGGGCCAATTTCCTAATATATATTTGAAACTTTCATTCTCAGATATCTCGCTAGCCTTAGTTTTATTCCGATACGAGCACCCCTAATTTTTGTCTATTCGTTAGTTTACTCAACATCGAAATTGTGATAATTGCTTTAGTTCACTAACTATTTTTTTCGGCTAACAATTTCATTGATTTCAAATCGAGATTACATCGTCAATATACAGAATTTTTGGAAAAACAAATTATTACAGAAGCAGATATATGCGCCATATATTGAAAAAGATACAATAAGAGAAGTGAATTTGACAATGCTTTCCATAGACAAGTCTTACTCGCTAACGAATCACTAAATTCGTTATTTTCTTTCTTCATATTCGATTTTATTCTGATACGAATTTTGTGTGGATAGCATCTCTTTGCTAAGCCGCCAAATTGCACATCGCACGATAAAACCCAATGCTTTCGGCAACACTGAAATGTTGACATTCTGATACCAAAGCTTATGTATCATAGTCATTTTGAAAGATTTTGACTTTGTTCTTATCCCAATTCGATCCAAGGAAGATCTTATTTTTTTGAGTAAAGTGGTTATATCAATGATTCCGGAATCGAAAACCCAAGTGACATCTCCATACCACGTGGTAGAAAAACAATCACCGGTTGATAACCAGAAATTTTGCCGGCAAAGAAAGAGATCACTGGAATCAATCACTCTACTTAACTTATAGAAAAATAACGGTTACACTGAACCGACATGAAGAAAATGAAGGAATGAAATATGTACCACTTGCCAAAAAAATTGCCTTTAAATGAATCACCATTAACGAAATGTGTGGAACAATATGCATTGGTCCCTCTCGATTTCAAAATTTCCACCAACGATGCATGAACCGGACCGATTGACACGAAAACCAGTTAAACATCACCGGTGTAATTCCGACCGCAACCATCGCCATCCTAATAAAGATGGGAACATATCGGTGTAGAAATCACCATAGGATCAACAACTCATCACCAACCACATTTCATCAAAGACCAACACTTATCAATAACAATGGAGATAAACAATCGTTCCGGAGAAGAAGAAGAAACCGTCAGTCGTATCTTTTCACTTCACCGTTTTCCGAAATGTTGAATTTTATTTGGATAAAACTTAAAACTAAAACCAAAGGATATGAGAAATGCGAAGAAAAAACAAAAAATGCGAAGCCTGGGATGATTAAAACGCTGCGTTTTATATTTTGTTTTCCCGCGTATATTTCTCCTCCTTTATCATCGGTCAACAGAGGCGAAAACCTAGCTCTTGCTTTTCGCCATGGACGTCGGGGGAGAAGACAAAAGCGATCTCGAGGTAGACCTTTTGGTTGAAGACGATTCCATGGACGATCTCATTAGAGACCGATTCAGACTCAACGCGATCTCTATCGCCGAAGCCGAGGGTTAGTCTCTCTCTCTCTCCCCCATTTCATTCGATTCTCGAAATCTCTGGCGAATCAACGGTATTTTGTGAATCCATTGGCTGAAATTTAGCTCGGATTTCAATCTGCTTTTACCATTCTCCTTTCCTCAATCTCCTTCGTCCGAGAACCTATTTTGGCTTCCGATTACTTTTCTTCTGGTGGACGACGAACATTACCTAAAATGTTTTAATCGATGGCTTCGAATTAGATTTGGAGATTTTCAATTTTAGAGTAGCCAATTGGCCGGAATTCCTTGTAGAAACTTCAATTTTGATTGATTTGAAATTTGTTTGAGCAGCCAAGAAAAACGGAATGGAGATAGGCGGACCTGTTGTCGCATGTGTGGCAGATTTAGCCTTCAAATATGCAGGTGTGATCTGTTTTCAATGCATTTTGAACACTAATTCTGCACTTTTCTTTATGTTTTCAACAACTTTTCATTCCTACTATTCACTTGGAAACTTAATCTTAGTTTCGCGGGAATACAGATTTGGAAGTAATCTTTTGGTCTTTGTGTTAGGATTGTATCAGTGGTGCCTTTTTATGTGTGTGTTAGATTAAAGAAGCACTGAAATAGCAAATAGAAAAGCAAAAGATGCAATCTAAAGACGCAAGGAAAGAAATCAAATCTCCTTTACATATCTGGCGTATAGACTGAAATTTTCTTAAGCATGGTTTGTCATGTTGAGTAGGATGACTTTGGTTGATGTTTGTATGGTAAAACTGTTGCACAAGATTAGATTTATACTGGAGGAATTAACCAAAAATTAATCTTGTTTTTGAGTGTTTTAGTTTCCAGAATAGCTCTGCCTTAAAGTTTTGCTTATTTGTTATGAGTAACAGAAAATGTTGCAAAGGACCTTGAACTATTTGCTCATCATGCTGGACGCAAAGTTGTGAATATGGACGATGTTGTTCTCTCCGGTATAAACTGTTTCTCTCTCTCTCTCTCTCTTCCACGCATTCATCATGTTATCTAGTGTTTTGTTGATTCATGGATTTCATATATGTTTTTCAGCGCACAGAAACGATAACTTAGCTGCGTCATTGAGGTCATTGTGCAATGAGCTAAAGGCAAAGGAGCCACAATCTGAGAGGAAACGCAAGAAAGGATCAGCCAAGAAAGATGACAAAGCTAGTAGTAGCAATGCTGTTCGCATCACCGATCTGTAACTCTCCCAAAATCTTCATTACATACGTTCCTATATATATAGATACAAATCTTGATGAAGAAGCTATTAAATGGCCTGGAATTTTTTGTGCAACTTCATTTGAAGACTTTTGCATTAACTCTCTTACTTTAAAAATATATCCGATCAGAAAATTTAAAAATCTGAGGCTGCGTATATCGAGAATCTCTCCGTAATATATTTCCTGCAATATATTTTATACGCCAATATAAAAAATGTAAGCAAGATTTTGTCTGAGAGTTCCATAGCCTGCCTAGATAACAATGGCACCGTCTAATTCATCTCCGATGAAGCCCGAGGATGGTTTAGGTATTTCCTGATCTTTTTGCTTGTTACAAACTGTGGATTTGGGATTTTATATTTGAGGGATTACGATTTGTTCTAATGTTAATGTAGCAAAGACATCTGATTGTTTTGTGTTGTAGTAGGTAATGGAAAATCTCAGAACGAGATTGGTGCTGTAGGGATTCAAGAACAGGTTAAGAATGATAAGGTATTTCTGTTTTATCGAAGCTCTAAACGCCTTAAATCTTTTACACGATACAGAGTTGTGATTGCATTTAAAGTCCTTGTTTACTGTCTTTCTATGTCCTTTGTGTAAATGTTGTCTAGATTTGATGCCCCATATGCTGATAGTAGCAAGTTATTGCTGCGTTCGAAGTTGTCCCGTCTCTATTGTCTCTCAACGTAATTTGATTCTTGTGTCGTTTGTAGAATGCAAAGCCATCACACTATGTAGGCTGTTTCAACCAGCCTGGACCATATTCACATTGCGATCCTTCAGATTACGGTGGTTATCCTTTTGGTTTCTCAGATGATCCTCGCGATTACGAGCCTTACAGCCCTCGTTCTGAAGCATGTTATGGATATGATGATTATGAGGACATGTATGCTGAGGAAGCTGAAAACAAGACCTGCGATCCATGTCAACAATGGTGATTCAGAGGTTGATACGAAGTGTGCACAAAGACCAGTGAAGATAACTGGAACTATTGCACATAACGAGTTTCTGAGCAGCTTATCGAGGCTGTTCTAGCACAGGTTGTCATTAGCTCTATATCTTCTTCTAGTTTACTTTCAACTCTTCTGATTGTTTTTTTTTGTCTGAAGAAATTTGGTTACAATAATTTCAGGAGAATCATGAGGAAGAGAAACTGAGAAACCATCTTCTCAGAAAGATTGTGAAGCTCTTATTGAGGAAGTTCGTGCTAAAGAGCCCAAGTGTGATGCAGCAACCTCTCCAAGGACATGAAAATGTTCCTGTGTTGAAATGTTTTGAAAAAAGACAAACATTACATTTATGTTTTCTTAACCGACCTTGGGAGCTCTCTTGAGTCGGCCGGGCGGGATTGTGAAACCCCGTCCCGCTTACTTAGCCGAGACAGCAAGTCGTAACTTTATAACCACTTTTCAAACTTCAACAGCCTTATTAAATCAACCTCGTAACGTCAACTCATCTTTATTAAAAACCAGCGAATAAATATCGTATCGCTAAACCGTCTTAAAGTTTCGATCGATTATGTATTAATCAATTCGACTAATTAGTCCGATGATCAAGATGAAGCTTGGGTGAAACTAAGTGAAAGTCGAACCGATTGATGTTGAAAAATGGGCGGATGAGTTGTGGTTAGGGATGAAATGCCACTCAAACCCCATAAAAGAAAATCAATGTAGACCATAGTGTTTCTTAATTAGTTATTTCTAGTCATGATATACCCAATATTTTATTAAGTCTATAGCATACAAAATGACTATTTTAATATTTTCCCCTCAACCATCTTTCGACATGACATGTGTTAGCCAGAGGAATATCCAATTAAAATGGAAAAAATAACACTGTTACCAATTTTTTGCTTTACACTATTTATTTGTACATGTTTTTGTTTTAATTTGGCATACCATATTCAAAGTTTATATCGCTAATTATATTCACAGATAAAATATAACATGTCATAATTGAAAAATGACATACCATTATATGTTATTAGAGACATCAATGACCAAATTTTATTATTTTTTATTGGGTTATATTTGCAAAGTTTAGATTACAATTTAAAATAAATCATTTAATAATATGAACATATACTATTATATATATTTGTAAGTAGATGTCACTAATTTTATTAACTTTGATTGTTTAATAGTTTTAAACATATACAATAATGTTTTGGAAGTAGTTGTAATATTCATAACATGTTATATCATACTAACATGACACGTTAAAAACCATATCACATGTTATAAAAAACTTTTAAAACATGCGATTATGTACAGACCATGACATGGTATATAATATATAACATATTGTACCATACTAATACATAACATGTTATATGATATATACAATAGCATGTTATACCACACAAACATATAATATGTTGTACCATGATAACATATGACATGTCATACTATACAAAACAATGGTAAACGTGCCATAAATGAGCTATAATACATCGGACAATTCTAGACATGTCTTGTCATGTCATATCCATAGCAGAGAGAGAAAAAAAAAATTTAGCATGTTAGAAGAACATTTCCGTCCAAAATTTATTTCTCTTAGTTATTCTACTGAATTTTTTTAACTTTTTCTAGCTCCCTAATTTCCAAAAAATCCAACTATATTAGCAATAATTCACCCAAAGAAATAAATATAGGTGAACCACATCAGAAATGAAAAAAGTGAAATATATCCAGTCAAATGCCACCAAAATGTAAGACAATCACTATTTTTTCTATTTTTATCCATCTGAGACACTTTATCTCCCCAACTTTAAAAAGAATGATACACAATTTAATGTCAAACACCAACGACCATTACAAAAAACATGTTATGCTCTCATATCAGCACGATAAAACATTTGTGAAAATATTCTAGAAAAACCATATAAAGATATATATCCTGAAAACATATATGAAAATGTTCCATAAGAACCATATAAAGAGATTCGTCCAAAAGACGAACATGATACAAAAAAATATGAAATTTCCATTAGCATCGCCCAAAGTGAAAAATTATGGGCTAGAAGTGAAATAGATTATACAAATGGAATGTTTTATTTTTCTGTATCCAAAGAGATCGATCATGAAAATGATGATCCAGACCCAAAGTCCGTGTCAGAGTGCCATAAAAGGCATGACTGGGAGAAATGGCAAATGGCAATGAGAAATGAATTATCCTCCCTCAATAAAAGAAATTTCTTTGAACTTATAGTCATTACACCTGAAGATATAATGCCAATCGGGTGCAAATGAGTCTTTGTAAGAAAAATAAATGAGATCACAAGGTATAAAGCCTGATTTGTTGCACAAGGTTTTTCACAAAGACCGGAAATTGATTATGAAAAAACGTATTCTCCGGTCATGGATGTAATCACTTCATGTACTTAATGAGCCTAACGACATCTAAAAGTTTAGAAATGTACTTTATGGACGTAGTGACTGCATACATATATGGATCACTTGATAGTAACATATACATGAAAATTCCATAAAGATTAAAGATGCTAGAAGGATCAAAGATGCCTTAAGCATCTAAGAAAATATGTTCGGGTCAAATTACAGCGATCACTTTATGGATTAAAGCAATCTGGACGCATATGGTATAATTGCTTAAGTTAATATACATCAACAATATGATATGCCCTTGTGTGTTTATTAAGAAATCATCATCCGGATTTATGATGATTGATGTATGTGCTAATGACATGAACATAACTGGAACTTAAAAGGAGATTGATGATGCAATAACTCATATGAAAGAAGAGTTCGAAATGAAAGATCTTAGTAAGACAAAATTGTCTCGGGCTTCAGATAGAACATCTCCAAAAAGGAATCTTTGTGCATCAATCAAATTACACCAAAAGAATGCTAAAACGCTTTAATATGGATAAAGCGACTTCTTTGAGTACTCCAATGGTCAATAGATCGTTTGATGTTGACAAGGATCCATTTCGACCTTGTGAAGATAGCGAAAAAATATTAGGTCCTGAAGTACCTTATATAAGCGATATTGGTGGACTTATGTAACTTGTAAATTGTACTCGACTAGATATAGCTTTTTCTACTAATCTACATGCAATGTACATCTCATCTCCTACGCGCAAACATTAGAATGGAATAAATCACATATTCTGTTATCTTCAAGGTACGATTAATTTTGAATTATTTTATTCAAGAAACTCTGAGGTTGGTGTAGTTGATTTTGCAGATGCAAGATATTTATCAGATCCACATAAAGCTCGATCGCAAACCGGATACATTTTCACAATTGGTGGAGCTGCGATCTCGTGGCGGTCTAGAAAGCAAACCTTAGTCGCCACTTCTTGAAATCATGCGGAGATGATTGCGTTTCATGAAATATGTAGAGGATGTGTATGACTCAGATCAATAACTCAGCACATACAAGAGGCAAGCAGAATAACCACCAACAAAGAGACAACAATATTATTTGAAGATAATGTTGCATGTGTTGCTCAAACCAAATAAGGGCATATCAAGAGCGATAGGACGAAACATATCCCTCCAAGATTTTTTTCCTATACTCAAGAACTCGAGAAGGACAAGGAGATAGATGTTCAATATATTCAGTCAACTGACAACGCAACATATCTATCTACACAAGCGCTTCCGACTACAACATTCAGAAAACATGTTCAAAACATCAGGATGCGTCATCTATGTGATCTATAAAGAAAATATCATATCTATCTTTTCCAGGAGAATAATGCACTTTTTTCTTGTCATGGCTTTTATTCCACTAGGTTTTTCCATGATAAAGTTTTTAACGAGACAGTTCACAATACGTTAATAGTGATAGATAATCAAGGATGAGTATTATAATATTGTGATGTTTATCCATTTATTAAAATATTGTTTACCGACTTTGTAATCACCGACTTATACTTCTATAAATAGAAGTGGAGTAACTCATGTAAGAGAGAGAAAAAATAGAATTAAAAACTTTCATTTGAATTATCTTTCCTTTTCTTCTTAAACACAAATGGTATTCATTATTTTATCTTGCAACAAGTAAAGTTAACGTGACAAATATTTTATGATTTAGTGAAAAAACCAGTTCAATAATGTGAATAACAAATATCACGTATGTTACCGCGTTAAACAAAAAATTGGAGATAAACATACATGTTTATATGAGATAATAATTGTTTTATCATGTTACAATAATATATAACAATATATTAAATATGAAAAGTTAACAGATAATAATTGAGTTACCACATTTAACAAAACGTTAGATAAATCTACATGTTTATATGGTACAATAAATGTTTTAACATGTGAAAATAACCCATGTATCTGGTAATTATTTTTGGATAGATCTAACTTCATGTTTACCTCTTCGGTGGCATGTTAGTTTCTGAGAGCATCATTTTTCACCGGATATTTGGTCGAAGCCCCTATCAAAATTTGGTTAAAACTCATTATTTCTCTTTGTTTGGATTGACCACCGCCAAATAAATATTTTTCTCTCGTACAAATATATACATTAATATAAAAGTTAACTAGTTAATAATTGAGTTAGCGCAATAAACAAAAAGTTATAAGTAAATTTATATGTTTGCATGATATAATAAATAGTTTAACATGTTACAAAAACATTTAACTTGTCTCTTTAATATATATAGATATATGTAATATGTGTGTGTGTGTATATATATGTAACTCATACACTTTTTATCCATCGCTTTCTTCTTCTTTGCTACTTCACCACCACAGTTTTTATCCTCCACCAAATTACCACCAATCGAGTCAAACTCAATATATTGACTCGACGAGTAAACTCAATGAATCCGAGTCAACTCGAACAAAAACCTTTCAGATCATGTTCTCCCTTTTTGTTTTCTTTATCTCCAAATATCTTCAATTTATGTGGGTGAACAAATCTTTTGCGACATCTTCTTCATGGGGAGAGATAGTGGAGAAAGAAAAGAAAAATGAGAAAGAGAGGAAAGAGAAATGAGCGAGAAAAACAAATGAGAATAAACTCTTCACAATAAAGAGGTGGCAATTAGGGAAAAGTTACTTTCGTAAACTTTCTACCTGACAAAATAGTAGAAATTTTGTTTTTGTCATTCGCCTAAATACCCCATTTTTTTTTTTGTTATCTAGCTAATAGATTATGTAGTTAAATGTATGTATATATCTGATAAAAAGTGAAGATATTAATTGATTTTGTCTGACACATCCGAAAGCATGCAGAGTAGAATAATAGGAGCTGGATTGGGTTAATGAAAGTTGCACAGTATTGTATATATTGTTTAATTATATTACCAAATATGCTATAATTCTTTGTCATACGCTATATATACTCTTTTTAATTGAAATAAATATTGTGTCTTTATTTTATTTAAATTTTATTCATTTAATTATTTAATTAATTGTAAAATATATATTAATGTTATATTTACCATTCACTCGAGAGGAGCAAGTGGGACAGTGGTTACCACTTTTGCTGCCATCTCACCAAACCAGGCGTCGATTTCTGGTAGCTTCTTTGTGAGAAAAATGGGCTAAATGGGCCAGCCCGTTGTGACCCACTATTTAAAAGAAAAGAAATTACCGGCAAAAAAAAAAAAAACAATAACTCTAAAAATAGCCTATTGTTACAAAAGAAGCCTTCTAGATGCATCCACACGTTTGTCAAAATATGTAGGCAAAATAATATTTTGTGTGGAGCCCACCGTCACTATGTGCGCACAGTAACTTATATTTTACGCCTATATAAAGAGATGAATTCGTTCATTTGTAAATCATCAATATCATCAATAACAAAGATTTATCTCTGTCTCTCATTCTCAGTATACTATTCCCTACCGGGTATAAATTTTTCGTCTTTTATTATATTTATCTTTATGATAAAATCTCAAACACTTTTTATAACACGTTATCAGCACGATCACTCTAAAATTCCAACTTTTATATGTATACTTATAATACCCTATAGTGCGTGGGTTATCGCCTCTATAATAATATACTATTTTACAATGGTTGCTTCATGCACCATAATTATTTATTTTATGTTTATGGTCGGCTTGCCGCCTGATAATTTATTTAATGTTATAATTTCTTATTTCTGTTGATGGTCGGCTTGCCGCCTGATAATTTATTTGCAGTTTTAATTATTTATTTCTGTTAACGGTCGGCTTGCCGCCAAATAATTTATTTACTGTTTTAATTATTTATTTTGTTCATGGACGGCTTAGCCGCCACATATTTACTGCTCATATGCGGATGACTCCGTCACCATAATATCTCCGTTAAATATTTGTTTATATTATGATTATTATACAAGGATGTTTAATCAACTATATATATATATATATTTTATCTGATTTAGTAAATTTTATCTGATTGATTATTAAATATTTTCAGATTCATTTTTCTTTTATACCGTTATTCACAACGGTCACAAAGAAATTTTTTCAAATTTTTATACTTTTCCAACGGCTATGAATAGTATTTTTAATCTATAAATACACTCATATTTCACACTTTCAAATCACTCAAACATTTAATCTTCTCCCAAACATTTTTTTTAGTTTTCATCTTGTAAGAAAAAAATGTTTCACTTGTTTTTAACATTTATTATCGGTGTAATTTTTACTTGTATTTATGGTCTCTTCGTTGGAGAATTTACTCACGAAGAATTCATCATAAATTTTGGTTTACTTTTTTTATGCATTAATGTTTACTGTAATCGCTGTTATTATTTATGTAAACGGTTTATTCTAAAATAATATCATGTTATATTTCTAATAATATTTTTGTGATTTTATTTTTAGAAATCAAATGGCAAATATTGAGAAGCTTAAATTCCCGGCTCTCAAAATAACCGGAGCAAATTATATTTCATGGACCACCGACGTTGAGCTCTATCTGGAGATGCAAGAAATATCCGACACGATAAAAGTCGGAAATAAATCGCTTGCCAAGGATAAGGCTAAAGCAATAATTTTCCTGAAGAAACATCTCGATGAAAATGTGACGCATGACTATGCGCACATAAAAGATCCAGCAGAGCTTTGGAAAGCTCTAAAAGAAAGGTTTGACAACCAAAGGGAGATAACGCTCCCTCATGCTCTAGAGAGTGGAGGAACTTGAGGTTCCAGGATTTCAAAAAGGTGAATGAGTATAACTCCGCTATTTTGAGAATAGTGTCACAACTCAAATATTGTGGCAAGCCAGTCACTGAAGCAGAAATGCTCGAAAAGACATACATGACTTTTCATAAAGAGCATCGTCTCCTGCAAGAACTTTACAGGAGTCGAGGATACAAAAAATTCTCTGAGTTGATAGTGACACTCATACTGGCGGAGAAGAATAGTGAACTTCTCATTCAAAATCACAATTCTCGTCCCACGGGAACCCAAGCATTCCCAGAAGTGAATGCAACAGATATGAGAAATCCTGAAAGGGAAAGTCAAACCTATCATGGTCGTGGCCGTGGCCGTGGTGGTCGATTTAATCGTGGACGTGGAAGAATTTACAATCCACGAGGGAGAGGATCGTTCAAATGGGTTCGTTCTGAGCAAAATTCCAAAGAGAAAGAACACCAAGAGCATTCCACCCAGAAGCGTGAGAATGTGTGTTACAGATGTGGGTCTAAAGGACATTGGGCCCGTACATGTCGAACCCCTCCACATCTTTGTAAGTTATACATGGATTCCACCAAAGGCAAAGGGAAATAAGTGAACCTCACGGAACACTTTGAGGGTACATCGTACCTCGATTCTCCCGATTTTGCGAACGATTTCGACGAGACCACTTTTGCGAATAATTGAAATATTTGTAGCGAGACTGCTGAATAGTCTCCGGTTATGCCATGTGTAATATTATGCTTTTCCGTTGCTTGAAGAATAATGTTATAACACTATAATGTTTAATTATTGTATGTTTTACTATGAATGAAATTAACCTTTATTGATGTTTATGTTAATTACAGATATGGATCACGATACGAACGGAACAATACCCAAAGAAAATGTTAGAGAAATTTGCATACCAGATAGTGGAACAACGCACACTATTCTGAGACAAAAGAGTTATTTCTCTAATATAAAACCGGCAAACATTATTGTTAATACAATATCAGGTCCTGCAGACGTGATAAAAGGAACCGGTAAAGCCAACTTTATGTTGCCTAATGGAACAAGATTTTCCATAAATAATGCCCTGTATTCTCCAAATTCTAAAAGAAATTTGTTGAGTTTCAAAGACATATACCTTCAAGGATATGAAACTCAGTCGGCAACTGAGGATGGAAAAAAGTATATGTATATTACTTCCGATAAATTCGGAAAAAGGCTTATATTGGAAAGATTTCCAAAACTCCCTTCAGGATTGCATTATACTCATATAAGTGCAATCGAGTCGCATCTAGTGATTAAAAGAAATCCAGAAGATTTCTCATTATGGCATGATCGCCTCGGTCATCCAGGCACCACAATGATGCGAAAAATCATTGAGAACTCACATGGTCATTCACTGAAAATCCAGGGGATATATCAGGAGAATAAAATGACATGTGCTGCATGTTCTCTTGAAAAATTGATCATAAGGCCATCACCAACCAAAATTAATACAGAATCACCAAAGTTCCTTGAACGGATCCAAGGAGATATATGTGGACCAATACATCCACCATGTGGACCATTCCACTATTTTATGGTATTAATTGACGCATCCAGCAGATGGTCACATGTTTGTCTATTATCATCTCGAAATATGGCATTTGCGAGATTTCTAACTCAGATAATCAAACTGAGGGCTCAGTTTTCTGATTATCCCATTAAGAGAGTTAGACTAGACAACGCTGGTGAATTCACGTCCCAGGCTTTCAATGATTACTGTATGGTAACCGGGATTGAAGTTGAACATTCTGTAGCTCATGTTCATACACAAAATGGTTTGGCTGAATCATTAATTAAACGTCTGCAATTGATTGCAAGACCATTGATCATGAGATCAAAACTTCCAACCTCTGTATGGGGACATGCCATTTTGCATGCAGAAGCACTCATTTGGATAAGACCAAGTGCGTATCATAAGTATTCCCCATTACAATTAGCTTTTGGTCGAGAACCAAATATTTCTCATCTAAGGATTTTTGGTTGTGCGGTATATGTGCCTGTAGCACCACCACAACGAACAAAGATGGGACCACAAAGAAGGTTGGGAATATATATTGGTTGTGATTCCCCATCAATTATACGATACCTAGAACCACAGACTGGTGATGTCTTTACGGCACGGTTTGCCGATTGTCATTTCAATGAGAAAGTATTCCCGGTTCTAGGGGGAGAAAATAAAACAGTAGGAAAGGGTATAGAATGGAGTGTACCATCGCTATTACACCTTGACCCTCCTACAAAACAGTCGGAACTGGAAGTTCGACGAATTATGCATTTGCAAAGTATAGCAAATCAGTTACCTGATGCTTTTGCCGATATCAAAATGGTAACCAAATCACATATTCCAGCTGCAAATGTTCCTGCTCGGATTGAAATTCCACAAGAACATGAAAGAGCAGATAATACACATGAGTCTAGAACACGCTTGAAGCGTGGTAGACCTGTTGGTTCTAAGGATAAAAATCCTAGAAAGCGAAAGGAAGCTGAAAAGCTCAATACTCCCAAAATGGCAGAAAATATTTTGGAGGAGATAAATCATGAGAATAATGATGATATAGAACATCATGAACCTGAAGGAAATCATGAGATTTCTATAAACTACATTCATAATGGAAAGATATGGAATCGAAGGGAAATGAATGTAGTCGATGACGTTTTCTCATACTTCGTATCAAAATAAATATGTGAGGAAAACGAAGATCCAGAACCACAGTCTATATATGAATGTCAAAAGAGACATGATTGGAAAAAATGGAAAGACGCCATCCAAGTCGAACTTGATTCACTAAACAAACGAAATGTATTCGGACCTATTGTGCTTACACCTGAAGATGTAAGACCGGTTGGACACAAATGGGTTTTTGTTCGAAAACGAAATGAGAAAAACGAGATTATGAGATATAAAGCTCGCCTTGTGGCTCAAGGATTTTCTCAAAGACCAGGGATTGATTATGAGGAAACATATTCTCCCGTCATGGATGCAATCACGTTTAGATTCCTAATGAGTCTAGCAGCTGATGAAAATTTAGAAATGCGTCTCATGGATGTTGTTACAGCATATCTATATGGATCATTAGATACTGATATCTATATGAGAATTCCAGATGGGTTTAATATGCCAGAAGCATTAAGTTCCAAACCCAAAGAGTTATGTGCAATAAAATTGCAAAGATCATTATATGGGTTGAAACAATCTGGACGTATGTGGTACAATCGTCTCAGTGAGCATTTAACAAAAGAAGGATATGTAAACAATCCTATATGCCCATGTGTTTTCATCAAGAAAACAACACCCGGATTCGTGATTATCGCGGTGTATGTTGATGATCTAAATATAATAGGAACTCAAGGGGAAATACAAAAGGCCTCGGATTATTTAAAAGGAGAATTTGAGATGAAAGATCTCGGACAGACAAAGTATTGTCTTGGCCTACAAATTGAGCATTCTCAAAAGGGTATATTTGTACACCAATCCACATATACCAAAAAGGTGCTAAAACGATTCAACATGGATAAGGCAACTCCTCTTAGTACTCATATGATCGTTAGATCACTTAATGTAGAAAGTGATCCATTTCGACCACATGAGGGAAATGAAGAAATACTTGGTCCCGAAGTACCATATCTAAGTGCTATTGGAGCCCTTATGTATCTTGCAAATTGTACAAGACCTGATATATCATTTGCCGTTAATCTTTTGGCAAGATTCAGTTCATCCCCTACGCGAAGGCATTGGAATGGGATTAAGCATATCTTTCGCTACCTTCAGGGGACTACTGATTTAGGTTTATTTTATTCAAAGAATTCAAACGGTCAAATGATTGGTTTTGCAGATGCAGGATATTTGTCAGATCCACATAAAGCCCGATCACAAACTGGATACGTTTTTACGATCGGAGGCACTGCTATATCTTGGCGTTCTCAGAAGCAGACGCTCGTGGCAACTTCTTCAAATCATGCTGAAATCATTGCCCTCCATGAAGCAAGTAGAGAATGTGTATGGTTGAGATCAATAAGCCAACACATCCAATCGAGTAGTGGGATCCACGTAAATACGAAGCCAACTATCTTATATGAAGACAATGCTGCATGTGTCGCTCAAACGAAGGAAGGATATATCAAAAGTGATAGAACCAAACATATCCCTCCGAAGTTCTTCTCATACACCCAAGAACTTGAGAAGAATAAAGACATCGAAGTGAGATATATCCGATCATGTGACAATGCCGCAGATCTTTTCACAAAGTCATTACCTACCACAATGTTCAGGAAACATGTCCATAACATTGGAATGCGTCATCAACGAGATTTACAAGATGACGCCTGATCATTCGAGGGGGAGCATTGCGTGGTTGTACTCTTTTTACCTTACTATGGTTTTTCCCATTGGGTTTTCCTAGAAAGGTTTTTAACGAGGCAACAAAGACGTAACGCAATAGTGACACTGGTCTCCAAGGGGGAGTGTTACAAAAGAAGCCTTCTAGATGCATCCACACATTTGTCAAAATATGTAGGCAAAATAATATTTTGTGTGGAGCCCACCGTCACTATGCGCACACAGTAACTTATATTTTACGCCTATATAAAGAGATGAATTCGTTCATTTGTAAATCATCAATATCATCAATAACAAAGATTTATCTCTGTCTCTCATTCTCAGTATACTATTCCCTACCGGGTATAAATTTTTCGTCTTTTATTATATTTATTTTTATGATAAAATCTCAAACACTTTTTATAACACCTATTTCATTATTTATCATTTCTCGAAATTTCTTTATTAGTATTTTTCTTCTTCTTCGTTTCATTTCCTTCCATTTCTATTTCTATATTGTTTCTTCTATTGCTACCAATGGTAGCCTGTGTTTCCACATAAAGAGCGAAAGAAAAACAAAAACCCTGGAAAAGCGCAATCTTGTTGAAATCAGCATTGCGTCGCGGACAAAAGAGACGATCGGATCCCATTTTGTTGTCGTCGAGTCGAGACAAGAACCAATCCACTCACAAGTTTTAGCTTAGGAATCCGAAATGAGCGAGCTGCCCACGAAGCCTAAGAAACCCAGATTGAACAGAGAAGACGAAGAAGAAGAAGACGAAGCTAATGTCTCTTGCAGAGAAGAGCAGGAACAAGTCCTTGTCGCTTTAGTAGAGCACCGTTCAGATGAAATCGAGCGTCTTAAGCATCATATTTCTAACTACCAAACCAAGGTTCTCCTCAAATTTCCATTTTTGGTTTTTGTATTTCCTTTTCTGGATTATATTCACAGTTTCATTTCCCTTCTGGGAATGATTGATTGATTTGGGGTTTTCTCAGCTTGTTGAAGCAGAGAGAAGTTTTCGAGATTCAAAAACTAAGTTAGCTCACCTTCGTGGCCATGATGATGATGGAGTTTCAATTCCATCTACTAGTGCAGAGAAAGATAAACCATTTAAGACTCTGAGAAATGTCAATGATGATGAACCTACCAGAAACCTTAGGAAAGACTATCCATCTCCATCACCTAGCAAGACCCTAAGACCCTGTGATAGCTCTGATCCCAGAAGTGGTACTAGTATCTCCAAGTCCAAGGCCAAGACTGTTGTTGTGAAGCAAAAATCTGAAACATCTCGTGACAGCCCTAACGTTAAAGCTAGCGGAGATCGGGATAGAGGGACGAAAAGGAAATTCGGTAACATCTTTTAACATTCTCTTTTCTTGTTTTTTTATATCAAGATTTTTAGTCTGACTACTGGTTTTGTGTCTCATTATTGCAGAGCGAAAGGAGCATAAAGAGTTGATTCGGTTGATAGCTAGAAACTCTTCACCAACTACAATCAAGTGTCATACCAGCAACCAAATCTCCAGTCAGCACAAGAGGAAATTGAGAAGCTTGATTCTGTGTCCTGTAAATGAGCAGCTGTTTGCAACAAGGTATAAGACTACAAGACCCATTAGTCTGCTGTTGCATTTCAAATGTTTGGTTCTGGAATCTAATAAATGGTGTTTATGTTTTCATGTATCATTAAGTTCTCTGGATGGCATGGTAAGTTTATGGCAACTGCAGCCTGGGAGGTGGGTTTTTTTTTCCACTTCAGTTATTCTCTTGTCTCTGTAGATTGTATTAGAACTTGCTTGTTTGTTTTTCTAGCAAGCTTGTTATGAACAGACTTCTTCCGTTGATATTAGTTTGGACTAGCCTTTCATCGGAGGTCAGATTTAGTACTAGCAAGCTCATAGTGCTTGATAAAAAGGATGACTTATAGTACTTGTTTGAGGGATTGATCTTCTGAGCTTAGGGCCTCAAATTTGGATGGAAATCATATGTATCAAACTGACGGCTTAGTATCTTTGCATTTACACCCTTTTTTTTTTTGTTTTTGTTTATGGTATGGTATTCTTTTTGTAATCTTTATTGTGATAGATACTATAGGATGGAGATCTTATCAAATTGTTACAATACCAAACAGAAGGATTAAACAAATGGAATTAGCTTGTTAGAAATACCAACTGGTATTTAATATAACCAGAACACTTTTGAGATCCGCAGCATAATCTAAACAGGGATCCAAATTCAATGGTTCTATCCCAATTAGGAAGAAACAAACAATGTAAACCTGATTTAGAGCCTAACTAGCTCATAGAGATTGTGTCTTTCTATGTATGGAATGCATCCGTTGCGATCTCTTATGTTTTGGTGCGGTCTATTTAATTGCAGATTGGCTGCATCATTGCTTAGTACCACTGACTGTTTATCTCGAAAACAAAGGAGATGGGCAGAAGATATGGCCTGGCACCCATCTGGGAACACCCTTTTCTCTGTATACACTGCAGACGATGGGGATTCTCAGATATCGATCCTAAATCTGAACAAGACACGCGGGGTAAATGTTACTGCATCACATTTCTGATATGAAAGACAGAGACAACACAGAAATTAGTATTTTGCATTTGGAAAGTCGCTTAAACTAAGGAATTTTTTTGTGTGGGAAGGTTACTTTCCTGGAGAATAAACCTCACATAAAAGGGATTATCAACAACATAAAGTTCATGCCTTGGGAAAATACATGCTTTGTCACCGGTGGAAGTGATCACGCTGTTGTTCTATGGAATGAGAGTGATGATGAAGAAAACAAATGGAAGTCGAAACCATTACACAGGAACCTACATTCAGCTGCTGTAATGGGAGTGGATGGGATGAGGAACAAGAATGTTGTTTTATCAGTTGGAGCGGACAAGAGGATATACGGGTTTGATGTTCAAGTTGGTAGAGCAGATTACAAGCATCAAATCGACTATAAATGCATGAGTGTTCTCTCCAATCCTTGTGACTTCAATCTATTTATGGTTCAATCCGGGTAAGAAGAAGTTATCAAATATGGATTTCCATTTTTTTAGGCGCGATTTGACTAACAAAAAGAATCTCTGACACTGTAATGTCAGGGAACCGGAGAAACAGCTTCGACTGTTTGATATCAGATTAAGGAAAACCGAACTCCATTCATTTGGGTGGAAGCAAGACAGCAGTGAATCACAATCAGCTTTAATAAACCAGTGTTGGTCTCCTGATGGTTTATACATCACATCTGGTTCAGTGGATCCGGTCATCCATGTTTTTGACATCAGGTAAACTCTTTCAGTAGATCATGGGATGGTCAGCATGAAGGGCTCTATGTATATTTGGTTAAATTAAAGATGATGATGCCTTTGCAAGAAGCTTTTGCAAATACATGGAAACTAGAGGTGATTTAAGGGTATTGTTGTTTGACTTGTGGTAGGTACAATGCTCGTAAACCGACGCAATCGATAAAAGCGCATCAGAAAAGGGTGTTTAAAGCGGAATGGCATTACTCACAGCCACTTGTTATCTCCATATCTTCTGATCTCAACATTGGTCTGCACAAGATCTCATGAATCTCTCAAGTGTCTCTGTTTCTCATTTCTTATTGTATTCAGGATTTCTATTTATTGGCGTAACATTTATCAGTCAAATAGATTACCAACCAATTCTCAAGTTTGTTTTAGGCATAAACATGATTACATACGGATTGAGCTCAAGTTTGTCTTATCTTTCAATTTTCATTTGAGAATATTAAAAGTTGAGAAGAAGCAGAAAGAAAGAAGAATACAAATTAAAATCTCAAACTTTTGTCCTCTCCAAATTCTGTTTTTTTCGGTCGCCATCACTGTGACGCAATCAAGCTCAGAGAGATGCAGAGAATCTCCGGAATCAGAAGATTCTGCGTCTCCTCTCTCTCGTCATCTTCCGCTTCAAACCTCACCGGTAAGAACTTCGAGTATTCTTTTTTATCCGGATCAGACATTTTCAATGTCTGGTTTGTTTCTTAGGGTTTTGCTTTTCTGGTCTGGGTTTATCTGAATATCAATCTCCAGTTTCTGGGGTTTATATAGCTTTCTTCAATGTTCAAAGTTTCTATCTTCCGCGTCCCTACTTTTATATTTGGGGCTCTTGGCATATGTTGGTGAATATGATTTCATGATTTCCGATTTGTGACTTCAAAATTTAACGTTTTCCTGCTTTCTTGTTCCTTTTGTGTGTGTGTGTGTGTAGATCATCGGATATTGAAACAAGTTCTTGAATCATGCAAAGCTCCCTCGTATTCCAAATGTGTTCTTCAAACACATGCTCAGATCTTTAAGCTTGGATATGGAACATATCCATCTCTTCTTGTCTCCATGGTTACAGCTTACAGGCGCTGCAACCTTTCATACCTTGCTCGCCGGCTTCTTCTTTGGTTCCTCTCATTGTCTCCTGGTCTCTCTAACACAAACCTAATCATTGAGACTCTTATGAAAACCGGAGAGTACGGTTTGGCCAAGAAGGTTCTTCGTAAAGCGAGTGATCGGAATGTCATCACTTGGAACTTGATGATTGGTGGTTATGTTAGAAATGCCCAGTACGAAGAAGGCTTGAAAACTCTTAAGGATATGCTTAGCTTTTCGGATATTCAACCCAATAAGTTCAGTTTCGCTTCCGCTTTAGCAGCTTGTGCTCGTCTCGGAGATCTACACCATGCAAAGTGGGTGTATTCTCTGATGATGGACACCGGGACTGAGCTTAATCCGATATTGTGTTCTGCACTTGTCGATGTGTTCGCAAAGTGCGGAGATATAGAAACTTCGAGGGAAATTTTCTATACCGTTAAACGGAATGATGTGTCGATTTGGAACGCGATGATCACGGGTTTTGCTACTCATGGGCTAGCCACAGAAGCGATCAGAGTGTTTTCAGAGATGGAGGCAGAACATGTTTCACCGGATTCGATAACATTTCTCGGGCTTTTAACAGCGTGTAGCCATTGCGGTTTGCTTGAAGAAGGGAAAGAGTACTTTGATCTAATGAGTCGCCAGTTTTCGATACAGCCAAAGTTAGAGCACTACGGGGCCATGGTTGATCTGCTAGGTCGAGCAGGAAGGGTAAAAGAAGCATATGATTTGATAGAATCAATGCCGATTGAGCCAGATTTGGTGATATGGAGGTCTCTTCTTAGTTCCTCTAGAACTTACAAGAATCCTGAGATAGGGGAAATCACGATACAGAATCTTTCAAGGGTAAAGAGCGGAGACTATGTGCTGCTTTCGAACATCTATAGCTCCACGAAAAAATGGGAGAGCGCCCAAAAGGTCAGAGAGTTGATGAAGAAGGAGGGAATACGTAAAGCGAAAGGAAAGAGTTGGGTGGAATTTGGAGGGGTGATACATCGGTTTAAGGCAGGAGATACATCTCATATAGAAACAAAGGCTATATACAAACTATTAGAAGAGTTGATACAGAAAACTAAGTCTCAAGGTTTTGTGCCCGACACAGATTTGGTGTTGATGGATGTCTCTGAAGAGGAGAAAGAGGAGAATTTGAATTACCATAGCGAAAAGCTTGCGTTAGCGTATGGGATCTTGAAGAGTAGCCCGGGATCAGAAATTAGAATTCAGAAGAATATACGGATGTGCAGTGATTGCCACAACTGGATAAAAGCAGTGTCGAAGTTGTTGAATAGAGTGATTATAATGCGAGATCGTATAAGGTTTCATCGGTTTGAAGATGGGTTGTGTTCTTGCAGAGATTATTGGTAAGCTCTGAAAGAGAACCATCAAGAAACCGGATATTACAGGAACTTTTTTAAGTACAGTTGGTCCAGTGAAGCTTCAGTTTTGATGATGCATTGTGTTGAAGCATGAAATTTCTTTTGACAAATCTTCGTTTTGGTCCTTACTGTGAAAGTTTGGGAGGTTGGTTTTGACCTTTTGGGGATTTGTTTGGGAATCTCAAAGTTTTTAGGGACTAAATTGGAATAAAAATTGGTGATTTATCATTTTGTCCTTGCTCAAGTGCCAGCCAGCGTAAGGGTTCGGAGGGTACACCGGTAAAGATGAAAACTGTTAATTAAAAAAGAACATCCGACCTGCCGGAATCGAACCAGCGACCTAAAGATTATCTGTTGACAACAACTACAGTCTTCCGCTCTACCAACTGAGCTAAGGTCGGCTAATACTTTTTAGTCTGTTCTTTAGTTTATATTGAGCTAAAGTATTTTTGGGAGATATTTATGGAAATAGATCGTATTGGCGAAACAAGTTAGATTTGTGAAATTGAGCAGGATCATAACGAATTCCGCTGATATTACTGTTACAAAAGGTCAAATAAATATGCCAACAGAATACAAAAGGTCAAATAAATATGTCTTTCTGTGTGTCAATTGGATAAAATATTATTTTGTGTAAAGCTCACATAGTAACGGTGTATACAGTAATTTTATATTTTATTCCTATAGCATAATAATCATTGCAATAATAATTCATCTGATAATAAAAAAATAAAATAAACTATCGCTTCTCTCTTACTCAATATATTATTTCCCATCAGATATAAAATTTTCATCTTTATTTATATTTATCTTTATGATAAAGTCTCAGACACTTTTTATAACACGTTATCAGCACGATTACTCTAAAATTCCAACTTTTATATGTATACTTATAATACCATATAGTGTGTGGGTTATCACCTCTATAATAATATACTATTTTACAATGGTTGTTTCATGCACCATAATTATTTATTTCTGTTAATGGTCGGCTTGCCGTCGGATAATTTATTTACTGGTTTAATTATTTATTTCTATTAATGGTCGGCTTGCCGTCTGATAATTTATTTACTATTATAATTATTTATTTCTGTTAATGGTCGGCTTGCCGCCTGATAATTCATTTACTGTTTTAATTATTTATTTTTGTTCATGGACGGCTTAGCCGCCACATATTTTATTTACTGCTCATATGTGGATGACTCCGTCACCACAATATCACTGTTAAATATTTATTTATATTATGGTTATTATACAAGCTGGTTTAGTCACCTGTATATAAATATTTTATCTGAATTGGTAAATTTTATCAGATTGATTATTGAATATTTTCAGATTAATTTTTTTTTACACCATTATTTACAACGGTCACAAAGATTTTTTTTAAAAATTTTTCTACTTTTCAAACGGATGAACAGTATTTTGGCTGAGTATAAAACTCAATTGTGAGCTTGACTCCACACTTGATTATGAAGCCACGTCGGCCCTCCAAGTGTCATGTAAGATTGAAGTCTCCCCTCTCTAGTCATACTTTTCGCAATAGCTCTTGTAATCCCATTAGCCGAAGGTCTAGCCTTACGAAACTCACACACCTCAAATTCATGCCTAATCTGACGAATTTGGTCCACAATGTTCTGATATCGTGGCCAGTTACGTGGTTATAAAACCGCCAATATAGCCAAAGTATTATCAGAAACCACATCGACCTTGTGACAGTGAGAGTCTCACAGCCTTTCCATTGCCCATAAGATACATTTCAACTCCGCAATCATTTTAGAATTTGTTGCCACAAACGCATGTCGGCTATGTAGCAAAGCATTCCTATCATGATCACGCAAAATCCATGACCCACCAAACAAAGATGTTGCATTCACCCAGAAAAAAGTAATGTTGCATTTAGTTAAACCTTCCCTAGGTTTACTCCATTTCACCTCCGTAGTGACATCTATATTCGTATTCGCATGTGCCGCCGTCTCCTCCACGTTCAGTGCTATCCAATTTCATATTATCCTATTGATGAAAATTGTTACTCTGCGATCGCATAATACACGATATTCTCTATTGAAGAAGAATCTTCTACATACCGCATTTATCTGAAGATCAAAACTAATGTAAAAGGGTTCTGGTGAACACGTCAGCATAAGGCGATTTAGAGGCAATTATAGTTTTCCAAGTTCTCAGCTGCACACAAGGGTTCTGGTGGCTCTGCCGCCGCCAGTTTCTTCTGATGGTAACGCCGAAAGTGGAAGGAAATCATCAGTCTGATTCGGATTCAGCCAAAGAGATACCAAAGAAGCCTACATGGGCCAATATTGTAAAAAATAGACCTAGTCTTTCGAAGCATGTTTTTCAAGTATCTGTTCACGAAGGTATCAGTACCAGGTGAGGTTTTAGATGATAGGTTGGTTTCTATCTACATCTATGGGAAGATTTTCTGGTGGGTCGGTTTCAATCTACAGCCCCTCACGTAGCAAAGATCCATGTAATTGTCAACAAGATTTGGCCTTTTGAAGACAAAATAGTTTGCATAGATGTGTTTAAGATCAATGACAATATGGTGAAGTTCAGAATACGAGATTCTTCAACAAGGTCCAGGATTTTGAGAAGAGGTATGTGGAACATTGCTGACGTCCCAATGATCGTATCCAAATGGACTCCGATCATTGAGGACACATAGCCAGAGATAAAGTCCATTCCTATGTGAGTAATTATGAAGAATGTCCTACATTCAATGTTTTCTTGGAAGGGATTAGGTTTCTTGGCAAGTGCAGTAGGAGAGCCTAAGCGGTTGCATTCGAAAATTAAATTGTGCACAAAGTTTGATGAAGCAAAAGTGTTTGTAGAAGCTGATATGTCCAAGGAGCTCCCAAAGATGCACCTGCTTAAACTAAGGAATGATGAGGAAGTACTGGTAGAGTTTTCCTACCCATGGCTGCCTCCGAAATGCAAATCTTGTGAGAAATGGGGCCACCTATCGGACAATTGTGTAACA
The DNA here is from genome assembly GCA_900406555.1 of Pseudoturritis turrita. Taxonomy (NCBI): domain Eukaryota; kingdom Viridiplantae; phylum Streptophyta; class Magnoliopsida; order Brassicales; family Brassicaceae; genus Pseudoturritis; species Pseudoturritis turrita. Next base: position 226,561 of record OVBL01000683.1, read on the forward strand.
AATCTGACAAACGTGACCATCCTCAAACGGGCAAACAGAGAGATGAACTGTTAGAAGTTACAGAGGATTTGGGTGATAACACCTCCGATTCTGGTAACTTGCAGAACAATAAGGTACATGAACTATTGAACACAGTCCTAGAGCCTGCTCAGAATGACGTTACAGAAAGTATGGAAGATAAGGAGGACACGGAGCCAGAGGTTGTAATTGTGGAGGAGGGAAATCAATCTGATGAAATAGAGCAGAATGTGTGGAAAGAAGTTTCACCCAACAAGATTGGGAGACAATCAGAAGCAAAGCAAAGTGATAATCTAATCTCTGCCCCTTCTCGTTATTCTGTTTTGGGGGGATACTAAAACAGATGTAGACATGGGACTGGTAGAGTATAAGGAGACGGAAGAAGGTGAAATACAGCATGGAGATACAATTGAACAAAGTCAAAAAAATTCTATGAAGAATGATGATCCGGGAACCAGGATTTCCCTTCATCGTGTTTCAAAGGCCTCACATAAGTATCTATCGGATTCTCAAGCATCCACCACTAAGGACGTTCCTAGTGTTGTGGGAAAGAAGAAACCCAATAGAAAAAATTAGTATGTCGGGTTTCTTTTGGAATGTTCGCAGCCTAAATAAATCTACAAAATATTCTGTAATAAAGAAGTGGGTTGAGGATGATCAATTTAAATTTGGTTGTTTGATCGAAACAAGAGTAAAGGAAGGAAAGGCTGGAAGAGTGGGATACACTATTTTTAAATATTGGTCAATTCTCACAAACTACGAATATAGCCCTCGTGGTCGTATTTGGGTTGTGTGGAGGAATGATGTAAGACTTACTCCTTTTTATAAAAATAGTCAGGTCATTACATGCTTAGTTAAGTTGGAGGATCAAGAGGATGAGTTTTTTTGTTCTTTTGTTTACGCTTCAAACTTCTTGGAGGAGCGTAAAGTGTTATGGAAAGAATTGATGGATCATCATAACTCTCATATCATTGGAATGAAACCGTGGATACTAGTTGGTGACTTTAATGAGATTCTAGATATGGAGGATCATTCTGGTAGAACTTACCAACTATCAGCCCCGGAATGAGAGATTTTCAGGCTATGGTAAATCATTGTTCGCTTACGGACATGGCTTCTCATAGCCCTTTGTATACTTGGTGTAATAAAAGAGAAGGTGGTTTGATTTTGAAGAAGTTGGACAGGGTTCTAGTTAATGACGTGTGGGTCCAAAAATATCCACAATCATATAACGTATTTGAAGCATGGGGGTGTTCGGATCATCTTCGTAGCTGTATACATTTTGCTGCAGACACAATCGCCAATAGGAGAAGACCATTTAAGTTTGTGAATGCAGTGGCTGAGTTGGCGGATTTTAAACCAATGGTTGCGGATTACTGGAGGGAAACATAGCCTATTTACCTGTCTACTTTGTCTCTATTTCAGTTTTCAAAGAAGCTGAAGTGGTTAAAACTATTGATACGAAATCTGGCAAAAGATAGATAGGGAAATTTGGTTAAAAAGGTTAAAGAAGCTTATGCTGAGTTTTGTGAAAAGCAGCAGAAAAACTTAAAAGATCCATCACGGCAAACTATGGAAGCGGAGAATATAGCCTATAAGAGGTGGGAATTCGTTGCGAGTTTAGAGGAGAAATACTTGAAACAAAAATCCAAGATACATTGGTTGGGGATTGGTGACGAAAACAACAAAATATTTCATAGGACAGTGACAATGCGTGAGGCTCAGAACTCAATTAGAGAGATCATAAGTCATGAGGGCAATGTGCTTAAAGACGGACCTGGGATAAAGACAGAGGCTGAGAAAATTTTCCGACGGTTTTTGCAATAAAAACCAAATGATTTTGAGGGCATGACAATAGAACAGCTTCAAGATATGCTATCGTTTTGATGTACGGAGGATGATAATCGACTACTAACTAAAGAGGTATCATCGAAAGAGATAAAAAGGTATTTTCTATGTCAAATGACAAGTATACGGGACCGGATGGTTACACATTGGAGTTTTACAAAGAGATTTGAGAGATAATTGGAACATAGTTTACTACTGCAATCCTATCTTTCTTTCTGAAAGGGTTTCTGCCGAAGGGCATCAACTCTACCATCTTATCTTTGATACCGAAGAAAACAGAGGCGAGGGAGATGAATGATTATAGACCTATCTCTTGCTGTAATGTTATCTATAAAGTCATCTCCAAGGTTATAGCGAATCGACCCAAGCAGATACTCCCAAAGTTTATTGCAGCAAACCAGTCCGCATTTGTAAAGGATAGGCTATTGATAGAAAATTTACTACTAGGGACGAAGCTAGTATAAGAATATCACAATAACACAGTCTCTGCTCGTGATATTAAAATTGACATATCAAAGGCTTTCGACTCTGTTCAATGGCCTTTCCTCCTCAATGTTCTGTCTGCAATGAATTCCCCTCCAATGTTCACGCACTGGATCTCTCTGTGCATCACTACGGCCTCTTTTTCGGTACAAGTAAACGGAGAACTAGCGGGTTATTTTGGAAGTGAGAGGGGATTATGTCAAGGTTGTTCCCTCTCCCCTTATCATTTCGTTATAATGATGGATGTGCTCTCGAAGTTATTAGATAAAGCTGCCACGACGCATCAGATTGGTTATCACCATCGATGTAAGAATCTTGGATTGACCTATCTTAGTTTTGCCGAGGATATTATGATTCTAACAAATGGCAGAGTAAGGTCTGTTGAAGGTATTGTCAAGGTTTTCAACGAATTTGCAAAAGCTTACGGCCTAAAGATTAGTATGGAGAAGTCCACGCTTTACTTGGCAGGAACCTCAACAAGGATCCGACAGGAGATGGAGACTCATTTTTCTTTTGATTCAGGCCAGCTTTCGGTGAGATACTTAGGGCTCCCGCTTTACCAAATGCATGACGACGAATGACTATCTTCCGCTGATAGAGAAGATAAAGAAACAGATTGGAACTTGGAAATCTCGCTTCTTGTCCTATGCGGGAAGATTGAACCTCATAAGCTCAGTCATATGGAGTATTACGAATTTTTGGTTGGCTGCATTTCGGCTGCCGCGAGCTTGCATCCGGGAAATCGATAAATTATGCTCTGCTTTCCTCTGGTCGGGCATGGAGCTCAATTCTAGGAAAGCAAAGATCGCTTGGGAAGATGTGTGTCGTGCAAAATATGAGGGTGGCTTAGGACTAAGATCTCTGAAAGAAGCAAATGATGTATGATGTTTAAAACTTGTATGGAGAATAATTTCGCATCAGCCTTCTTTGTGGGTGGAATGGATCAGAATGTATGTTCTCAAGTCTGATTCTGTCTGGTCAATACGGGAGGATAAGAACCTAGGGTCATGGATGTGAAATTTTTTTATCAAGTACAGAGCCGTAGCAAAAGATCTCTACAGAGTTGAGGCCCATAGTGGTCAATCCACTCTGTTTTGGTATGATAACTGGTCGGAGATGGGCTGTTTGATAGATATCACGGGACCTCGAGGTGTTATTGATATGGGCATACGAAGGTACGCATCTATCGCTGATGCTTGGGACACAAGAAGAAGACGCAAACATCGAGTAGAGATTCTAAACACTTTGGAAGAAATGTTACAATTGCAACGATGTAAGAGGTCCGGGGCAGAGGATGTGGTTTTATGGAGAGGAAAAAGGGATGTATTCAAGAAAAAATTCAGCACAAGAGATACTTGAAATCACATTCGAACAACCTCGAGCGAATTCGCTTGGCATAAAGTAGTATGGTTCACCCATGTTACACCGAAATACTCTTTTTGTACTTGGCTTGCAATCTGGAACCTTCTGTCGACAGGGGATCGAATGAACATATGGGGTGTTGGAGCAAACTCGTCTTGTGTTCTTTGTCTTCAACCATTGGAGACAAGGGATTATTTGTTCTTCTCGTGTGTTTATTCTTCAGGGATTTGGACTGCTCTTACGAAGACCCTCTTCGGAGCAAATTACTCCATCGATTGGCAAACCATGGTCACATACATCTCGGATAATAACCTGAATCGCACACAAAGCTTCATCGCACACAAAGCTTCATCGCTCGATACGTGTTTCAGGCATCAATCCACACTATATGGAAAGAAAGAAATGCAAGAAGACATGGTGAGTCTCCGACACCGCAATCTCAGCTGCTCAAAATCATTGACAAACAAGTGAGAAATCAACTGCTCTCGATCAAATTAAAGGAGGACAAAAGGTACTATGATGGACTCCAAACTTGGGTTGGTGTTACAATGCAAATTGTAAATTAGCCTAATCTTTGGTTCCTAGCTTTCAAAATAATCCAGAAGAAGATGCAATTGTTGTAAAACAGTTTCTTTTGAATTAATTTAACATTAAATTCAAAGAAAAAAAAAAAACCTTCTAGTATTGATGAAGAATCTTCTAGAATCAATTTCATTTTTCTGGAATCAATATTTGTTTCTCCAAAATTGTGAATTTTGTTTTGATTAAATAAGGATAATATAATATTCAAGTAAGTTAAATAATGATATTATTAGAATTTTCAAAATTTGATGATATTGTTGACCATAAAATCTGTTTGTGTGTTATTTTTTTGTTTTAAATATGTAATAAATTATAATATTAGAGATTGGATTTATGATGATGTTACATGACAAAAGAGTAAAATGTACTCCCTTATTTTGCTTAAAGGAAAAAACACAAAATGGTAAATGCACAATCACCAAATTTAGGAGCACAATAATAAAGCAAAAAGTTTTGGGAGGAAAAAAAAAAGAAGCAAAAAGGAGTTTCTCTGACGTGGCGAGTGAGAAATGGCTTGTGAGGAGCACACTCTTCCACATCTTCTACACTCTTCTTCTTATCATCACATTCCTCTTCTCCACTGATCCCACCATACTTTTCTCAATGGCGACGATGCATGTTCCTCCGGCGACTCTTTACGCCGGTAAACCCTCCGCGGCCTTATCTCCGACGACTCGAAACGACACCCTAGTACTCCACAGACCCACCAACCGTAGTTCCGGTCTGGTCCTCAAATCGTCTTTCTTGCCGTATTTTTCGATGAGACCTCTACCCAAATCTTCTTCTTCTTCTTCTTCTTCTGCTGCCTCTCCCAGATTCTCCATGCGTGTCGCCTCCAAACAAGCCTATATCTGCCGTGATTGTGGGTCTGTTTAAAACCCTCTTCTTATTCTCTCTTCTTCAATTCTCCAACATTCAAATTTCATCTAATCTCTTTCCCAGGTATATTTACAATGACAAAACTCCATTCGACAAGTTACCTGATAAATATTTCTGTCCAGGTTTGGTGATTCATCCTTCTGATTAACATTTAAGTAAGTTGTTGATCTGACCAGTTTTTTTAGTGGAATTGTGTTTGGTTTTCAATGGGGTTTTAGTGTTTTTGCAGTGTGTGGTGCTCCTAAACGACGGTTTAGACCGTACATGCCGGATGTGAGCAAGAATGTCAACGACAAGGATGTGAGAAAGGCCAGAAAAGCTGAGCTCCAAAGAGACGAAGCCATTGGGTAAAAAAAAAACCTTCCTTTTTCATCCAGTTTTACATCTTTGCCACTCTGCTTCTCTCATATATATTCTTGTGGCAAATCACGCAGGAAGGCTTTGCCGATAGCAATTGCTGCTGGGGTTTTAGCTCTAGCAGCTCTTTACTTTTATGTCAACAACACCACGTGAATGGAGCATCACCAAGGAGCTACATTCTGCTTTTGCAGCCGTGTATTTTTGTTTTGTATTTACATTCATCTTCGACTTGTTGGCAAACTGTGATCAAGTAAAGTATTGAGCTTTCTATGTACCAAAACCATATTGAAAATGGCCAAGATGAACAAAGAGGTTAAGTGTGATACAAAGGAAGCAGACAATAGAAAAGGGGTAAAAGTTGGCTAGTCTTCTTGCAAGATGAGGGATCCTTGAATTGGTTTATCGATTGAAGATTGATAAAGGATGTTCAAAGCAGATAAGTTTTCATTGATGCTCGAGGTTGTTGCTGGCTTGAACTCGTATGGGCCTTGCTTTGGCCCCCAAACCTGCAATGTCCCAAAACCAAAACCCCTTTTATTATAAAATTTATGAGATTTTCGAATAAGACTTCCGATGATATGATACGAGTGAGAAAGATGGGATGAACCTGGTTTCGATTTTCATCAAAGCCGCGATCCCAAAGGTGTATCTCATTGTTTTTCAGGACTGCAAGATCTGAAGTACAATAGCTAGCCCCGTTCTGCAATCCGAGAATGAAACTTCAGTGCTTTTGGGTGAAAGAAGACGTGTAAAACCAAGATATTATGATTTTCTTATAAGACCAATACCCATGAATTTGGAAATCCACCGGGTGAAGTTGAGCCTTCATACAAGCAACGTTTCCCACGGTCACAACAATTGAGGTGTATAGTTGTCAAATGCTCCCCAATGTCCTATTAGTTTGATCCACTGTTAGTTTGATTTCCAGTAACCAGATATCTTGTAACACCTCTATTGATAGAAGACCTTAAGACTTACACCGATAACTTCTTCAGGAAGTGGGCGTTGGTCCTTAGGGCGGTCACAGAAATTTTTGTATTCCTCGGCGTCTCTGATCGCATATGAACTTACCTGGCATTAAATACTGCTTAATACTCTATTGTAATGTAACACATAAGAAGATAACAACAACTCATATCCTCACCTGGACATCACATTTCAGCTCTTTTGGACATGGCTTAACCATGTATAATCTCTGGAATCAAACAGAGGTAAAACAATGAATATGAGTTGAGCAGCTTTGTTTCAAATGGAATCAAACAAGAGAAGCCATGAGGGAATGCATACTTGACGAAACGGTTTCTGAGGAGTCCTCCAAAATGCCTGAGGAACATGAAGAAAAACACATTCATACGGGAGTGTACATCGAGTTATGTAGTTGCAAGAGAGAAGTAAGAGATTACCTGTTCGAGATACAAAACCTCCGAGCCATCCACCATCTCAGCAGCTGGGCAGCTCAGCATTCTGCACAAGTATTTCAAACTCAGATGCCAGAAACAAAAGCTAGAGATAGATATCAACAGTTTCAATCTTGAAAATCATTAGCATTAACTCGAGAACCAAGTTCCTAAACAGCATCAAGGTTAAATTCTAGAAGAAGGATAACTAGTACAGAAACTAATTTCTAACCAAATTTCGAGAAAGCAAAATAGAATTCCACTAGAAATCCGACAGGTCTCTTTTGTATGATGAACAAGTTTGAGATCACAAACCTTATGTTGAAGTAATTCTCAGGATCCCTTGACGCCTGCTCCCTCGAAAACTTCAACACCATGTAAAACAAAAACCTCAAATCAGAGACACAAAAAAAAACATAACTTCATGCTAAGACACTGAAATTCATAGCCGAAACCAGAGTTTTCCATGAAAAAGCAGTAAAAATCAACCCAAAATTTCCTAGTTCCGAGTTGAGGAGTCCTAAGTAAGTGCAAGTAGAGAGAAGAGAGAAAGAGCATTGAAATTGAGAATAAACCTTCTCTCCGGTGAGTGAGCGAGAGACGACGCGAGCGTGATCCCTACGAGTGGTGGATTTAGTAAGACGCTTGAGGAGAAGAGCGCCGCCAATGAGAACCAGAGTCTTAACCACCAGGCCACGAGCACGGCTCCACCCGTTGGAGCTCGACTCCGGATCCGAACCCGACCCGGTACACATAAAACGCTTTCGATTTAGTCCAAAGCATCCATCTTTAGCATCTGTTGTACCTAGAGAGCAGAATTTTTTTGCCGATCAGCAGTTGCAAAGAAGAGGATGAGAAGAAGGAGGAGGAGGGTGTGCGATCGATGTTTTTCGCTTCTCCGAACCAGTGGTGAGATTGTTTGCCACGTGTAACCTTTCCATCATTTTTTTTTCACCTTGTAAGTTTTTATTTTTTTTAACACGAGAACAAAAAAAAACCCATCAAGGAAATACCGAAAGAAAGAAAATTGGAGTGTATAAGACACAAAAAAACATAACTTAAAATTGACCAAAAATTTTCATTTGACTTAATCCTATCCATTGGATTTAAGGTTTTTTTGTTAGTTTTTACATTTTTTTATTTTTATTATGTCATCCCACAAATTAACTTATACTGAAATCCAACAAAAAGGCAGATGGAGATACAAACTCACGAGATTTTCAGTTTGTCGTTTATCCTTCGGAGTGACAATGTATGTGCCGATATCTTTGCAAAAAGAGCACGAGTATGTGGTTATCTTTTTTTTTATGTATGTCAGACAGATCCGAAATAACTTGTTCTACAAGACAATCATCATACCATTTTCAATTGATTTAATCTATTGGACTCATTGACAAAAAAAAATATACAAACTCATGAACGTTAGAAACTAAACTCGCAAAGACTTAACGACACACATCTCTTATAGAGAGAAGGACACATCCCACATATTGGGATGACATTGTATAAAACTGTTTTGGGATATGCATGTGGGTGATGCACCCTAGTAAAAGGGCCGATTGGTAATAATCGTGACTATAGATTTTTGCTATAGGCTTTTGGCTGTAGAGATTTTGGCTGTAAAAACTGTAACTATAACTTTAAATATTGATAAAAGTATGATTGGTAATTTAAGGTGTAGATTTTAATTTATTAATGCAAGAACATATAAAGACTAGCATAAAATGAGAAAAAAATAAAAACATAAACATAAAAAAGTAAAATGTGAATGTCAAATAAATATCTAGTTTTGCACGGCTTAAACTTTTTTACTATGAACATTTTATATTTATTGTTTCGAATTAACGTATTGTTCTATCAAAATTTTTAAAGTTATTGTTATAACATCCAAAAAAAAATTAGAAATAACAAAATATGAATTTATTTAATATAAAAATTAAAATAGTTTTTCTTAACCATATATATATATTTCATTTATGTTCAAGAAAATTTAATTTAAACTAATCATCTAGATTTTATTTAGATTTTATTTTGATTATGCTGAATATTTTGATATTTTCTTTATCCATAACATCCTTTTTTATTATTGAAGAAAGGGTGATTTGCAACAATAACAAAAAAAATTTATAATATACAAACTAACTAAAATCTTAGAAAAAATAGGGAGAGATGGGGAGAAAAAAAGAAAAAAATTGGTTAATTTGTATATTATATATATATATATATTTTTTTTTTTTGGTTATATATGTCAAAGGTTGTGAAAACGTCGTGGGACAATGACCGGACGTGACTTTTGAAATCTAAAAAAGTTACCTTACTTTTGAGGGAGTCATGGTGTTGTCTTGGGGGATTTTGTTTATTTAGTGTCCATGCCATTGCAAGTAAATCTATTTTCCGGACATTAGAATATTTTACATTGGAAGTGGAGATCATTCCAACACTAATTTATCATGGATACATGTATTGCCAATTAATTTTGAATTAAAAGCTGGTATAATTCAAGCTACGATAGATACAATGGTTCATTGATAAAAAAATCAGTAATGCAATCATCAAATATCGACTTCCTTATTGCAGATTTTGGATACTGTTCGAGAGTAATTATAGGGAAAAAAGCTTTGCGCAATTGTTTCTTTAGTTTTTCCACGAATCGATTTGATTCTTCCTACATGTGACATTTGTTCTTTCACCTACTGCCACCAAGCTCACGTTTGATCTTTGAAATGAGTAACTACCAAGGAAAAAAGCATATTATCAAACACGCCTTTTAAAATTTAACAACTCCTTTGTTGCAGTGATCCAATCAAGCAACTCTTTGGGTTGTAAAGTGCCATGGAAATCTGGAAAATCAATCTTGAAATCCAATTTCCACTTCTAATTATCGAAACTGTGATCTGAGTTCGACGGTGCTACTTGATCGGTTGCTTATCGTTCGTCGCGAACCGGTTATTGTTTTCGCTTTCTTCAGCTTCTTCGTCGAAGAGTGGAACATCCCGTTGGAGAATTCGCATGGATTACCGCATGTAGAGATAGTTTCCATGGACTGTCGCAACACGTCACACATATTTTATTGAAACTCTGCCAATACTTTTTGCAAGGCGTTAGTTTGCTCGTTTCTCTGTTGTTGATTCTTTCGTGGCGGTATGATAATGACCATTTTGTTTCTGATACCAACTGTTGTAGCTCGACTATGATAAATAAAAGGGTTTGTTGATCCAAAATAATAACTGAAACACTCGTTATCTTGGGATCATTTATTCCAAAAAAAGGAATGCCGAAAACAAGGAACAATGAGATCAATATCTCTCTCTTTATTAACTCAACCAAAAACCAACGATGAATGAAACAAAAAATTTCTACTTATACTACTCCTAATGATAATCTTAAATCTTCGAAGAAGCTAATTTGATCAGAAAAAATGTAAGATAAGATAAGAGTTATAACAAACTTCCAAACTCAAAGATTATTGCTAATTAAAAGAAAACATAAACGAAAGACAAAACCTAACACTTAAAACAAAAGATAAAGCCCACAGAGACATGATGTATGCTACATCAAAAGCCCCTACTTTCACATGGTATCAGAGCCAGTAAACCCAAACGGGTATAACCGATCCAAAGAGAAAGTAGAAATAACAATCATCTCGCGGCAGCGTGTTAGAATATCTCACAGTTTGAAGTGAAGATAATTCAAACACTAATATATTAAGGATATGGGTCTTTTTCCTTCCAATTGATTTTGAGTTGTAAACCTATAATCTCACATCGGGATGGTCTGAACAAAATCGAGTAAAAGTAGGGGCATTATCCTGCGATAGAAGGAGGCATGTTCTCGTTCCACATAGCGTTTCTACGATTTGCCATAGAGAGTGCAGATGGGTTATGGAAACCAAATCGTCATGAGCTGGCCAACAATTATATGACATGACGTTTTGGCATCCGAGTCTTTATTGATTGTTGATCCTATCATTGAGACGGATTATTCGAATTACTCGTTTATAAATTTTTTTTTTTAATAATGAAATTATCTAAAAATTTCCAAAAAATTCAGAAATTTTAGAAATTACCGGAATATATGTCCCAAAGTTGACCCTTGTATAAATTAGTAAGAGTGTGAGAAGTGATTTTAGCTACCAAATTTTCCAAACCCGTCCCATTATCCATATACCCATTCATGTCTCTTTGACGAAAACACTTTGGATAATATTTTCCAATTCCCAAATTACCCGTTCTCGACTCTTTTCCACTATTTCCTGTCCCGATTCCTGAAATGAACACCCCTATATTATCAAGTCTTGTCTCTTCGACAACCAAACTAAAAACTACTTTAAAAGGCTTCTGAGAGAAACACCGATATGATGAAACTAACTAGCATGTTTTTGTAGTTTGATTGTTTAAAATACAAGAGTTGATATGAAAACTAACTAGTATGTGTCTTTAGTGTGTGTGTTCTTATTCCTAATTGGTTTTTATAAGCAAAACTAATTATCAACCCAAAATTTATAAAAAGTACAAAAGGAATTATTGAACATAAAGGAATGAATATTATTCTTAGAAATGAAAGAAAATGATGGATAATATCACTATGAACATATATTAAAACGAAACATTATCATAAAAAAGGAAACGAAAGCATAAAATAAAGATGTCGAGAGATAAATTATTTATTCATATCAACTCTTGACAATCAAACTATATAAACTAAATGTAAAAGCTTTGTTTTAGAAACACCGAGTAAGAACAAAACACCAAGCAAGTCCCAATCCATTTTGTCATTAGAAATTAATCTCACGTCTCTCGGCGAAAAACTTTCCAGTGATAGCTTGATCAGGCAGCAGTGCAAGCCAGACTCCAGTGTCAGCACCATCTTCTGCTGAGATGTTCCCTGCATAACCCGTCATCGCGGTTTTTACCCAACCGGGACAAAAGCAGTTTGCATATATCTTCTTTCCTTCTGGTCTCTCAGATAGTTCTTTTGCTAGTACTCTTGTGTATGCGTTCACCGCCATTTTGGAAACAGAATAGTCTGTGAATGAATGTGGCCAACCTCCTGACTCCCACGTTCCTTCTTCCACTTGTTTCAGAAACTCTGACACTGTTTTGTCCACGATTTCCTCTGTAAGAGATTCCACATCCATAAGTTCCGCTCTCACGGCTTCATTCTCAAGTTTCTGTTGAAGAGAATCGAGTAAGAATTTGTTGTTGCAACATAATGTTAAGAGGAAAACAAACAGAGAGAGAGATAGGTACACTGTGTCGGCCTTTTAATCTGCCGAGCCTTGAGGTGACATTGACAATACGAGCACCTGGAGAAGCATGTCTCATGAGTGGAATCATGGCTTTGATTATGTTCTTGGTGCCATAGTAGTTGGTAGATATAACCATATGAGAAAACTCAACAGAGTTATCTGTTCCAACATTGTAGTTTACACCTGCATTGTTTATCTACAAGAGAGAGAGAGAGAGAGAGATTTTTCACCACATGATATAAAGCATCAACTTAATGCCCAAATCATGAAAAAGAATGATAAATCAAACTTACTAAAACATCAACAAATCCGTATTTATCCTTAATCCATTTGCAGAACAATTGAATTGAGGAAGAGTCCAGGATATCGAGGCGGTGGAAATCAACATTGAATCCACCTTCTTGGAGGACTTTGGCGGCTTCGACGCCTACATTCTCGTCTCTAGATGTTAGAATAACAGTTAAACCATGTCCAGCCAATTGTCTCACCATCTCAAATCCTATGCCTCTATTCGCACCTGTTACCACCGCCACAGTTTCAGAGGTCCACCACCTAAAGGAAAAACCATCCCTTTTAATCATAACAAAGATCAAATGAATCGAAAACTTGCAATAAAGTAATTTCCAATATGAGATACCTTTGGTGATCGGAGTAAGGAATGGTACGAAGGAGGGAGATCTCCTGGAGTCTCTTGTCTCGTTTTTCTCTCGATTTCTCTTTGCTTCCCACCATTTTCTCACGATTCTGGGTTTGTTTTTTTTTTATTTTCTGGGAATTGTATGGACACAGAGCTTCGTCGTCGTTGTCATCTCCCTCTCCCTCTCACAGATTCTTCTCATAGTTTCTGTGGGTCAAAGGTCAATCCCCCATTTTTTGCGCGAATTTTCTGTGGCCTCTCGTTTCAGCTTCATATGATTTCTTCCTATTTTTAGTTCCTTGGAACAGAAATTGTTCATTTTGGTTCAATTTCTGTAATGAGACCGGTTGGTCTCTCTCGAAAACGGCCAATTTATGCATTACAAATAATATGTGCCCTAGACATTTCCGATTCCGATTTTTTGAATTTTCGTACTCAAACTAGTAACTAAAATCTATATTGATTGTGACGAGTTAAACGGTAAAATATGTTGAGTTGGATGCAATGTCAGCACCACATCATCCCATCATCTGGATCACCAACAATAACAATTAATCAGCTGTCATATCTTTATTTTATCTTTTAAATATAAAAATATAAAAACCAACTTTTTTAAAAAAGTCAAAAGATCAATTTTTGTTTTCTCCATACTTCATTCTCTAAATTTATATACTATTCTACAAATCTTTATTGTCCAAATAAATGATTATATTTTCATTTTACAAGTCTAAAAAAAAAAAAACTTGTAATTAACTTATTTACGTGGAACTACATTCTCAAAATAAAACAAGTTCAATAAATATTATTAAGTGTGTTGAATAAATGTGTAGAGTAAGAGTGTTGAATAAGTTTGTGGAGAGAATAAGGCCAACCTAGACATCATATTGTCCGTTGAATAAGTTGTAAAATATCTAAAGAATATACCATGTAATATTCCTTAGGCTTAGTACTATAAATACCAAAGCTTGGTAGGAGTTTAGGATAAAGCCAAGTGTGAGAGTTAAAGTTGAGAGTCTTTGTAATCATTTGAGCGTTGTTGATAATCAAAGCTTTCGCCTCTTAATATATATATCATTCTTCCTTAATACAGTTCTAATACCCATTTGATCCTGAAAAACCTCATTCGTGGTTGTACCTACTATGTGTCTGTAATTTTGGTATCAGAGCCATGACAGTCTAAGCTTGAAACTCTTATCTTCCTAAGAAATACTATGCCAATGAGTTGTCTTCAATTATAAGCTAGTATGGAAAGTATGCTCTGTGGTTGCCACTTAGTGGATCCTCCACACCAGAAAATTTAGCTAAGCTAAGAAAAAAGAATATATAAGAAATATTCACGAGGTCATAACGCTCAAGGTACCTTGAGGCTTCATACGAAGAAATTGCCTCGGTTATGTAGCAAAATACCTCATGAATGCTCTCTCTATATTCTCGGCATCAAATGGTAAAGAAAAAACTCATGGTTTATTATTCCAAAAGGATAGATAAGAACTAAAGTACTCTGTCTTGGTCTCTGGTCTTAATACACACATGGGAAGTACATCTTTTCTCCCCAACAGACATTCCTTCAGAAAATCAACTTCTAGTAAAATAGACTTTATCTATGAATTAAAATATGTAAGTGATGATAGTAAAGTCCATATCACCCAGTTACCCCTTCTCAATCCATATAAAGCTTTCGCAAAACCAAACTCCACCCTCCCAAAAAGTCATAAAACATGTGTTTGGTTCCAGCAAACACGCTCGAAAATAGCTCATTCTAACCTCACAGTTGGAACAGCACTTGGTGCCAGCAACTGAAACAAAACAGATGATCCCTCTCCGCTTCAATGAAGGGATGATTCATCAGTGGAGATATCATGGCTATACCCACCTTCATTATGGAGCAATACGCTTGGCGTTAACTCTTCGCGGAAGAAAAAGTTTACCTGTAGTGGCAAGAGTTGCTCAACTCAACACTAGATACAGAGAATACCAGCAAACTTGCATTGTAACTCTCCAAACAACTTTAAATGCAGGCACAGTATTCGTCACCCTCTTCCCAAATTACAACGTAGCGCTTAAAGATCCACAAATCTATCAAAACATGCAAATCCAATTACAAATCACATGCCCTCCACAAGTAGGGAATACATACGCAGCAACACTCCACCACCAGATGGCATATATGGTCCAGAATCATGCCATGCATTTGAGTCTCCCACGAGACACATAAGATGCATTGCTCATACAATTAGAATCATAACACAGTCCATCGTGTATCCATATTCCTAGGAAAATCCCTAGAGATGAGCTAATCAAGCTACTCCCGGAATCATGGGTGACCAATTATGAGAAACTTCACGAAAACAGTACGCCAACACAATTCGTTGATTCCTTCATTCACAGAAGGAAAGACGTAGCTATTGAGATAGAATTCAAACAACAAAATGAAGACGCATACTTGTCGTGAGTAACGATCGAATACTTCAACTCACTTGGAGATCCTATTTATTCATTCAAGGATGCAACGGGTCACAAATTCTTTGATATATGTGATTGTCCAAAGTGCTTAATGGAAGACTCACATGAAGAAGAAACTCCAAAACAAATGAGAAGGAGAAGAAAATCATCCCAACAAATGCTAAAGGAACGATATGAGTCAGGAGATTCACAAGTTGGCCTTCTCGGAGATCCTACTGGAAAGAATTTTGAATACCATGTCTTGTATTCAAACCAATCAGCTCCAACAATTCCAGATAGAGAAGATGTCCGATTATGCTATATGTTTAGTCCTTCATCCTCCCAAAAACCAACCTTTCCACCACAAGTATTCGAACAAGGCAACATAAAGCACTCATGGAAGATTAGAAACCCAAACATAAAAAATCCAAATGGTTTAATGAAGCAGATCAGTGCAGCAGAAGCAACCCTAAACTGGCAAACAGAAAATGCAGTGGCCCAAAACCATCTCTTGAGTCAAATAAAGAGAAAGGTATCAATTTTGGATCTTTCTATTAAATAAATAAACAAAAACATATCCTCTTTCCACCAAGAACTCCTCCACTTGGCAACTACTGTTTCCATAACTTCCCCCTTCATACACCAAAAGGAGCCAGAGCTAAAATCCCTCGAGGCACAATTACACTCCTTACAAAACCAGCGCAAAACCTAAGCCCAAATACCATATGATATCTTCACACCCTATCCAATCTACACCCTACCTTACATGGTCAAAACATATATCATAATCTTTCTCCAAAGACCCCAACCATTTTGGTTCATCCTCTTTCTTACCAACTAGTGTTGTTGAAGAACAATAATATTTTAAAGAAGAAACAATCAACTGTTTCAGTGGAAAGAGAAATTCTAAAGTCCCATGCACTAGACACTTCAAAGACACAACCTTTATCTGAAAGAAGCGGACCACAGTTCATGGTAGAACACGCCAAAAATCTAATCTCTAGTTTCTTCGAGAAAGTAGCAAAACAAGAAAAGGGCCCCGAGCAACAACGTACGTCAAAAAAATCTGAAAGTCCACAAAACAGTTCAGAAGAAGAAGTCCTAATTCCAGATTTCTTGATGGTGGAACCTGTAGTAGAAGAGGAAGATATGAAAATTGACGGACGAAACATATATGAAGATAGACGAGAACCTCAAGGTGCACATCTTCCAACAGATTGGAATCCAAGAAACTACACTGAACCACATCATGGTTTCTCCTTTGATAATGTTCCTCCATCAAAATGGAGAGACAAAATCTATGAAATGCATGCATGGCTTACTGAACTGCTCAACCCAGGAGTTACTCTCCCTATAGTCATAGATAAGTTGGTCTCAAAATTCCATGGTCGCCTCAGACAATGGTGGATAAGTCTTGGTCAGTACCGACAACTGCAAATACGCCAGTCCCCGACAATTGACGCCTCGATTGGACATATCCACAACGAATTTCTTGGTACATGGGATCACTACACCATTCAAGCAAGAGAAGAATACCTTAGCATGGGATGTTGCTCCTTCAGAAGAAAGGATCTAGAAAGGCATTATGAAAGAATGTCAAAGAGATTTTACGCATTAAACGGGATAGACGACGTCTACCTCAAGCAGGCATACTTGAACTCACTTCTAGAACCACTTGGAAATGAGACCTCAAGAATATTATCTCTAAAAAACAAGGCCCTTAATCAAGCATCATTAGGAAAAATATACTAGATGTCACTTGCAGCTCTCGAAAAATTATGCAACCATCATAAATTCTTTAAACAACTACAAGAACAAGAAAAGTTTCTTAGAAAGCATGTGATCGTCCAGAACTCTCCATAAAATGTAAAGAAAAGAATTGCGGATGCTCCACAAGCTACAGAAGAGAGAAAAACCCCAAGACCAAATGGATGAAGAGATATCCTCAGTTATCTGGCGGAAAGAAATGGATATTCTTCAGAAAAACGAAATAAAGAGGTTTCAAGAAATTAGACAGATGCTACATCTACAAGAAAAAAGACACTATGCTAAGCAGTGCCCAAACAAGAAAAAGAGAGACAACCTCCTTGGATATCTATCCCATATCAAAGATATCGACGACTCAGATATTGAATCCATTTTCTCCCTCGATGACGAACCAACAAACGGCACAGTCCTTGCAATGGGGATTGAACAAGAAGACGACTCTTCAGAAGAATCTGACACTGAAGAAGAAGATGGCCGGTTCATGATATTCAACATTTACACACATGACGCTTGCAAAGCAAAACAGCCAAAAGAGGTAGAATTATCATATTCATCGCAACCATCTCCGAATGCCAAGATCTATATTTCCCCCACCAAATATGATAAGCCCATACCGGTCATAGCCTACTTTGACACGGGAGCCGCATATTCCATTATCAATCCAGGAATACTTCCATCCTCTTACTAGGAATCATGCTCAGTAGCATTCAAAGCAGCCAATGGCCAGATATTCCACATCTCATCATCAGTAAGCCTATCTATATATAACTCTTTCCAGGATATATGATTAAATCTAAAGTATATGGGTCTAATCTCCCGGGAAAAGACTTTATACTTGGATTTGATGTTCTACACAACCTCAAAAGAGTATCTTGGCATCTGAAATGCCTTCAACACAGAAACTACCTTTTACCTTGGACAACAGTCTCCCACCTGTACCATATGGAGATCTTGAACCCCATCAGAGATGAAATTTCCAAATCCTCTTGTGCCACCTCTCACTCATAATTCCTCACAAAATGCTCTTCACCACTATGGAAAAACCCAGACTTTTTGTTAGCCTTGCCCTTCAAAAAAAACGAAGATATCAACCCAACCAAGGCAAACCACGCAGGAATCAATCCAGATCATTACAACCTTGCGTTTGAAGAGGTAAACCAGCTACCAAAAGAAGATCTTATTGAAAAAACTACTTCACCATGGGCATGCGAAGCATTCTATGTCAATAAAAGAGAAGAACAAATTCGAGGAAAATTGAGATTAGTCATCAACTACCAACCACTCAACACTTTCTTGTCGATGATAAGTTTCCTTTACCAAAATACGAAGTCTTATTCCAAAAACTTCCTCAAGCACATGTCTTCTCCAAATTCAACTTAAAAACAGGATTTTGGCAGCTCATAATCAAACAAGAAAAAGGCCTAAGACGGGTTTTTGCATACCAGATCGCCACTATCATTGGAAGGTTCTGCCGTTCAGTTTAAAAATAGCTCCTTCATTATTCTAAAAGGCTATGATCAAGATATTTGAGCCGATACTACCAAATGAACTGGTGTATATGGATGACATTCTGCTGTTCTCTTCAGACATCGACTCTTATACTCAACTGTTAGCAAATTTTCATGGTATCGTGCAGCAATATGGCATTATGATTTCCGAAAATAAGATGGTTATTGGAGAAACAGAAATTAATTTCCTTGGCATGCACATTTCAAATGGAAAATATCATCTCCAGCCTCACATTGCAACCCAGCTCAATGAATTACTAGACGAAAAACTTTCTTTCAAACAGGTCCAACAATTCCTTGGAATCCTCAATTATATGGTGGATTTCATTCATAACCTAGCAAAACACAGACCAGTCCTCTCAACACAGCTCAAAAAGGACGTTCCTCCATGGAACCAGAAATGCATAGAAGTAGTGAAGGAACTTAAATGAATCTCGAAGACCCTCCCAGCATTAAAGATTCCGTCCAAAGGCAAGAGAATTCTACAAACAAACGCAAGTGATTGCTACTAGGGAGCAGTTCTCTTGGAAGAAGATAAAAAAGAAAGCGAAGCATCTATGGATACAAAAGTGGTGTTTTCAAAGACAGTGAGAAGCACTACCACTCCACCTATAAAGAGATATGTGCAGTTAAACGGGGAATAGAAAAGTTCGGGTTTCCTCTTGTTGGTCAACATTTTCTGATAGAACTGGACATGTCCTCATTCCCGAAGATGATCCAGTTCAAGCAGAAAATTCTGCCACAAGCACAATTACTCAGGTGGGCAAGTTGATTCTCTCAATGAAAGTTTGACATGAAACATATCAAAGGAAAAGAAAACTTTCTCCCAGATTTCTTATCCAGAACCCATCGACAAATCACGGTGATCATCCCGACGATCTACACTTTTAGTCCAAAAAATCCAACTGAAGAGTCTTTAAGGAACATGATTGCAATAATGCCTCAAAGATTGTAGAAAAAATGCTAGACACTGTTTTGGTCTACCGAGGAGTCGAAATCCTCCATGGGTTCTTGAAGCTCTACATCCATAGGTATGGTCTAGATCAAGGTCCACTCCCTGGGCTACCTTACCATCCAACATATCCTTTCCTTACTACCATAGACATGAACCCAACTCACTATAGTAAATTTTCAAAAGAAGCATGCATATCCCCTGCTTTGGTACCTGGCAGATCTGTATGCCATTGGAGCACTCTTTGACAAATGTTGGCTGCTTTAATACTTAGCAAAGTGCATCCTGACAATGAGAAAGCCACACTGCAAATTAATATATAAATGGCTCACTCTGTTCCACGACGTAACATGGTGGCAAGAGAATATACGAGCAAAAGACGGAATAACAGTTCTTGTCACCTTCAAGATAATTACGGAGCAGGACCAAAAACAAAATAGAGTTATGATCCAGAACAAATATGAAGCTCATGTCTAGACAAGTTACAATGATAACGGATTTGACATAAATAACTTCCACCAAAGGACAAGTGGGATGGCAGCACTAAATCACATAGAATAATCCAAACTTGACCCCATGATTTTTTGTCCACACACAACGCACTTGCATAACAAAGATGTTTATCTATCAGAATTTGTCGAAGAAATACGACAAATACTGCTAAGCTTTTATGACCAGCACGCATAAATACTGCTAAGCTTTTATGACCAGCACGCATGGCCAAAGACTAATCCCGACCATCCAAAATATAGAGTTGAAGGGATGAGTACAAAATCAAAAGGTATATTCCAAGCCATAAAATCCATGTGACAGAAATGCTTTCTGACAGTGAAAAAGATGACACAAACTCCCAAGGCGGATAAGACGGAATCCATCTCTTTTAGAGACAGGGAGAATAAATATTATTAAGTGTGTTGAATAAATGTGTGGAATAAGAGTGTTGAATAGCAAAAAATGTTATTCAACCATACTGAAATCCAAAAAACCACACTGAACCATATCATGGTTTCTCCTTACATCTAAAGTGTGTAAACAAACCGAATCAAACATAACCAAATTGATTCATCAACCAGAACCAAACGATATAAAATGGTTATCATATCCAAAATAAACCCAAATTTTGTGCAACTGACATGAATTGTAATAAACTAAAGTCCATACTATTTTTGTCCTTATGATACTCTCCCAAACTTTTGATTTATCGAAAATATTTTTAAAGTTAAAACATAAAAAAATATAAAAATGTAAAAGATATTCAAACCATATATTTTGTTTAAAAATAAATAAACTTTAGTATACAGTAGAAAATCATATATATAACTAAAACTCTATAATTTAATATTCGATGTTGATATCGTTTATACTGTAATTTAGAAAATGAGAGAAATAATTCGATTTCTTAAAAACAAAAATATATAACACGATTTAGTTTTAGCTAAACCACTAAGAAAAATAGATTACTACATTATATCTTAGTGGTTTATAGTAATATCGCATGTTGGGGTGATTTTGCACCAGTCTATCGGCGAACGATACGTTAACAGGATGATGACACAAAAGCACCAGACAATGATAGTGGGTCCCCAATCTCCCAGAATAAATGCACGTTACCCGACACTTAGAGCCGATCCAGCTCGTTCCTGAAATAATGTTCGACCGAAAACCTAATCTCTTTAGCCTAGACCCCTACGAATACTCAAACACAATGCCATCACTCGAGTGCCTTGACAAGAAGCAAATCACGTCACCTGCAATTGTATCTACCACACCACCAAACAGCCAAAAAATACAAAAGGGTGCTTTAACTATTCTAACACGCACACCAAAATGGGACATGACATAAAATCGGACGTGTTATCCAAACTAACTCGACCTATAACCCCTAAATCCATTCAACCTACTTAAATCCCTCAAAGAAGGTGAGAAAAATGTGTAGGGGAATATGAAAGACGAACAAGAGAAAAGAACGACGAGGCGGACATGCACAAGAAGAACAAGAGAGAGGAAAAAGACAAGATAAAGACGGTAGGAGACACGAGAAATCTAAGGGTAGACAAGGGCAAAAAGGGAGACTAGGACATATCTCGTCTCTAAAGAGTTTCCACCAGAGGATATGACTGACCCTCATCCATGTATCCGCCATGATTAAGTATTCTTTCCTTTTCTTAAAACTTGAGATCTCTAATGGTCTCCCCAGTTTGCCGGAGAGTTCTGATCCCATTCCGACAAACTACTTACTGCTTCAAACCTTTCATCTTAAATATCAGATTGGGTCTTAAAAAATTGCTTTCAGCTAAGACTAAGAACTAAACCCATACTTCTTCTCGGAAACAAAATTTATGTCCAGTCACGTTGACATATTCCGAATAGAGCGTTAGAGAGTCCTCAAAAGGACAAACATTTGTTGTCTTCCTAGAGACTATCTTAACCATGTTGTTGTTTGATATATCATGATTTTTATGGGTTTTAAAACCATGATATATGTATATAATCGAGTCTTTTATGTGTCTTTCGAGTCCTTTTCGAGTATTTTATAGGTTTACACATATTTGGGATCATTTGGACATTATGGAGCAATTATGGAGCATTATGGCTGAAAAATCGAAGTTGGTGTTTTTCAAGTTCAGCTGTGCCGACCAACACAACCATGTGCGTTGGTCGGCACAGTCCGATTTTTATACCTCCACGTGAAGACCAATATTTTTGGAGATTTGCAACTTTATCCTGAAGTTTCATGTATTTACCAAAGAGCCCAGCTCTTCTTTAACATATATTTTAGGGTTTTTAAGTTTTTAGGGGCAGGATTACTCAGACTTACACTTTTCATTGATTTTACTCTTGGCCTAAAAGAAGAACTTGGAGATTGAGAGCTTGGGGCTGATCTGATACTTTGTACTTCGTTTGAGAGAAGATTTCGAACCCCTGTTTCTATCTCTCTTTTCTGATTTCTATGATATCTATCTTATTCATGTCTTTGATTTCAATTGATATGTGTGAGTAGATCCCTTGTTAGGTTTAGGGATTCTCATTAGGGATTTCATGGAATGATATATTGATTTATTGGTTAGGATTCAAACTTGATAGTTCTTCACCTAGGTTGCTCTTAAAGCTAGTTCTAGATTGATCACCTAGAATCTCGATCTTAGGTTGTTAAATTGGCATGACAGTGTGATTTATAATCTGATTAAAACCTAGAGTGAGCAAATTAGATAATTGCAAAGAAATTTGGATTAGATAATTTGTGAACAAATCGAACCTGCACTTAATGCTTGTTTAGAATTTAGGATTCGCAAAGAAATTTGATTTCTTAAGTTTTAAACATAGTTAATTCTCGCAACAAAAGTTGGTTTATTTTACATTAGTGATTTGAGTTCTGGAACTTGTTCGTAATTCGATCTTAACCAATTAATTTATCTGCATTACTTGATTTCCTGAGAAATTCCCTGGACCTGACGCTTTTTCCATCTGATAAACAAACCGTCTTAATCATTTTTGCATTGCTATTTAATTTATTTCATATTCGCTTAGCTGAATTCAAAACGAAAAAGTCTATCGTGAGGTTCTTGAGTCCTTGTGGATTCGACCCCTAAGTACTGCATCGATCTCTTAATTTGAGAGAGTAGCTCTAGGGATTTAATATGAGCGATATCAAATTTTGGCGCCGTTGCCGGGGACTCTTTTGAGTTTTCGATAGATTTAAGTGTAGATTTTAGACTAAGTTTTTATTTTAAGTTTTACTCACATCGTTCTATCTTTTTGTCTTGTGTGTTTCAGGTGTATGCCTAGTCGTGTTACCAGGAGCAACAAGGACAGTCAGCTTTTGTTTCTTCCGAATCAAGAGCTTGCGAGGTTAGAACAAACGAACAGAAAAGCAAAGAAGCCAGTGGAGATGGTTAATCCTGTGATTTTACGTCAGGATGAAGCTGGTGTTATCAGGGACCAAGAGGGTCATGTTTGCAACGAGCAAGGCCAGAGATTGGATGGAGATGGAAACCCCATCGTGCCAGTTGCTATTGAAAACTCGCAGGCACATGCGCAAGTTGGGAGAGTAAGGACGCTTGGGGATTACAATATACCTGATGAGTTTTATGCGAATAGGTCTGCGATCAGACTTCCTACCTTTGATAGGAACGATTTTGAGTTGAAACCGTCCTACTACACGCTGGTTGGTCAGCATCTTTTCCATGGATTGGCTCATGAACATCCTATGGACCATATTGAGAGGTTCGAGGACTTGGTGACTAGCATGAAGCATAATGGAGTTAGTTCTGACTATCTCTTTTGTAAGCTTTTACCACACTCTCTTAGTGGTGAAGCAGCTTATTGGTTGAAGCAGTTGCCAACAGAATCTCTCACCAATTGGGAAGATACCAAGAAGGCGTTTTTGCGTAAATTCTATGATGATGCGAGATTAGAGGATTTAAGGAATAACATCTCTCAGTTCATGCAGAGACCGACTGAAGCATTCAAGGCTGCATGGGTGCGATTCAGAGCTTACCAACGAGATTGTCCGCATCACGGTTTCAATGAGGTTCAGTTGCTGGGTATTTTCTTCAGAGGTGTGGATTGGAGATATCAGATGGCTCTTGACTCTGCGAGTAATGGGAACTTCAACACGAGGTCCCCCGAAGAAGCTTATGTGTTGATTGAGAACTTGGCGTCTAGCAATAGCACCAAGAACGCTGATTTCAAGAGGCAGAAGCAAGCTAGAAACATTGATGGAAAACAGATTGCTGAGTTGAAGAACAAGTTGGATTCAGTTCACAACATTTTGGTGAACAAGAACTCAGTTCAGTTTGCTGCAGAGGTTAAGACTTTCGAGCCCGAAGAAGGAATTGAAGAGGATGTAAACTACATAGGTGGAGCTGGTTTTCAGAGTCAGAGATTTGGAAATCAACAAAGTCGAGGTGGTTACAATGGTTACGGTCAGAGGAGTACCTTTACAGGTCATCAGAACTCGTCTGGGTATGTCTCTAAGCCTCAATATCAGAATCCTTTCCAGAGCAACAACAATTTCAGCAGGACTTATGGATCTTCATCTTACCAAACACCTCCTGCACCAACTGAGCAAAGTAAGATGAAATATATGCTTGAGCAGATACTAGAGGGACAGCAGAAGATCACAGTTGACTTTAATGGGAAGATTGATGCCATGTACACTGATTTGAATGGTAAGTTCAAAGCTTTGAACACTCATGTCAAGAAACTATATACTCAGGTTGCGCAGACTGCTGGATCTGTGAGAAGACAAGATGGAGTCCTACCTGGAAGCACAGACACTAATCCGAAGTATCAATGCAATGCCATCATGTTGAGAAGTGGTAATGAGCTTAATCAAGTGCTAAAAAGGGGCCTAAGTGTTGACAAACTCGTGGAGCTATAGGAAATTAAAGAAGATTTTGCAGATAATTTGCATGTGTTGGTCGACACAGGTGGACTGTGTCGGTTTTCACAGCCTGAAGACATGCAAAAATTGAGCCCAGACGACCCAAAATCGAGCTCGGTCGACACAGGTGGAGTGTGTCGGTCGACACCTCCTAAAGACGTGCCAAAATCGACCCGTGTTGGTCGACACACCTCTGGTGTCGGTCGACACGAGCACCCACAGAAAATTGATGCATCTGAAATTTCGACTAAGGACAAAAGTGAGGTCCCCGTGTCGACCAACACAACCCCTGGTGTCGGTCGACACAAGGAGGCAGCTGCGACACCAATTTTTGAAAAGCCGAAAATTTCGATGGAACGAGTCTACAAGCCTACGGTTCCATTTCCAAAGAATCCTAGGAAGTCAAAACAGGAGCTGTATGAAGCTAAGTGCAAGGCCATGATGGACAAACTCACCATTGAGATTCCTTTGATTGATGCTATCAAGACTACTCTGGTAGTTAAGAGGTGTTTGAAGAAGATGCTTACGCAGGATATGAGAGAAGAGGAAGGTGTGATGATGATCTCTGAGGTTTGCAGTACCGTTATTCAGAACAGGATACCAGAGAAACTTAAAGATCCAGGAAGCTTCGTTTTGGATTGCTCTATTTTCATGAATAGGTTCAAAAGTTCGCTGTGTGATCTGGGGTCGGGTGTTAGTTTGATGCCCTACTCGGTTGTTGTGGGACTTGGGATGACTGATTTCACACCCACTAGGATTTCTCTAATCCTAGCTGATCGGAGTGCGAGGATTCCCGAGGGTCTTTTAGAAGATGTGCCGGTACGAATTGGCGATTGCATGATCCCCACAGATTTTGTAGTTCTGCGGTACAGTGTTGAGCCTAAGGATCCTCTTATCCTAGACAGACCCTTCTTGGCTACAGCTGGTGCTCTCATTGATGTAAAGGGGGCTAAGATAGCTTTGAATGTGGGAGATCTAGTTATGAGTTTTGACATGGACAAGCTGGTAAAGCGACCCACCATTGACGGTCAGACTTACTACGTGGATACTCTTAGCAATCTCGCAGAGGAAATCTTTCATGAGATGCATCCTACGGACCCTTTAGAGAGAGCTTTCATCAGTTCTACGCGAGAGATGGAGCATCTAGACGACATTGCTGTTGGGTATGTCAAGATGATGGATGCTAGTGAGCGCGTGATGCAACTAGTGGCTCACGAGGAGCTCATCGATACCTCACAAAGAGCCGTGGTATTGAGTGATTGGAGCGAAGATAAAGCTCCCAAAATCGAGCTCAAACAACTCCCTACGGGCTAAGGTATACGTTTCTTGGACCGAATTCCACTTATCCTATTATTGTTAATGCTTCCTTGAACAACGCAGAGCTCACATTACTGCTAAGTAAGCTGCGCAAGTATCGCAAAGCTCTTGGCTATTCTCTTGATGACATTTCAGGTATCTCTCCGGACTTGCGCATGCATAGGATCCATCTCGAGGATGAGACGAAGTCGTCAATTGAGCATCAAAGGTGGCTGAATCCGAACCTGAAGGAGGTAGTTAAGAAGGAGATTCTGAAACTCCTGGAAGTTGGAATCATCTATCCTATCTCAGACAGTGATTGGGTTAGTCCGGTACATGTGGTTCCTAAAAAGGGTGGAGTCACAATGATTAAGAATGAGAAGAATGAGCTGATTCCTACGCGGACTGTGGCTGGACATAGGATGTGTATTGATTACAGGAAGCTGAATGCTGTGACACGGAAAGATCACTTCCCGTTGCCGTTCATTGACCAGATGCTGGAGAGGTTGGCTAACCACCCCTACTATTGCTTCCTAGATGGATACTCGGGTTTCTTTCAGATTCCAATCCATCCCGAAGATCAGGAGAAGACCACGTTTACGTGTCCCTATGTCACATTTGCATATCGCAGAATGCCATTTGGACTTTGTAATGCTCCTGCGACATTCCAGAGATGTATGATGTCTATATTCACAGACATGATTGAGGATTATATGGAGGTGTTCATGGATGACTTCTCAGTCTATGGACCATCTTATCATGAGTGTTTGGAAAATCTTTGCAAGGTGCTCGCTAGATGTGAAGAGAAGCACTTGGTTCTGAATTGGGAGAAGTGCCATTTTATGGTCAGAGATGGCATTGTTCTTGGGCACAAAATTTGCATAATGGGATTGAGGTTGATCGAGCAAAGATTGAGGTTATGATGAATTTGCAGGCACCAGATTCAGTTAAGGCTGTGAGGAGTTTTCTGGGGCACGCTGGTTTTTACAGGAGGTTCATCAAAGATTTCAGCAAGCTCGCTAGACCATTGACTGCTTTGTTGTGTAAGGATGTGAAATTTGAGTTCACTACTGAATGCCAATCAGCTTTTTAACAGATCAAGCAAGCATTAGTGAACGCTCCAATTGTAAGTTCACCAGACTGGGATTTGCCTTTTGAGGTGATGTGTGATGCCAGCGACTTCGCGGTTGGAGCTGTTCTGGGGCAGAAGAAGGACAAGAAACTTCATACTATTTACTACACTAGCAGAACACTAGATGATGCGCAGAGGAATTATGCAACTACCGAGAAAGAGTTGTTGGCTGTGGTGTTTGCGTTCGAGAAGTTTCGTCCGTATTTGGTTGGTTCTAAGGTGATAGTACACACGGATCACTCAGCTCTGAAGTACTTGATGCAGAAAAAGGATGCAAAACCAAGGTTGTTGAGATGGATTCTGCTTCTCCAAGAGTTTGATATTGAAGTTCGAGATAAGAAGGGAGTTGAGAATGGAGTTGCTGATCATCTCTCTAGGATCAGAGTTGAAGATGATGTCCCAATCAATGATTTTCTGCCTGAAGAGAATGTGTACAAGGTTGAGATTGGTCAAATTTTAGATTTAGAGGAAAAATAGCAGAATTGTCGAATTGAGGTGTCTGTGTCGACCAACATAACCATGTGTGTCGGTCGACACAGGTCGAACACGAACCCAGAATTTTCAACGGTTCAAATTGGTGACTACAACATGGATTTATGCGCTGTAACTCTTCCCGATCGACCATGGTATGCTGATATTGCCAATTACCTTGCTGCTGATGATGAGCTAGAAAATTTCACGGGATATGCCAAGAAGAAATTTTTGAGAGAGATTAGAAGGTTCTACTGGGATGAACCTTACCTGTACAAGCACTGTGCGGATGAAATGTACAGAAGATGCATTGCTGAG
Organism: Pseudoturritis turrita; assembly: GCA_900406555.1. Lineage (NCBI taxonomy): Eukaryota > Viridiplantae > Streptophyta > Magnoliopsida > Brassicales > Brassicaceae > Pseudoturritis > Pseudoturritis turrita. The sequence goes on from OVBL01000683.1 coordinate 254,647, forward strand.
ACTGAGGTTCCGGATGTACTGTTTCATTGTCATGGTTCTGAGTATGCTGGGCACTTCACGACTTTTAAGACGGTGTCTAAGTTTCTCCAAGCCGGTTTTTGGTGGCCTACAATGTTCAGAGATACTAATGCATTCATAGATCAGTGTGATGCTTGCCAGCGAAGGGGAAAGATCAGCAAGAGGCATGAAATGCCACATAACTTCATCCTGGAGGTTGAGGTATTTGATTGCTGGGGTATTGATTTTATGGGACCGTTTCCTTCATCTTACGGGAATCGGTATATTTTGGTTGCTGTGGACTATGTGTCTAAGTGGGTGGAAGCTATCGCTAGTCCGACCAATGATGCCTCGATGGTTCTTGAGCTGTTTAAGACCATAATCTTCCCTCAATTTGGAGTACCTCGGATTGTGATAAGTGATGGTGGTTCTCACTATATCAACAAGGTTTTCGAGAAACTGCTGAAGAAGCATGGTGTGCATCACCGTGTGGCTACTCCTTATCATCCACAGACAAGTGGACAAGTTGAGGTTTCGAATAGATAGATCAAGGAGATTTTGGAGAAGACCGTGGGCAAGACTAGGAAGGATTGGTCTACTAAGCTGGATGATGCTCTATGGGCCTACAGGACTGCGTTCAAAACGCCACTTGGGACCACACCATTCCATCTTCTCTACGGGAAAGCTTGCCACCTCCCAGTTGAGTTGGAGCACAAAGCAGCATGGGCAGTTAAGATGATGAATTTCGACATCAAGTCTGCTGCAGAGAGGCGATTAATTCAGCTGAACAAACTGGATGAAATCAGATGTCATGCCTATGAGAACTCTAAGTTATACAAGGAGCGAACAAAGGCATATCATGATCAGAAGATCATCTCTAAGAACTTCAAACCGAATGATCAGGTACTTCTGTATAACTTTCGTTTACAATTGTTTCCTGGAAAATTGCGTTCTCGTTGGTCAGATCCTTTCACTATCAAAGAGGTCCGACCATACAGTGCTGTCGTCTTGACAAATGTTGAGCCGAATCTCCATCAGGACACATTGTGTCTCTAACTGATGCACCCGCTGAACCGCATTACAGTTGAGCTAATGACGTTAAACAAGTGCTTAGTGGGAGGTAACCCACCGGTAAGTCTGTAAATATGAATTTCAGAGTCTTGTTTTCTTTTTATTTTGGATTTTGGTGTTTTTATGTCATGTACAGGAATATTCGGAAAGTTGTTTTCCATGAGTCTCTGTGTCGACCAACACACTTGCCTGTGTCGGTCGACACGACCACCTATTCATGACAGCCCTGTCGATTTAAGCTTGGTGTCGCCCGACACCAGGCTGTGTGTCAGTCGACACATGTACGAATTCCTGTTTTTTTTTTTTCTCAATTTCATATCATTTTTAACCGAATATATACTTCAATAACACTGGGGACAGTGTTGTTCAAGTCTGGGGGAGGTGGTTACTGACAACATCTTTTATTTTCTTAGAGTCAGTTTGTCGTTTTATTGAGTCAAAAATTTGTTGGAAACTATGATCTTTCTCTTGGTTTGTTGTGTTGATTATTTCATCTAAGTGACCATTGTTGCAGAATCAATTCCGATCCGACTAATGAAAAAACCAAAGGCTGACCAGTTTACTTGAGACTCCCATATTTCCAACAGAAACCCACTAAAGCCTGAGCTAATTTCTGATTGTTCCTTTTACCTCATCGATGTGATTGCTGTTCATAGGGCTTGACTCCTCGTTCATACTTGACAAAAGAAAACCTGTGTAAAAATAAATGGTACTCCTCTCCCTTGTTCTAAATAATAAATATATAAAGATGAGATGATTTTTCTTTTGAGTAAAGGGGTAGAAAAATTTTCCATGACCCCATTATTTTACTTTGAAAGAGATGATCACGCAAAGGTTGGAAGCGATGTTAGGAAAATTTTCCGTGATGTCATTATTCGCCTACACCTTTGAATTATAAAAAAAAATAATAATAAAAAAAAAAAAAAAAAAAGTGAATGAGAAAATAACAAGTCTGGGGGAGAGAAAGAGTACCAAGTGTTGTATGGTTGCTTTGTCATAGTATTGTACATGAATGAGTCTAACAGGTTCTTGGCATTGAGATCAGAGATGAGACCCAGCGATGAAGGGCTTATGGACTATGTTGCAAAATTGTGGGTTGAATCGAGAAAGCTGCGAATGTCTACGGTGAAGTACATGGTGGTTCGATTTGGACTGGTTTTTGTTGCATGTGGATTACATGGTGATTGGTCAATGTGATGCTCTGAAAGAAGGTGAGTTTTCGTGTTTTCAAACTTCTTCCTTTTACCCAGTTCTCTGTTTGCTTGAGGGCAAGCAAAAGCTAAGTCTGTGAGAGTTGATATATCATGGTTTTTATGGGTTTTAAAGCCATGATATATGTATATAATCGAGTTTTTTTATGTGTCTTTCGAGTCCTTTTCGAGTCTTTTACAGGTTTACACATATTTGGGATCATTTGGACATTATGGAGCAATTATGGAGCATTATGGCTGAAAAATCGAAGTTGGTGTTTTTCAAGTTCAGCTGTGCCGACCAACACAACCATGTGCGTTGGTCGACACAGTCCGATTTTTATACCTCCACGTGAAGACCAATATTTTTGGAGATTTGCAACTTTACCCTGAAGTTTCATGTATTTACCAAAGAGCCCAGCTCTTCTTTAACATATATTTTAGGGTTTTTAAGTTTTTAGGGGCAGGATTACTCAGACTTACACTTTTCATTGATTTTACTCTTGGCCTAAAAGAAGAACTTGGAGATTGAGAGCTTGGGGCTGATCTGATACTTTGTACTTCGTTTGAGAGAAGATTTCAAACCCCTGTTTCTATCTCTCTTTTCTGATTTCTATGATATCTATCTTATTCATGTATTTGATTTCAATTGATATGTGTGAGTAGATCCCTTGTTAGGTTTAGGGATTCTCATTAGGGATTTCATGGAATGATATATTGATTTATTGGTTAGGATTCAAACTTGATAGTTCTTCACCTAGGTTGCTCTTAAAGCTAGTTCTAGATTGATCACCTAGAATCTCGATCTTAGGTTGTTAAATTGGCATGACAGTGTGATTTATAATCTGATTAAAACCTAGAGTGAGCAAATTAGATAATTGCAAAGAAATTTGGATTAGATAATTTGTGAACAAATCGAACCTGCACTTAATGCTTGTTTAGAATTTAGGATTCGCAAAGAAATTTGATTTCTTAAGTTTTAAACATAGTTAATTCTCGCAACAAAAGTTGGTTTATTTTACATTAGTGATTTGAGTTCTGGAACTTGTTCGTAATTCGATCTTAACCAATTAATTTATCTTCATTACTTGATTTCCTGAGAAATTCCCTGGACCTGATGCTTTTTCCATCTGATAAACAAACCGTCTTAATCATTTTTGCATTGCTATTTAATTTATTTCATATTCGCTTAGCTGAATTCAAAACGAAAAATTCTGTCGTGAGGTTCTTGAGTCCTTGTGGATTCGACCCCTAAGTACTGCATCGATCTCTTAATTTGAGAGAGTAGCTCTAGGGATTTAATTTGAGCGATATCATTGTTGCAGGACCAGAGCCAACGAAATGCAGCCCAATGAAGGATGACCACTAAAAAGACTTATCCAAAGGGAGTTACAAGTCTGCTCCTCAGTAGACGTATTTCTCACCCTACGCTTTTTGGTTATTTCTGAGCATATGAGGTTCTCCACCGACGAACAAATTCAACAATCCGAAAAATACAAAATCCAACCAGAACATCATCATTGCGTCACCATCCAAGTTTAAATATGCATAATGAATGTTTGTTGGAAAAAAAACCACTAAACAAAGTATTTGTATATGGAAATGCATAAATTTTGATTGCATTACGAAATGTGCTGATATAATTTCTTGTTCATTTTTTATCGTTTTGGGCCACAACGGGCCAGTCCAATAGCCCTACAGTCCTCACAAGGAGGAAAGACACTCCCCACACATGAAGAAGATGGATTCGAACTCCACAAGGGTGAGAAGCCATCCGAGGTGGACAACCATTGGCCCACATGTGCTTCTCTAATTTCTTGTTCTATTTTTCGAAGATTTTATTTTGCTTTAGGTTTCATGATTTCAATTTCTAAGTTTTCTACTTGAGCAATTAAGAAGAAAAAAAGGGTTGGCTGTGTATTCTCCCCTCTACAAGTGCAACTAAAACGATTTTCCCCAGACTTTTTACCTCTTTGTTTTACTACACAAACAATTTAAACCGATCATAAAACTACATGAACTTATTATCTCTTTAAAATTGACCAAATAAAATTGGTTTAGCTAATTTCATAATTAAACCGTAACCACGGTTAAGTAAACCAAAATCGCGTTTTGAATTCCCCCTAGAAGTGCAACTAGAACGATTTCCCCCCAGACTTTTACCTCTTTGTTTTACTACACAAACAATTTAAACCGATCATAAAACTACATGAACTTATTATCTCTTTACCAAATAACATTGGTTTAGCTAACTTTGAAATTAGGTTAAGTAAACCGTAATCATGTTTTAGGAATCACGATTAGCCTAACCAAAATATACTATTTTTGCCATGAAAGTCTTCGGGAGGACGAGATGGGGCCATCGCACGAAAGAGGATTTAATGAGGAGGTAAGTGTAGGTTTAGTTTAATTCCATCTACCATTTAGGATCGAAGTGAGACGAATAGAAAGACGTTCTTAAGGATAGTGGAGTTGGAACTCTCTCCCAAAAAAGCTTACCGAGGTAGGGATCTCTCGGTTCTAGTCCCCTCTCCTTCGCCCCTTCTCTCCTCCTTCTTCATTTCTCCTTCGATAAGTCTCGTCAAATGACCAATTGAGGAAGAAGATGAGATGACAAAAATATATATTTCGGCTAGGCTAATCGTGATTCCTAAAACGCGATTACGGTTTACTTAACATAATTTTGAAATTACCTAAACTAATTTTATTTCGTAAAGAGATAAATAAGTTCATGTAGTTTTATGATCGATTTAAATTGTTCGTGTAGTAAAACAAAGAGGTAAAAGTCTGAGGGGAAATCGTTCTAGTTGCACTTCTAGGGGGAAAATACGCAGTGATTTTTAAAACGCAATTTTAGTTTACTTAACCATAGTTACATTTTAATTACGAAATTAGCTAAACCAATTTCATTTGGTCAATTTTAAAGAGATAATAAGTTCATGTAGTTTTATGATCGGTTTAAATTGTTTGTATAATAAAACAAAGAGATAAAAAGTCTTGGGAGAAATCGTTTTAGTTGCACTTCTGGGGGAAATACGCAGCTAGGGATGTTGTCGTGGGTAAAAAAACCCTACCCTACCCGAACCCGAAAAAAACCCGCCCAGAAAAAACCCTGATTTAGAAAACCTGAAAAAACCCTATATTAATAGGGTAACCCGAAAAAGCCCTGTAATTTTTGGGTTACCCGCGGATACCTTTTTTTGTTTTTTTTTGGAAAAAACCCAAAAGTTTTTTGTTTATGATTAATTATCATTAAATATTTTATGTTAATTTTATTTTAAATTTTTATATAACATAAATAATTTTGTTACGTCTGTGATAAATAATCATGTTTTTAACGAGAAAACGAAAAAAATACAAGTTTTTTTTTCGACAGAAAAACGGAATTTTCCATTTTGACGGAAAATGAGATTTTAGGTTTTTGACAGAAAAACAGAATTTTACGTTTTTGGCGGAAAAACGAAATTTTACGTTTTTGGCGAAAAAATATTACGTTTTTGGCGGGAAATTTAAGTTTTTGGTGGACAACGAGATTTTACGTTTTTGGCGGGAAAACGGGATTTTACGATTTTGATGAAATTTTTTACGTTTTTGGCGGGAAATTTAAGTTTTTGGTGGACAACGAGATTTTACGTTTTTGGCGGAAAATTTTAAAATTTTGGCAGAAAACGGGATTTTATGTTTTTGGCAGGAAAATTTACCGTTTTGACATTAAAATAATTAATCCAATATTTTTTTTGAAATAAACATAATTAAAAAATTTATTGGATGATTTTTTTAAATTATAAAATAAAATTGATAAATATTTCGTTATAAAATTATTTTAAGAATATTGATTTATTAAAAAAAAAAACCTTAGAGATACCCTAAACCTAATAGGATAATCCTATTTAAACTTGTTCATAAAGGATATCCGTCCGTTTTGAGCCCTCGTCTTTTTATAAAAAAAGGTAGGGTTATGGATTTAAAATTTTATCAGGTTTAGGGTACGGTAATTACCCATATTTAACATCCCTGTACGCAGCAAACAAAAAAAAAGAAGAACAAAAGTTAGTTATCCTATGTGGTGAGTAGAGGGCCACGGCAAATGTAGGCCCATTATGGGTCCGTAAGTACCACTTTTTTTGTTTACTTCATTACAATAATAAATTTGCTTTCTTCATTCGCTGCGACAAGAGAGAACTGAAACAATGGCCAGCCGAAAAGCTCTGATTAACGTGAACCGGATCATCCGCTCCACTACGGTGGTTTTCCGGAGCTCCGTCACTCCTTCCGTCGCAAACCGAGCATATCCAATTTTACGGTACTCTTTTTTTCCCTCCACCGAAATGATTCATTTAAGGGAAGAGATGATCCGCCTGTAAATTTTCCGGATTTTGTTATTTCTTTGATGTTTCTTCTAGGAATGGAGTTGATTTGGGGCCGAGATTCTTCTGTGGGAACACCTCGAGTCCACATAATTTTGATATCGATCTCTCTAACGAAGAGAATAAGAGGATAACGATCAATAGGTATGGTTAATTTTGGATTCTTCGTTGTTTTCGGAAAAAACCAGTGTTGGTGATTGAGTCTTGGGTTTTCTTTTGTGATAGATTGTTGTATAGGAGCAAGCAACGAGGGTTTCTGGAACTTGATCTGGTTTTGGGAAATTGGGTTGAGGAGAATGTCAATTCCATGGATGAAAACGCTGTCAAATCCCTAATTCATGTCTTGGATTTGGTATGTTTCATTGTCTCTATCAGAAAATTTTCTCATATGAGCGTTGCAAATTCTCGTGTGTATATGTATCTGCATATTATTGAGACAAACAAGGATACATGTAATAGGAGAGTTTAATTACTAGTTTGGAGGAATCAAAAATCCGGGTGAATCGTTGAGGCTGTTCGAGTGATCTTACCTCGAAATGATCCATTTAAGAGTTAAGGAATGTTATTCAGGTGTCGATTGTAGAATGGTTTCCCTCTATTAATAGTAGCTTTCTGTAGTAACTAGATGTCAATTACATTAATATGGATTTGCTAAGAGCATATGTTGAAATCTTCATTCTGTTCTTAGTGACCTCAAAGATGGAATTACGAATTTTTAAAATAAATAGATTCAATCTTCTTGCTTTGATAATAGTTTGTTGCTCTCTGCAGGAAAACCCTGATCTCTGGAAATGGCTAACTGCTCAGGAACAGCCTCCGGACGCAGTGAGCTCAAATCCGGTAACAATGATCTCATAATCAAGTCTACATATAGATAGTGTATCTTCCTTTGTTGTACTCCGATGATTTAAACAATCCTTGCTGTGATGTTAAAGGTATTCTTGGCGTTGCACGAGAAAGTCATGAAGAATCTGAACAAACATGCAGCACCAGAGACGCGTGCAGCAGCTGGACAGCCTTGGGTCAAAGGCTGGGACGATTTCAAGAGAGGCCGTGATGCTCCCATCTCAGGAAACCAGTAAAACCGCACTCCTTACAAAAGTAACAAACCGCAAGTACTTTAATATAAAAAAAATATCTTAAATAGATACCAAATCGTAGCAACCATTAGTTTTACTATTGTATTAATAAAGAGCCAGGCTGGGAAGAAGGCCTGAGGTATAATGAGCTTCTGCAGTGACAATGGGATGATACAGTGTTGTGTTTGTTTGTTGAAGTTCTTTATATTATATTAGAGGTATCAAGGGATTGTGGTTTCATTCTTGTTGATCCAGTGTGAATCTATCAAGATACAGGAAAAGTTTGGTAAAGCTAAAGCCTCTTGAAATTTCATTGTTTTTTCTGGGTGCATGTATTCTTCAGCTCATATGAAATGTGACGAGTGTTGGACAGTCGCAACTAGGGGGATTTTATCATGGGCCAAACTGACTCGGTCTGGTCTAGTCCATATTATTCCATATTGAATCATGAACCATAGTCCTGAATCCTCCTGATTAAGATCTCAATTGGTACCACACAAATTTTTTATGTTTAAGCTACATTATGATTATTCGCTTCCTTTTTTATTACAGACATCACAACGTCTTATTAATACAACATTCCTATGTACTCCTCTTCATTTATAATTCATCTTGTCATTATAGATTTTTTATTACAGATTTTTTTGATAAGGGTTTTTGTAACGCCCCGACCGCCACCGTTCGTGAGCCCCACGCCTTCTCTCGGCCCGTGGGCCCCACCTTCATCCGACGGTCGGTGCGTTAGTCCGGGAGGCTCGAAAGACTTGTTTACTGACCCTGCAAATCACCACGTGATCTTTCCCCACCCATCCTTAAATTGCTCCAGCTCAAGCACGCTTAACTCTGGAGTTCTCTCAGGATGTGTGACGGAAAAGATAAGTGCACTTTGGTGACATAGGTAGCCAAATCAATTCTTATAAGCCTCTCCGCATGCACCACATATTTCCAGAAATTGGAGTGTTACAATCACCCCCACTAACAGATCGCAACGTCCTCGTTGCGTACCAAGATCGTCACCCATGACAGTGTGAGTCTCACACTCGTCAGGGTTCGGCTCTGATACCATTTGTAACGCCCCGACCGCCACCGTTCGTGAGCCCCACGCCTTCTCTCGGCCCGTGGGCCCCACCTTCATCCGACGGTCAGTGCGTTAGTCCGGGAGGCTCGAAAGACTTGTTTACTGACCCTGCAAATCACCACGTGATCTTTCCCCGTGTTTTGTCCTCACTCACACGGTACTGGAAATGACTTCCCAGTAGGTCACCCATCCTTAAATTGCTCCAGCTCAAGCACGCTTAACTCTGGAGTTCTCTCAGGATGTGTGACGGAAAAGATAAGTGCACTTTGGTGACATAGGTAGCCAAATCAATTCTTATAAGCCTCTCCGCATGCACCACATATTTCCAGAAATTGGAGTGTTACAGTTTTGGTTTGCTTCTCAACATTTTCATGTACTCCTCTTCATTTATAATTCATCTTGTCATTTTTGTATATTTTTGACACAAAAAGGATCACTATTGATCCCCAAATTTATTTTAACAATATATTTTGAATTGGTCATCGAATAAAATATGATATACCTCCGTTAATTAAAGTTGTTTTCCATTTATTTGTTTGGAGGAGAGAACCAATCTTATTATATAAAGCAGGATGCGCTCAACGTGAGCGCGACACGTAGGCAAAATTATAACTTACCGGATCGCAACGCGTGTCATTGTTAATTTAGATTGTGACACGTGTCAATATACATAATATAAAAATGTAAATTTTCTTTCTCTATATTATTTATATCTTAGATCAAATTGTAGTGTAAGTAAAAGGAAATAACAAGCCCCAAAAATGAAAATAAGACATACTATTAGATAATTAAAAGGAAATAGTATACCAAAAAGACTAAAAAAAGAAAATATGACATATTATTTCTTATTTCTAAAAGTATTATTGTAGTTGTTTAGAGAGTAAATTTATCCCAAACAATAATACATGACAAACTTGATATTCATGAGATTACGACATATGTCAAAATTTTAATACAATTTTCCATTTATATTAATATATTTTTATTTCTTTTAATTATGTTTTGTTATTTTTTAACTATTTATTTAATACTAACGATATATATAGACATAAATTTGATAGAATGTATTATGCATTTATTGTTTTGATATGAAACGTTTGACTCTTATTAAATGACATAGAGTGCATGAAGTAGAAATAGTTTTAATATGATGGAAGAAGTAGATGGGTTGTATTGCAAGATGAAGGGCGTGAAGTTGAAATCTAGCTTTAAAAGGAGTTACTAATCAGAATCTAAAATAAGTGTGCGAGTAACCAATCAGAATCTAAAATAAGTATGTGAGTAACTAATCATAATCTAAATATTTACATCAATAAGATTTAACATATAGTCCTTACATTTTTTATAAAGTTTATCTTTATTAAATTTAATCAATTATCGATAACAGGTATTTTACTTTATTTTTTATCATATATAAATAAATTATTATTAAAAACTCGCATATCACGCGGATCCTAATCTAGTATATATATAAACTTAATAAAACAGATTTTATTAGCTTTAATATAGTTAGTCAATTGAGTATTAAGTAACTTTGTTCCATTACATGGACCGTCTTTAGTTCTTTTTTTGATTACTAATTTCCTCGCATATGTATAAGATCGAATCCTTTCTAAAACGGAGGCCAAAGAATGGAATTAGATTTCGTTTGGAAAGATTTTTTTTTTTTTTTTTCTTTTAGTAAAAGGAGATTAATGTTTTTGAGTAACATGACCGGTGTACCAATATTTAATCGCAAATCATGATTAGAAAAACCAGAGACTTTTATACTATTTAAAAATTCTTGAGAATATACCATATCATCTTTTACACATGTATCAGAAATAAATATTATTTAATTGGTAAACGACGGTAATTAACGCATCTAAACCTTACAGACGAATATTATATATAAAGCAGATGACAATGCTTTATATTGTCGATCACCATAACCTCTTATATTTTCTAAACCGTCTTGAGAGTTCCAAGCAATATTCTTGCATCTTTTTCGATTATGGATGATAGATCAAAATCAATGACAACTCTTGTTTACAAATCTGGCTTTTGCATCTCTTTATCTTTCTCTTTTTCCTCTCTCTCTTTTTATTCTCCTTCTTCATAGTCCTCTTCGTTCATCTTCTTCTATCCTCTTTACCTTTTTCTTCTCACATTTTACCACTGTCAATGTCTTCACTATCTTCAAACATTCTTTCTCTCCAAACGTCTCTCCCTACCATTATCGAACAACGATTCTTCCCTAAATAGTTTTGTTCCAAAGATTAACACAAAACCAACAATCAATTAACCAAACAAAACCCACCTTAAAGCCACTTCAATCACCACATTACCTTCTCCACCACCTCATTTGAATTAGATGCACAACACTTCCCAATTGTGAAGTTTCCACAAGTTGATGTCGGATCTCAGAAGCTTGCAAACTCTAATGCCACCATATGTTTCTCCCGTGGACATATCACCACAGTCTTCAGCCTCTTATCTTTGCTTCTCAAAGTTATCCATGGGCCTTCTCTCTTCCATGATTTCACCGATACTGGATAATCCTCTCCCACTAACTATAGACTGTGTCGTTATTCATAAACCTGAAATCAATAACCAGCATGTTCTTCTTCTTCTTCTCCTTCCTGAAAAATACATGTATAACTTAAATTTTACTATAGATACATTTAGTCTTGGTTTCTTATCTTTCAAGTCATTGTTCTAAAATTTTACTATGTTTGAGTTGACTCTCCAAGTTGAAAAAACAAAAATATCCAGTATTTCCCTACGCCATTCCCATTCACAAAATCGATTTCTCTCCTATTCTTTTTATCCTAATCACTACCGTATTATCTCCCTTTTCTGTCTCAAAGTAGCTATGAAAATCCATCAATTATAACAAACATGAAGACATTAATTACAAGAAACGTTTTCTTATTAAGTTAGTAACGTTTACCTTGTACCACGTAAAAGGCTTACACTTACCATCTTTCTCCCATTTTACCTTCTTGGATCTTTTCCTCTATGCACACCTCTTTCTTCTCACCTTCTAAACCGGCCTTCAATAAACGGATTAAAAAAAACCATTAACAAACCAAGAAACATCTTTTCAAAAAATATAGATATAAAAAATTGGTTTGTTGGTTATTCATACCAGATGTCCCCATTCGTTGTTTTCGGTTAAATTTCGCACTTCCGACTTCAAACTGATGATCGAAACACCACATGGACCAGCATACCTCTTCTCTATATATGATCCACCGTCATGAAATATTATAACACATTTAATGTCATCTATTTGTTTGGTGTGATATATATAATCTCCATCTTGAATTTTTCTAATTGGTGTACACTCACATCTTTATTATCGCCTGAATTTGATCTGTCTAGATAACATATATATATATATATATATATATGAGAGAATGACTTTTTATAAAACAAAACATATATGACATACACGTAGTGTATATAGTGAAAAACGTGGTGACAAGAGTATGTATTTGGTCTATAGTGAGACGGCAATATGGTCTATTACGTAGTGTATTTGCTATGCATACCATTAACATTCAGCAACAAGAAGATGACGACGAAGATCCAAAGATACCAACTAATATCAACTACTTGTTTGAAATCATCCTCAAGAGCGCGCTTCATGTACTTGTGGAAATTAAGCTTGGGTTTCCCTTACAATGTGTCTGTAGAATACCAAATACATGTTATAGTCTAAATGATCAAAATTTTAATTTGATTACAACTTTCCAAATTTTTTGAAAAACAATCAAGATTTACCATAATGAAACCAGGGCGCAAAGTCACATAATCTGATTTCGTCACAGACCTTAGAATTGCTTGAAAAAAATTGTTGTCATGTAAACGACATAACCTCAACATTCAGATACTTCCACATGACAAATAACCGAAATAAAAATAAGCACTGTAATTAAACAATACCATACCGTCCATCCAAGGATAATTGAATCTTTACTAATACCAAGAAAATGCTCTTTAATAAAAGCATGTTGGTGTACATGAGTGACCCTTCTTTTATTAAGAGCTGCAAAAAGGCATAGCGAATAATCAAACAACACATACAAAGATCCTACTGCTTCTTCTTGGATTTTGTATACATATGACAAAACGGAAAATATTCGTGCAATTTAGTACCCGTTTCGGGGTCAAAACTCTCGTCTGCAATCGAATCCTCCCATTTCTTCCACTGGTGAATCTTCATAAACATAGAAAACACGAATCAATCACAGTTTCACACCTGAAAAATCCGCATTAATTGACAGATGAATGTGGAAAACTATATGGTTTATGCTCACTCTGGTGCTTCCGAAAACCACGGTAAGAACACAGAATGTCACATGAGATATCGCAAGAACGAAGATGAATATATGTAGATGGTGCAACGCCTCAACCGAAAGCAATGGTACTTTCAGCTGAAATAAACACGAAAGGGAAAATAAATCGAGGGCGCGAAGTAAAACAAGTACTGATTTAATCAAGAATTAGAAAGAAAACAATCGTAATGATTTCTAAAGGTATTAAATTTTAATTTACCTTTTGGCTACAGTAACCAGCTTCAGCAACAGCATGTTCAGCGAGTAACGCCTAGTGGTTCCAACAATAGGGAAAAATGTCTGAAAATATTTTTTTGTTGTTACGTTTTTATGTTCATTTGCCTCGCCTTCTCGTCTTGAATTAAGTGAACATAGAAGCATACCTTTTTATCGACCACACCAAGTTCTAATATCTCGCAAAAATTGAAAAAGTTTTTGAATTTTCTTAGGATTTTGACTCGTGTTCTCTATTGATGCACTAATAGATTCAATCTCGAGACATCAAAGAAAAAAGTCACCCAACGATTCGTTAATAGACATGTAGAGAAAATAAGCCATTCAAAGAGACATAATAATTAAAAGAATGATTGAGAAATACAGAACAAAGAGGGATAATGGATCGAGGTTGGGGTGGCCACGAAAATCGTAAGCAGCTTTCGTACCTTCTGTTTTGAAGTTCCAGATTCAGAATTTATTGTTTTGATGTTTTTAATCATCTTTTGATAGTTTTTGCTTATGATCCCCTATTTCGCTCTGTTTGGACGCTAAAAGAAGACACAATCACAAAATTAGGTTTAGAATTGCATCAATTTTTAAACAATTATATGAATAGAACATATCAAATAAAAAAAAACAAAAAAACAAAGAAATCAAAGACTATTCAAACATAAATATTGAAAATAACTATTCATGAGCTAAACTATAAAATATAGACGATGAAGAAAAAGAAAGTAGCGTAGATGAACAATTTTAGGTTATTTATAAGATTATAAAAAGTTGTTCCAAAATTTGGATTTTCTATTTTGCAGCTATTATCGAATAAGAAAAAAAAATTCTTATTATTGACTAAAAATAATGATCGATTTATGTTAATCTAAACGCAGAGAATATTCGTTTTAAGTCGTAGAGATTTGGTTTTGCAGAGATTTTCATTAAGGGTATTAAAGTAATCTTAGGTGCCAACTTTCAACGTGAGGTCTCTATTCCAAAAATCACCTCTCAAATATAGTATAAGATAGCTTTTTAAAACGATGGTTACTTGTTTCTGTTCATTCAACTTCTTATTAACACACGGCTTAAAAAACAACGCTGGTATGTCTAAAATTTTATAGAAAGCTGCGCTCAAGTTTTGTATATATCTACAAGTCACTCAGGACCTGACTGGTTTAAACGCAGCGGTATGGGTGCGGTTGTAAGAATTTGCGAAAACGGATGGTAGCGATTTCTAGCGTTATTGGACAATTTATACGACTGGTAAAGCGGCTGGAAACGGGTGCATTTGCGGGACGTTTATGACTGGTTTACAGCGGATCTGATTGCGAATTTACATAAAACTACCAAAATAAGCATAATATATCATTTATATAGAAATCAAAAATATATTATTATAAAAAATTAAAATTATATATTTTAAATAAATCATAGAATAATTAAATAAAACATTTTAAAGATGTTTGGAACATTTTATATATATATACAATAACATTTTTTATAATTATTAAAATTAAAATTGAAATCAAAATATATTATTATAAAAAATTAAAATTATATATTTTAAATAAATCATAGAATAATTAAATAGTATTTTTACAATAACTTTTTTATAATTACAAGTTTATTTTAGTTTAATTAAAATATATATCAAGTGTAAATAATTTTATATGATAATATTCGATATAAAAAGTAAATTTTTTTAAATAACTTTTTTTGTTGTAAATTTTAGTTTATTATTTAAGATAATATTTTTAAAAAAGTATTTTTTCAACCACCCGCAACCGCAAACGCTCGTGGGAAAGAGTTTTTGATTTAGAGCGGTTCTAAGCGATATAAAGCGGTATGGAGCGGTTTCTGTGATTGTTGTCAAACGCTACCAACCGCAACCGCCCGCAAACGTAGCGTTTGCGGGTGATAGCGGGTGAACCAATCAACCCCTTAGTGTCTACAATTCACTTAGACCATCTCCAATGTATTTCTCTATATTCTACTCTAAAATAGAGTAAAAAATAACATTTCCCTATTTTCTCTCCAATGTATTCCTCTATTTAAGAGGAATGCTATTTCTTTCTCTATTTTAGAATAAGACAAAATATTCTTCTATTTTTTCATCCAAATATAGAGCATAAAATATCATTCTCTATTTTAGAGTTGTAAATAGAGATGGGTTGGAAAGAAAAATAGAAAAATGCTATTTTTTACTCTATTTTAGAGTAGAAAATAGAGGTGGGTTGGAGATACCCTTACATATCTTATACTATATAAAATTTCATGCTATTTGAAGCTAAAGACGTCCACATAGGATTTTAAACATCCAATAGTAAATGTCCACGTAAGAATGTAAAATAAATCGATGGTTAGATTAGGAAAGTTTCTTTATTTAAAAATAGTTTTTGTTAATAGAAAAGAGTTTAAGAGATAAGGAAATTATGTCGTAGTTTTCTATTAATAAAAACAAAAATGAAGAAGTTAATATTATATTAGAAAAGTTTCTTAATTCTAATGTAATAATGCTTAAATAATAATATATTTTTTAAATAATATAAATAATATATTATTGTACATAAATAAAACTATAGAAAAATAACCACATTATCACTTACAGTCCACATATGATTTAAAGCATCAATTAGTAAATTTCCACATAAGCATCTAAAATAAATCGGTTTATCTATACTATATAAAAGTTCATGTTATTTGAAGCTAAAAGTGTCCACATAAGATTTTAAACATCCAATAGTAAATGTCCACGTAAGAATGTAAAATAAATCGATGGTTAGATTAGGAAAGTTTCTTAATTTAAAGATAGTTTTGTTAATAAAAAAGAGTTTAAGAAATAAGGAAATTATGTCATAGTTTTCTATTAAAAAAACAAAAAAGAAGAAGTTAATATTAGATTATGAAAGTTTTTAATTCTAATGTAATAATGCTTAAATAATAATATATTTTTTAAATAATATAAATATTATATTATTGTACATAAATAAAACTATAGGAAAATAACCACAATATCACTTACAGTCCACATATGATTTAAAGCATCAATTAGTAAATTTCCACATAAGCATCTAAAATAAATCGGTTTATCTATACTATATAAAATTTCATACTATTTGAAACTAAAGACGTCCACATAAGATTTTAAACATCCAATAGTAAATGTCTACGTAAGAATGTAAAATAAATCGATGGTTAGATTAGAAAAATTTCTTAATTTAAAGATAGTTTTGTTAATAGAAAAAAGTTTAAGAGATAAGAAAATTATGTCATAATTTTCTATTAATAAAAACAAAAAAGAAGAAGTTAATATTAGATTAGGAAAGTTTCTTAATTCTAATGTAATAATACTTAAATAATACTCCCTCCGTTCCATTATATTAGATGTTTTAGAAGAATTTGCTTGTTCCATTTTATTTGATTTTTTCAAGTTTCCAAGCAAACTTTAATTAGATTTGATATTTTGTGACCATTTATATTCTGGAGTATTTTTTGTTATTGGTTGATTTATTTTTGGTTAAATAATAAATGATGTTTTTAATTTAAAAAAAAAATAGAATTTATTTGATTCTTAAACTTCGCCCTTTTAGTTAAAAAATCTTATATAATGGAACAGATGGAGTAATATATTTTTTAAATAATATAGATATTATATTATTGTACATAAATAAAACTATAGAAAAATAACCACATTATCACTTCCACGTAAGCATCTAAAATAAATATCTATCTATACTATATAAAAGTCCATGCTATTTGAAGCTAAAAGCGTCCACGTAGGATTTTAAATATCCAATAGTAAATGTCCACGTAAGAATGTAAAATAAATCGATGGTTAGATTAGGAAAGTTTCTTTATTTAAAAATAGTTTTTGTTAATCGAAAAAAGTTTAAGAGATAAGGAAATTATGTCGTAGTTTTCTATTAATAAAAACAAAAAAGAAGAAGTTAATATTAGATTAGGAAAGTTTCTTAATTCTAATGTAATAATGCTTAAATAATAATATATTTTTAAAATAATATAAATACTATATTATTATACATAAATAAAACTATAGGAAAATAACCACATTATCATTTGCAGTCCACATATGATTTAAAGCATTAATTAGTAAATTTCCACGTAAGCATCTAAAATAATTCGGTTAGATTATGAAAGTTTCTTAATTTAAGGATAATTTTGTTAATTGGAAAGAGTTTAAGAGATAAGAAAATCATGTCATGGTTTTCTATTAATAAAAACAAAAGAATTAAGTTAATATTGGATTAGGAAAGTTTCTTACTTCTAATGTATAAATGCTAAATAATGATATATTTTAAAGATAATATAAATACTATATTATTGTACATAAATAGAACTATAGGAAAATAAATACATTATCACCTACAATTAAAAAAAAATCTAAAATAATTGATGAAAAAAATACAAAAAATTATTAAAAGATATGCAAACGTATTTAGTTTGCACCTCTCAATTAATAACCAACATTTGTCATGTCGGAGAAGGAGGCAATGTAGATCGTTAAGCCAAGACGATGTGGCTTCAAATACCAAGTAAGTACCATCTGATGTTTGAGTGCATTTTGATCCGTTTTAGATAAGATTATTTGATGTAAAACTAAATGATAGTCAGATTTATGTAACGCTATTTGAGTTAATTTCTCATAATCATGTTTAAAACATTTTAATGTTATGCAGTTTAGTTTTGTTTTTGTTGTCGAGAATAAGCATATGAACATTTTTGGGTATGTACTTATGTATTTAGCCAAAGTAATTCTTATTATATTTGAAGTTCGGTGTGTCCTAACTTAAAATATGGATTGACATTGAATGAAAGATAACAATTCCATTTATCTGAGGTCTCTTCAGATCATAATAATAAAACATGAATTGTTTATAATATGTAAACAATATATACTATTAATGAATGAAACTATATAAACAAAAAATACAAAGTTTTATGTTGTTAATACTAAGTTAGTATACTATGAAAGATAAATCATGAATTATTTATAACATTTGAACACATAGAGAAGATAACTACAATAACCATCAAGTAACATAATTATTTACTCATTTCTAAATATCTAACTATAAATATTACAAAAATGAACTAAAAACTATTAAACTCGCACATTAAAAAATCTAATAAATTAATAAAACAATTTAAAAACACACAAATATGTCATATTAAGTACAATTGATATTCAATTTATTTTTTATATTTACACTGTGAGAGTTTTTTGAATTGTATATTTTAATTATAGTCGTAGTTTCAATGGTAATTTGAAAATTTAAAGGATAAAATTTATTATAAATATTTTTCATATGTTATATGTAAATTATTATCATCACAGATATAAAAAATAATATTTTAATAAATATTATTAATTGCATATGATTTTTACCAAATTTTTATATAGAGAATGCGCTACGTTAGCATGACACGTAGACAAAATCGTAACTCACCAAATCGTGACATGTGTTAATTTTAACTGAGATTGTGACACGTGTCAATATATTAATATAAAAAATTATAAATTTTCTTTTTCTACATTGTTTATTTGTTAAATCAAATTGTAGTGTAACTAAAAGAAAATAATAGTCTAAAAAGCGAAAATAAGTATTATTAAAAAAAGGAAATAGTAAATAAAAAGACTAAAAAAGGAAAATAAGACAAATTATTTCTAATTGTAGTGTAAGTAAAAGAAAATAATAGTCAAAAAAGAAAATAAGACATATTACTAAAAAAATTAAAAGAAAATAGTAAATCAAAAAGACTAAAAAAGAAAAATAAGACAAATTATTTCCAATTTCTAAAAGTATTAATGTGACATATGAAAAATTGATATTCATGAGATTACGACATGTGTCAAAATTTTAATTTTGATATCATTTCCATATATTTTTTACAATACGTTTAAATTTCTTTACTAATATGTTTTGTTAATTTTCTTACTATTTGTTTAATACTAGTGACATATATGGAAGTCAAATTTTTAATTTTGATATAACTTCTATATATTTTTTAAATACTTTTTAATTTCTTTACTAATATGTTTTGTTAATTTTCTTACTATTTGTTTAATACTAATGATATATATAGACATAAATTTGATAGAATGCATTATGCATATATTATTTTGATATAAAAAATTTGGATATTATTGATTGACAAGGAATGCATGGAGTAAAAATATGGTTTTAATATGATGGAAAAAATAGATTAATTCTATTACGAGATGAAATACGTGGAGTTGAAATCCAGTTTGAAAAAAAGTTACTAATCAACATCCAAAATAAGTGTGCGAGTAACCAATCAGAATCTAAATATTTACATCAACAAGATTTAACATATATTTCTTACATTTTCATAAAGTTTATCTTTATTAAATTTAATCGATTATTGACAGCGGATATTTTACTTTATTTTTTATCATTTATAAATAAGTTATAATTAAAATCCTACGTATTACGCGGATTCTAATCTAATCTAGTGTATCATACATCGGCATCACTAATACAAACTATCAAATTATAAATTATGGTCGTTGGGTGCTACATAGTACGGATGGTAATACCTTAGCCGAACTACCGAAGTATCGGAGTTTCGATCCAAGTTCCTCCGTATGAGGTTAATGGGCCAAATGGGCGGGCTCATATAGCCCTTGACAAGACTTTATTTTTGATAAACTATTAACTGAATAATGTCGTACTAACAAATATGCTGGGCTTAAAGATTCGGGATTTAACCCGAAATTTTGTTGTTTATTCTACAATTTATACCAATGAGAACCATTAGTTTTTCTGAAACGTTGGATTCACAACATAAACTTTTTCTCTATTTAGACCTATTTTTAATGCATGCTCCGGGAGGTGTGTCAAGAGGAGGGTCTCTTTTGGACCCGTCCGTCAACTATCACCAAAAAAATCCCTTTCAAAATGATCAAAAAGGTACATATGAACGGAATAAAGGATATTTAATTATTTATTTCCCAAAACAGGAATACTGATTTTCAAGTCGATTAATGAAAAAATATGAGTAAACAAAGTTAATGAAAGAATATCCCATGGGAAGAAATATTCCAATTTTATTGAAGGAAATCTTAGCTTAAGTTTTCCTTGTCAATGAAATTTTTTTTTCCTAACACCATTTCCAATTCATTATTCAATTTTTATTCCAAAATGAAGTAACTTTAAAATGGAGTTGAGTTTTACTCCAACCCCACTCCATTTTGGACTAGAAAATTGAGTGAAGTATTTGGAGCAAACCCATTTTTTACTTCATTTTAGAGTTAGAAATAGAGTGGGCTGAAAATTTTTTTACTCCAAACTCTATTTTGAAATGAAAAATGGAGTGGGATTAGAGATACCCTAAAACCCTCACCTCTCTCTAAAAATCAAGCTTCTTCTGAAAGTTTCTTCGGATCTTTTTTTTTGTTGCCGGTGGCCGGCGAATTTCAACGCCAGCACCGTGCTTTTTAGTTTTATGCTTGTTTTTCTTTGTTTCTCTCTTGTCTTTGCAAGAAAACGGTGTTGAGACCGAGATCTCTACTTTATACATCGATGGATTTCTTCGGAGTTCCGGTGATATTGCAGAGGAGGGTCTCTTCTTCTCACCCTTTAACTGCCGTTTTGCCTCCGGTGGACAAATGTCTAGGCTTGTGAAGGATCGCTTTAGATTTGCTCCATTGGAGTTATGGAGAGAAGCTATATCGGGTATCGGAGTATCACGGCAAAGCAATCGACGCTCTTTCTGGAAGTCCGACATCTTTCCGGCGCCTTTTTACCGGTGCTTGGAGGTGGTGGATCGCGCGATTGACTTCACCGACATACTTTGGGATGTGGTGTGGAGGCGAACACGTGGTTCAATTTTGGACCTCACACGTGTTACTCTTTTTATGTTATTATCTTTTATTTTGTTTAGTTTAGTATATTATAAGTTTATCTTTATAGATATATGTAATGTTCAAAGGTTGTTAATCCCTTCAGAGTACAAGCTTTTAAAATCTTGGGGTTATATCCCTAAAATGGGATTTTCACGATCTGTCGCAGTATGCGGATAGTTTGATAACAGTTCTAAGTTTCAGAACTGTTTTTGCCCGATAACGGGTAATCATACCTCTCTATTTGAGAGGATCTCTTTCACCCGACAATGGGTCTACCCTTTATTGGGTTTGTGTGTACCCCAAGTGGATTTGTGTGTACCCCAAATGGATTTGTATCTACCATGTATGGGTTAACATCTTTATACCATTTGTTTATATATAAAATATAGTCGACAAAAAAAAAAAAATTATATATATATATATCCATGGAAATATCGACTCCGCACCATTGGAGATTGTTTCCATTCATTTTCTCTCTCTCTACCTCCTCCTTCTTCCTTTTTCTTCCTTCTTCTTCCTTGAGCTTCTTCACCTGCAAAGCATCAACATTAGCACAAATTCCCATTGTCTTCTTCGAATTTAAATCGCTGCTCAATATTTCCAATCATTCTTTCTTTTTCAACTTTGTTTTCATCTTTGGATTCTTTGTCCTGCTTTTCTCAAAATAGATCACTAAACATCTTGTTCGTCATCGCGTCGTATAACGGATCACTAAACATTTTTTCTTCTGTTTTATGCTTTATTTGGTTTCATTTTAGTTGTTGTCTGTTCTATTTTTTTCTATTTTTGTCTTGTAGTAGTTGTTGTTTTCAAACATTGCATTAGTTCAAGTGTTTAACTATCAAATAAAGCAAAGAAGCAGGATCTATTAGTATTTTTCTGAAACTTGTTCTAGAAGGGTAAAATTTCAGTATGGTAGTTGTTGTATGTTTTGTTTTTTATCTTCTTATTCTTATCTTGTAGTAGTTGTTGTTTTCAAACATTGCATTAGATCAAGTGTTCAACTATCAAACAAAGCAAGGAAGCATGATCTATTAGTATTTTTCTGAATCTTGTTCTAGAAGGGTAAAATATTAGTATGATGCATGAAGAAGAAGAAGACAACAAGAAGAAGAAGAATTGAGGGGTTATGCATTTTTTCTTCTGTTTTATGTTTTATTTGGTGTCATTTTAGTGGTTGTCTGTTCTATTTTTTGTTTATATTCTTGTTTTGTAGTAGTTGTTGTTTTCAAACATTGCATTACTTCAAGTGTTCAACTATCAAACAAAGCAAATAAGCAGGATCTATTAGTATTTTTCTGAAGCTTGCTCTAGAAGGATAAAATTTCAGTATAGTGCATGAGGAAGAAGAAGACAGCAAGAAGAAGAAGAATTTAGTGGTTATGCATTTTTTCTTATGTTTTATGTTTTATTTGGTTTCATTTTACTTGTTGTTTGTTATGTTTTTTTTATTCTTTTCTTGTAGTAGTTGTTGTTTTCAAACATTGCATTAGTTCAAGTGTTCAACTATCAAACAAAGCAAAGAAACATGATTTATTAGTATTTTTCTGAAGCAAGCTCTAGAAGGATAAAATTTCAGTATGGTGCATGAGGAAGAAGAAGATTGCAATAAGAAGAAAAATTTAGTGGTTATGCATTTTTCTCATGTTTGATGTTTTATTTGGTTTCATTTTAGTTGTTGTCTTTTCTGTTTTTTTTTTTTCTATTCTTGTCTTGTAGTGGTTGTTGTTTTTAAACTTTGCATTAATTCAAGTGTTCAACTATCAAACAAAGCAAAGAAGCATGATTTATTAGTATTTTTCTGAAGCTTGCTCTAGAAGGATAAAATTTCAGTATAGTGCATGAGGAAGAAGAAGACGGCAATAAGAAGAATAATTTAGTGGTTATGTATTTTTTCTCCTATTTTATGTTTTATTTGGTGTCATTTTAGTTCTTGTCTTTCTGTTTTTTTTTTCTATTCTTGTATTGTAGTAGTTGTTTTCAAACTTTGCATTAGTTCAAATGTTTAACTATCAAACAAAGCAAAGAAGATGATCTATTAGTATTTATCTGAAGCTTGTTCTAGAAGGATAAAATTTAAGTATGGTGCATGCGGAAGAAGAAGACGGAAAGAAGAAGAAGAATTTAGTGGTTATGCATTTTTTCTTCTGTTTTATGTTTTATTTGGTTTCATTTTAGTTGTTATATGTTCTATTTTTTTTTTCTATTTTTGTCTTGTAGTAGTTGTTGTTTTCAAACATTACATTAGTTCAAGTATTCAACTATCAAATAAAACAAAGAAGCAAGGCTTTGGATGGTTTCTGAGATTCCACCAATCCGAAACAGCTTATGAGCGTTCATAAAGTTTTTGCTGATTTTTGAAACTACACCTCTTTGAATGGTCACACAAATCAAAAATATCATTAACAACAAAATTAGAATACATAATGATGTGTTTTCATTTTCTATCCAATATATACAAAATATCCAATATAGGATACTACAAATATTTACATATATAAACAAATATATATTTTTTAGAATCACATAATTTTAGGAAGATAATATAATACTACTTGTTAGAACATTAAAATTGCTAGATTTACGATGATATTGTTTTTCCTTAAATCGTTTTATACTTTTTTTTTCTTTTCCAATAAAATTTATTTTCATAATATCTAGTAACTAAAAAAACATATATATATATATATATATATATTTGAATAGTATTTAATATTTAATAGATAGGAAAACGACTGAGCAATTCCACTGTCTTACTCTTATTAGAGAGAAAAGATCAAAATTCATAAACCCACACGAATACAGAGATTTGTTTTACAATAAGATTAAATAGAGAATAATTGGTTTTCTTGCTGGTTCGGTATAATATATGTTCTCCATTTACAGGAGTGGTACACTCATTTATCTTTTTAGAAAGAAATATATATATATATATATATATATATATATATATTTATCAACAATTACCATATATTAAATTAAATGCTACCAGTTGGATGGTTTCCATGACTGGCAACTCCAACCAAAAATATCTGACTTACATAAAAAAAAATATAATCTCATGTTCGAATTCTTTTTGCGAGAGAGTCGATCTAGATATTTCTACACTATAGAATATGAACTAGAAAGAAATATATATTTCTTGTGATAAAGATATATATTACAGAAAAAGTAAATGGTACACTCGTATCTTTTGTCAAACGTGATGGTACACTCATTTATTTAAAAAAAATATATATTTGTTATGATAAAGATATATATTTCAGAAAAAAGATAATATATACACTCATATCTTTGGCCAAACGGTTCCAACGGTCATATTCCAATATTAATATTTATTTTTGTTATAAACTATAATAACATAATGGTGAGATATATGTGTGTATATACATAAATATATAAGTTTGTGTATTCTTTATATATATAAACATATATATATATATATATATATATATATGTGTGAAGAAACGAGAGAGAAAAAATGAGGATCACAAAGTCCAAAAGAGAGAGAAGTAATAATTCTCTTATTTATTCATATCCCACAACTTAACAATACCCCATAATAGGGGGTTTGAGGTGGCTAACATGTGTCTAGAAGAAGAAAAATAATAAAATAATCTAAGTGGATAATCATCATTTTACAACATTTCCTTTTGATTATCCATCACTAATGATTTTGAATTTCCAATGATCTTATCTTCGACAAATTTGTTGTGTTGTGACTGCCGCGTTAAAAACTTTCTCATGAAAAAACTTCGTGGGACAAAAAATCATGGCAAAGAAAAAGAGTGCAGTCTTTCCCTGGAAAATGATAGACATACTCTTCTCTTCATAAGCCGCGTGAATGAATAAATTCTTCTTCATGGATCTTGTAAATGATTCATTTTGATCATCTTCTTCGATTCTCTCAATCTCATCAATGTATGACAAAACTCTTGGAAGAATGATAGACCTTCATCATTTAGGATTATAACATTTCCTTTTAGATGTCTATTTTGTGCGTGTTCTTTGCTGCCTCGTTAAAAACCTTGTCATGAAAAAACCCAATAGAACAAAAACCACGATAAGAGAAAAAGAGTACAACCACGCACATCATAATATATCTCCCCCTGGAAGCATTATCTTCCGGAGATGCATTCCGATAATTTATACCATCTTTTTGGGAGATTGTATGACCAAAGCTTTAGTGAATAAACTCATATGCTCTTCATATAATCTCTCGAGTCATTTGAACTTCTGGTCCATCCCGTTCACATAGAAGATCATTTCTTTTATTGAGGGAGAATAATTAATTTCTCATAGCCATTTGCAATTTCTCCCAGTCAGACCTTTTCTGACACTCCGACACGAACCTTGGATCTGGATTATCATTTTCATGATCGATCTCTTTGGATACATAAAAATAAAATATTCCATTTGTATCATCGTTTTCACTTATAGCCCATAATTTTCTATTTTGGGCGAAGCTAATGGAAATCTCATATTTTTCCGTATCATATTCGTTTTCTGGACGAATCTCTTTATCTGGTTCTTTTGGAACCTTTTCATATATGTCTTCTGGACATGTATATTTATATTGTTCTTCTAGAACCCTTTCACAAATGTCTTTAGGACATTTTTCTTTATGCGGTTCTTCTGGAACCTTTTGTCCCAATCTCTTTTGTGGCCCCATTTTGTTCTTTGCGGCGGCGCTATCGTAACATAGACCGCACACCCAAAAACACGAAGATGGGATATATTTGGCACTTGGCCATATGTTAATTGTAATGGGAGATATCTATGATATGCACTTCGTCTTATCTGGCCCAATGCTGCTGCATGCAATATAGCTTGTCCCCATACAGAAATTGGGAGCTTTGCTCTTAATATTAACGGTCTTGCAATCAATTGCAACCGTTTAATTAAATTTTCAGCCATGCCATTTTGTGTATGAATATGGAGAATTGGGTGCTCAACATCTATCCCCATTGACATACAATAATTATTAAAGGCTTGTGAAGTGATTTTACCAGCCTTGTCAAGCGTGGCTTTATTTATGGCATAATCAGAGAATTATGCTTTCAACCTGATTATTTGGGCAACGAATCTTGCGAAAGCCGTATTTCGTTTTGTCAAGAGACACACATGTGACCATCTACTAGATGTGTCAATTAATACCATAAAAATACTTAAACAGCCCGCACGGTGGATAAATCGGTCCACATATATCACCATGTATTCTCTCTAGGAATACATGGGATTCATTCCCAACTTTGGCTGGAGACGGCCTCACTATGAGTTTTTTTCGAGAACATGTCTTGCACGAAAACTCTCCTGATTGAAAAATCTTCTGGTTTTTCAATAGGTGGCCATTCGAATTTTGCACAATTCTTCTTATCATGACTGATCCTGGATGTTCTATCCTTTCATGCCAGACTTTAAATGTACTAGTAAACTTCTGGTTTACTGTAACATATGATTCAGTCATCTTTATTTTTGTGCAATATAATCCAGAGGACATCATTGGTAACTATTCCAATGTATGTTTCCACTCCGATATAATGCAAAGATATTCAATGCCATTTTTATTCATACTTTCTATATGATATCCATTTATCCGGATATCCTTGAAACTCAACAAGTTTCTGCATGAATCGGGGGAATATAATGCATCATTTATTTCAAACTTTGTTCTCCTCAGCATTGAAAATCCGACTCTTTCAGAGCCCATAATAATCTTTACATTCTCAGATATAGTACTCACGCTTCTAGCGGAGTCTTTTAATTTGAAATCAGAGAAATACTTTTTATCTATAAGTATTGTGTGCGTTGTCGCATTGTCTGCGAGACATATATCTCTGTCTTTGATTTCAAATTGTGACATCTTCTGGTGTTACTTTTCTCACAATAAAAGATGCATTAATTAACCAGAAACATATATCACCATAGAAAGCATTTAACAAAAACAGCATGCAATAAATAAATATGCATGGATATATTAGTTAATATTTACTTTCATGATTATGCAACATATTTTCTTTATTTTGATCGAATATCTAGAGTTTCCGGGAACATAATTATGATATCATAAATCTTTCAGGGATTAAATCCTTTCGTGATTTTCCCATGAGGCGTAACTCAAGTCATTTTGTCCATTCTCTTTCCTGGACAAAACTTTCTGATGTTTGGACTGTTGCTCCAAAAACTTTTCGTTCTTCAAACGAGTTTCATACAAACTTGATTGCCTCTTTTTCATTTATTGGCCAATAATTATTCTCTCTACGCTTATCCAACAGAGCGAAGTTTCATGATCCTCATTAATTATACCGCGCGCTATATCATTTATATTGTCAACACTTATTTGATCTTTGGTTCCCTCATTTTTTCCGTAATGACATGGTTAGTCGAGATCTCTTTATCATTCTCATTGATTTCATTCAGGTATCTGATTTCATTATTAACCATGTAAACGGTCTCTTTACTCCTCTTCAGGAGTTTAATCCTCTTTTTCAATAATTATTTGCTCCCTTTTATTTTCGAGGATTTTCTTTTATCTTTGGAACCAAAGTAGTCTGTCACGTAATCTTTTACGTGTTATAGACTTAATAGATTCTCCTTCAGAGACATCTATTCTTATTGGAACATTTTTCACCTGGAATATGAGATTTTCTTTTTTCTCCTGAATTATCCTTTGAACTTTCAAGTTCATATTTATGAGGATCCATAATGATAATTCATTTCATAAAATCTCATCCGTCAGCTGCTTATCTTTTCTCTTAACTGCTTCTGGCATTAATTTTCATCATATTATGAATAGTGATCCTTTGAACTTTTGAACTTTAGGTTCACATTAACACTTTCAAGGATACAAACTATTCTTTAATTTTCCCATGGAAATTTTTCTTATCAAAATGATGATTGCAAATCTTGCAATAAGCACATCTCTGATTGATGGCTCAATATAATTTAATATATATATATATATATATATATATATATATCATTACTATATGCACGATTGCATGTTTAATGCCTAAGCATTGAGATTATATTTCACCATAATTAGTCTTTGCAATCCCTTGGAATTTGTAATCCATTGGATATGCTTTATAAATAATTCATTCTGCTCATTTTAATTGTGAACATAACATTATTTATGTTCTATATCTCGACATACAGTAAGTAATAAATTTTAAGATGCAAAATCACCAAAATTATTTTTTTTTTTTTTGTGCAAAAACACCAAAATTGATCAAATTTTGGGATATAAGTTAACAAAAAATATCAATATCACCTGTATATAAAATATTTTATCTGATTACTCATTAAAATTTCCAGATTGATTTTTGATTTAATTATTTTAGCACCAACGGTCACAAAGAATTTTTTTCAAACGGCTATGAACAGTATTTTTAATTTATAAATACACTCATATTTCACACTTTCAGATCACTCAAACACTTTCACAAAAAAATGTTTAGCTTTTATTTTATAAAAAAAATGTTTTGCTGGTTTTTTATTTTTATTATCGGTGTAATTTTTACTCTTATTTATGGTCTTTTCGTTGGAGAATTTACTCCCAAAAAATTTACCATAAATATGGGTTTACTCTTTTATGCAATAATGTTTTATGCAATCGTTGTTATCATTTATGTAAACGGTTCATTTTAAAAATAAAATTATCAACTTACTTGTCGATATATCAACTTACTTGTAGATTCTTTAATTCTCCCCCTCGAGATGAACCGAATCTCTTTTTAAATTGGTTATCCTCGAGGTGTAATTTGGGGATTAAAGATATCTACCATTATAGCCAATGAACTCTTACCAAAAATGATGATTTATTCATCCATCTCTTCATGATGGCCTTATTTTTGTTTAAAACATGTTAAGTGAAATTTTTTTGATTTTTCACATAAATTTTCAATGATCCTTAATATCATTGTTCTACCGGGATGGCTTAACCGATTATATTTTAACCAATTTAGTAAACTTCAGGTTTACTATACATTTTTGCCATTATTTTCTGTATGTACGATTACATACAAGCATGTCTCTGCCATATGTTTTTCTGGAGCATTTCGCTCTTCAGAAGCGTCTCGCTCTTCTGGAGCGTTTGCACTTGTCCAATATTATATTGACATGTGCTTCATAAATTCTCATAACAGAGAATTTTTTTTTTAATATTTAAATTCATGATAAAAATTTAAAAACAATAAATGAACATAATTTAAAATAAATATTTCAGGAGGCAGAACCTTCCATATAATTTTGCAATAATGATTAAAGAAAATAATAAATCAATAGGCATAATCTTCCACATAATCAAGGAGGAAGAAAGTACCATAAGATTATGAAGACACAATTTTAATTTGATCGAGGAGACAACGTCTACCATAAATACGATCAATCCGAAAAAGACATAAATAATTAGCAGGCATAGTCTATTATAAAATCAAGAAGGCAAACAAACACATAAATTTAAATTTAAATTGTATAAATATAAATTAAACCTCACCTTTTTTGGTATAGAACGGATATAGAGATGTTCATGGTGATAACGTGTTATAAATTATAATAACATAATGGTGAGATATATGTGTGTATATACATAAATATATAAGTTTGTGTATTCTTTATATATATAAACATATATATGTATGTGAAGAAACGAGAGAAAGAAAATGAGGATCACCAGGTCAAAAAGAGAGAGAAGTAATAATTCTCTTAATTATTCATATCCCACAACTTAACAATACCCCCATATATATAGGGGGTTTGAGGCGGCTAACATGTTTCTAGAAGAAGAAAAATAATAAAATAATCTAAATGGATAATCATCATTTTACAACAATTTTGTTTTTTTTTTCTTGATAAATAATATTTACTTTGTTTATATTTTTGTCCATAAGATAATTCTTTTTGTCATCTAGTCAACAAATATTCAAATGAAAAAGAAAATTCTTATGAATATCAGTGACACGTACAGTGCATTATCCAAATTTCTTCTAGAGATATTTTACATCGCAAACAGTGGATTTCATCCAATGACATTGTGTTTTTAAATATATTTTTTATTTAAAGATATTTTATATCTAGATAAAATAAACATTATATCTTTTTAAGAATACAATTTTAATATTATTTTAAGAAATCTGACATATTGTTTATCCTTATATTATGTTTTACGAATTACGAGTATTTTAATTTGGAGAAACATGCAATAAGAAACAAAGGATCTTAATTTACGCTTCATGATTTTTTGTACCGTCGTAAATTAAAGTATTGTTGAAGATGCAGGAGGCCTGAAAATGTAAAGATCGAAAGAGACAATCGTTCTCTCTCTCGATGTCGTTGTTTGCCCTAGCCGTCGAGAAGAAGAGTTTTACGATCTCCCTCTCCGGTGGCCGGGTTCTCTCAACGCCACTTTGAGCGGGTCCCTCTTTCCTTGTTTTTTCTTATGCGGCTCATCTCCGGTGATTTTTCTTGCAGATGGGATCCAGATCCGGTTGTTTCTTCAGTTTGTTGGAGGTGGTTATCGTTGAGAAAGAGAGTGAGAGAGAGAGATATCTGTAACAAGTGAAAGAGAGAGAGAGAGAGATAGATATCTGTAACAAGTGAAAGAGAGAGGGAGGAAGAATAGGAATGATAGGAATGATATACCCTGGTGCCCTCGGACTGCTTTGCCCTAAAATCCGCAGGGGAAAATAACAAAGTTGTGTACATGGTTCACAGGGGAGAGATTGGGCATGGGAAGCACCTAACTTTCTTTATGAGTCACGAAAAAGGTCATCCAACAGAGCGTTAGGAGGTAAATACGTAGGTGGCTATCAGCCGGTTGGCATGTCCCTAGTTCACCGAGGGGGGGTTAAGCTAAGCAACTTCTTTCGCCTTTAGCTTGACAGTAGAAGCAAGATTGACTTTTTGTTAATAAATAATGGCATAAATGAAAATGGACATTAATGAGTGGCACGCTTGTAAAACTGTAATTTCAAAATGACATTATTGAGATTGTCCCGAAACCAAAATCCATGTTTTTTGGTTGTTTTTCACAATAATTACCGATGAGTCTTTTTTTCTTTCAAATATTGTTATTTTTAATTAAAACACAAATGAATAGATAAAATAGAAACAATAACAACTACTCCAAATTATTTTTAATTAATGAAAATAATTATTTTTGACATCTAAAATCTAATATAAAAAATACGAAAATAATAACTCAAATTAATAAAAATATTTTAAAAAATATTCTATTAATAAAATCAACTTAATTGTTCAAAATTTAACTATTTCTTTTAATTTTATAAAATAAATCTATGTGCATCTTTTATCGATAAATTTTTGGTATTACATATACAATTTGGTAAGTTACTATTTTAATAATTTTAAACTCGTTTAAAAACCATAACTTATAAGTCAAGTTTAAATATATATATATATATATATATATATTATTTTTTTGACAATACTATAAACTAAATTAATAACTAATCAAGTTTAAAATAAAAAACTATTTTAAGAACCACAAGTATGCATGGCCAATGTTTTCTTATTAATAAATTTTATATATTTATTTTAGTAATTTTAAATTCTTTAAACAAAAATTAAAAAAAAAAGCATGAAAACATATCCTATAATTTTTTTAATAAAATATATATATTAAAAAAAACAAAAACTAAATAAATCACCATTCAAATTCTTAGAAAAACTAAAATCTACGGTAAAATCAAAAACCAAAAATTTTAAAACCAAAAACTAAAATCTAAAAACCATCCAAACAATCAAGGTCTTAATTTGCCTCTATTGTAATACATTTGCTTCTATAAAGTTACTATTAAATCTTTTGATAAAGATTTAATTTGCCTCTATTCTACGTGTCCATCGTAATTGAAGCTTTATGAAAATGCAAACCTAACAAAGGAAATTTTCCCAAATGTCATAAAGAAGATAAGATGCAGACCATTCAATCACACCTTAAATTAAAAACTTGGTTCGGTTATTGCAAACAGATTCAATCAATTTTTTTTGCTTTTTTTGTCAGCACTAAATACTCAAAACTGATTGTATTTTATTGATATAATAAGAAAGACTCAAGACCAATCGGCCTTTCTTGAGTCTTTCGTATTTCGTTTTTTTTTTTTTTTTCACAATTATTTATCTAATATTTTGTGGTATCTATGATTCAAAACAATATGTTTTACTTATTTCATATAACTATATCTTTTCAATATCCTCTATATATTGTAAAATAAAATTCAGTATACAATAAATTAAAATTTATAATCCCAGTGCGGATCAAAATCTAGTTAATCTTGAGAACAAAAACAAAAACAAAAGCAAAACTTAAACTTTTTAGTTTACAGATAATTTATGTGCCTGAGAATAGAGGTGTTGTTCTGAATATCTTATCATTTAATGCCAAAGAATTTACTATATGAAAGTAGAATGACTCTCTCCGAGACTGCCACATCAGCACTCCAAAACTTGACACGTGTACACCCTAAACAGTTAAGAAAAATTTCTGAAACGTTTCACTTCGTTTGCCTTTTGTTCATCTTCCAAGTCAAGGGTTAATAGTAATTAGTACATTCCTAATTATCCATATTTAATGTAAGAAAGAGATCAATGCCTAAAACTGCACCTTCTCATCTTCTCTGTTTCCTATTTCTTTTCCAAAATCTAAGTTATCCTGTTTCGAATTGCAGTGATGGAGGATTTGGGCGCGTGAAGATCTGGCGAACGAACAAAAATCCAGAAGTTTGTGGATACATGACGAGTAAGAACTCTCTGTTTCTTCATAGAATTTTTCCCATTCACATGCACGAAAAGTTGTTATTGTTGTTGCGTAGAGGAATAAGATAGCGAAGTTGTTATTAAGCTTGCTAAGTTTTCTCAATGAGGAACAAGTTATTTCTCTGTTGTCTCTGTCTTTTTCTCTATCGAAACCCTAACTTTGTAAATTTCGAATATAAGTTTTATTTTTCTTGGGCAATTGATTTCGTCGCTCAATTAGATGAATATAAGAAGAAGAAAAAAAGTTTAAGATTTCCACAGAGACAGGGCTCCGTACTATATTGAGTTACTTGTCCTACCTGAGTTTCAAACAATGGGCCTTTGGCAATCAGGAAAAGAATTAAGGAGTCGGTTAATTTAGGGAAACAATACTGTATTAGGTTTATTCGTTCCTGATTTAATTATTTTTATACATGTTGAACTTATGGACACAACCACAGGCTTGATTCTCTTACTGCGATCGCATTATTTTTCCTATGCAAAAAGTTTATATTCTACATGTTGCTGCTCTGAGAACGGGAAATTGGAGGAAAATCACATGATTCAACCGAAGGAAAAAGTTCAAGCGATTTTGTTGAGCAAGTACAAGGTAATCATCAATTATGACCAATGTAGCTGTATCCTTTTAACAATATGCATGACTTTTTTTTTATAAAGTTTAACAATATGCATGACAGTTTTAATCAACTTATTTG
The DNA here is from genome assembly GCA_900406555.1 of Pseudoturritis turrita. NCBI lineage: Eukaryota > Viridiplantae > Streptophyta > Magnoliopsida > Brassicales > Brassicaceae > Pseudoturritis > Pseudoturritis turrita. The sequence continues at coordinate 288,319 of OVBL01000683.1, forward strand.
TTGAATTTATGTTTCTTTTATTTGGCTTTGGTTTTACAGATCTTATGAATCTGTTCGACGCATTTCTTTTTCAAACTCCTCAAATCTATTAAATGGAGATCAATTCTTTCTTTTTTTGAAAAAGTGTAATTGTAAAACTAGTATTAGCAAATCAAAGAAAATATAAAAATGACTACGGCAATCAAAAAGATGTTATAGGAGAAAGGATAAGATTCTGGGAGGGAAGAAAATGAAAAATAGAATAAGAAGTAGCATTAGCATATCCGCATAAGACTCAAAATGGATTGTTGGGGAAGTCACCACCTTTAGAAGAATATATTGTAAGAGGAAAAAGCCACTAAATTAACAACTAATTCTTTATTGTAGCCTCCATTTTGTACTGATAGTACTTGCCTTATGCAAGGGTCGGGTCTGAGGAAAAGCATCTGCGTTGATGATCTTTTAAACAACTTGTAAAAGGTATTGTAATAAGATGTATATTTCTTATACCAGATTTGGTAGCTTTATCTAAACTCATTGTTTTGACATTTTACTTTTTTTTTTTCCGAAGAATGTAAAATTATGATTCAAACCAAAACTATGTTACAACAGATGTTACTTTGCTTTGACAAGTTTTTGAAAAAAAATCTAAAGAAAGATATCCGAAAGGTTTTAGTACAGAGAGCCTATGATCCTTAGGTTGATTGGCTAGCAAACCATTCGATCATCGCCTCTTGAAAGGAAAAATATTCTAAGATGCGGATTGAATTAAGACGATTCCTTATGTTTTTATCCACAATTTGAACGATTTGAGACGATGTTGTTGGATTCTCTCCATGACGACGCCGGTTTCTTTCTCTCCAATGTTATACATTGCCGATTGGAATGCATAACGAAGTAGGAAGAGCTTGTTTTTTCCGAGAGTTGGATTGTGAAGCAGAGGCTCTGTGTGTCCAGTCAGCAGAATACTTATCCATTAGAAGCTTCAATGTTAGAGATCGCCATATGCTAGTTGAAAAGTTGCAGGAGAAGAATAAGTGGTTACGGGTTTCAACCTGACATCCGCATAAGACGCAATCAATTCTTTGTCCTATATTCCAGCTTGACATTCTATCCCTGTTGTCAATCTATCATGATTGGCTAACAAAGCGAGGAATGCATGTTTTGGCGTGGAGTACTTAAACCAAACCCCTCGATACCACTCATTTCTTGCCTGGTTTGTTCTTAGCAAATTCCAAGTCTTTTTCGTATGAAACTTGTTTGAATACCTCTATTCTGTCACCTTCCATAAAACTTTATCCTCTCCTTGGAAAATCTTAGGTCTGATTTTTTTTATTTCCTCTTCTACATTCAACAACTTGGTCCTGTGAATTCGAACCCGATGCGTTTTCAGCACCATATTCACCGTAGCATCCTTTTGTATCCCCATATCAATGAAACCTCTAACACGGGTCAAATCATGTAGTCTTCCTCTCTGTGACCAGACATCAAGCCAAAAGGAAGTAGTCATACCATTCTGAACCTCAACTCGGACAAATGGTTTAGCTAGCTTCCTATATTTCAGCAATTTCCGCCACATCCAAGATCCCATAGTTGTGTTCTCTTTCACCATCCAAAATGAGTCCTTGTAGAGATAAGTGTTTCGGATCCAACTAAACCCAAAGAGTAGGCTGGACAGAGACTAAACGAAAGATAAGTTTTAGACAACTAACCTGATTAGCCTCTTTGATTAATCGAATTCCCAATCCTTCTTCTTCTCTCGGTTTACATACTTCCCTCCAAGCAATTTTCGCTTTCTTTGTACTAAGATCTGGGCTGGACCATAGAAAAGCAGAACAAAATTTCTCTAGCTCTTTGACACAACCATTTGGTAGGCGATAAGCGTTTATCCATAAATTCACGATACTCATAATTACCGAACGAATCAACTGAAGGCGACCCCCGCATATGATAGAAATCTCGTTATCCAAGAGCTTAATTTCAGCCTTATCCGCTCCACTAGAGATTTATAGTCTGATGTTGTCATTTGCTTGGTTAGCAAAGGTAAGCCGAGGTATCTCATCGGTAGTTGTCCAATTGCAAACGGGAAGCTAGCAAGAATATCTTATCTGGTCTATTCCGTGAGATTACAACATATGTCAAAATTTTAACATAATTTTCTATATATGTTTGTTAATATATTTTTATTTCTTTACTAATTATGTTTTGTTATTTTTTATCTATTTGTTTAATACTAATGATATATATATATATATATATATATATATATATATATATATATATATAGACATAAAATTTGATAGAATGTATTCTGCATTTATTGTTTTGATATGAAACGTTTGGCCCTTATTAAATGATATAGAATGCATGGAGTAAAAGTTTAGTTTTAATATGATGGAAAAAGCATATGAGTTGTACTGCGAGATGAAGGGCATGAAGTTGAAATCCAGTTTTAAAAAGAGTTACTAATTATGATTCAAAATAAGTGTGCGGGTATCCAATCAAAATCTAAAATAAGTGTGCGAGTAACCAATCATAATCTAAATATTTACATCAATAAAATTTAACATATAATTCTTACATTTTCATAAGGTTTATCTTTATTAAATCTAATCAATACCGATAACGGATATTTTACTTTACTTCTTATTATATATAAAAATAAATTGTTATTAAAAATCTCGGATATCACGCGGGTCCTAATCTAATATCTTATAAAAGAGAACGAAAGGAGTATATTGCAATACTCAAATACTAAAAAAGTATATGACAAAAACCCGCGCTTATGCGCGGGTACTCACCTAGTAAAAACAAAAGTATAAAAACGGAGAGGGTTCCAACTTGGAAGCCGCCGCCGTGAGTAAATTAGGGAAGCTTGATCAGGAAAAAATTCCGAACTGTGGTTTTTCTTCTGCGAGTCTTTGTTGTTCCTTATTAGGAATTCTCCATTACTCTTTTAGCAGAGCAATTCAATTCATCCATATAGAGATATCACGATGGTTATAAATCCACTCATTCTCTGCTCAAATCTTGTATCGTCTTCTCTGTTTCTTCGCCTTCCTTGCCTTCTTCTTCTCTTCTTTCCTTCGAAGATGAGCTTTTATTAGCTCGTCATTTCTTGCCTTTTCCAACTCCGCCAAAGCAATCTTCATTTTCTCTTCATCCTTTCCTATACCCTTCAAGTCAAAAGATGTTTTTTCAAACCATAAAGCACCCAACCATCCGCAATCTTCTTGGTTTTCTCATCTACTTCTTTTGATGGAGGCTTGGCCTTTGGACTCCAAAGGATCTCCATCGAAGATCGTTGCATCGAATTTGTCTTCTTGTTTCTCATCTTTGAGAAACAAATTCTCCCCATGAGCCAACTGAAATTCATAAATAACTCCGGTTGTTGAAACATAGAAAGACCGATCATGATTCCATGTCCATGAGATACAAGCTTTTTCATTCTCTTTATCTGTCTCCTTAGCTTCTTTTTCTGTCTCCTTAGCTTCTTTGAAGCTTTCCACCTATGGGAGCTACAAGTGAAACCAAGTATTCCAACTATCGTTGACACTAAAGTGTTTCTTTGGTTTCCATGTTGTAATCTCTCGGTGAATAGAGACAAGAAAAGTTTGTATCTTCCCATTTTGATTTGGAAGAACAAAAATACAAGATTTGAAACATAGAAGAAGATACAAGATTAGAAACAGACAAGAAGATACAAGATTTGAAGCAGAGAAGGAGTGGATTTATAGCCATCGTTTCAAATCTTGTATCTTCTTGTCTGTTTCAAATCTTGTATCTTCTTCTATGTTTCAAATCTTGTATCTTTTTTGTTTTTCCAAATCAAAATGGGAAAAGACAAACTTTTCCAAACTTTTCTTGTCTCTATTCACCGAGAGATTACAACATGGAAACCAAAGAAACACTTTAGTGTCAACGATAGTTGGAATACCTTGGTTTCACTTGTAGCCCCCAAAGTGGTGGAAAGCTTCAAAGAAGCTACGGAGACAGAGAAAGAAGTTAAGGAAATAGAGAAAGAGAATGAAGAAGTTAAGGAGACTGAGAAAGAGAACGAAGAAGCTAATATCTTATGGATATGGGATGATCATAATCAGTCTCTCTATGTTTCAACAACCGGAGATACTTATGAATTTCAGTTGGCTCATGGGGAGATCTTGTTTCTAAAAAATGAGAAACAAGAAGATAAATTCGATGCAACGATCTTCGACGCCGAGATGGAGATCCTTTGGAGTCCAAAGGCCAAGCGTACTTCAAAAGAAGCAGATGAGAAAATCAAGAAGATGGTGGATGGTTGGGTGCTTTATGGTTTGAAGAAACCATCTTTTGACTTGAAGGATATAGGAAACGATGGAGAGAAAATGAGGGCTGCCTTGGCGGAGTTGTAAAAAGCAAGAAGTGACGAGCTAGTGGAAGCTCATCTTCGAAGGAAAGAAGAGAAGAAGAAGGCAAGGAAGGAGAAGAACATATTGACTAACCAACACTCTCAGTGACTTCTGTGAGAAGGTCAGCAGTTTTAAGTACCTGAAAAGCCAACATTGAAGGTATTTCTGTTGATAATAGAATGATCTAATGAAATACAAGCAAAACACAGAAGCAAAATATACCATCGTGCGAGCCTCCAAACTTATAATCAAATAGGCATGATATTCATCTTCATCAGTAGCCATTTTAGAAGAATCAACATTATGACCACGGGAGCTCTTGTGATAAACTGTCCATATTCCTTTGCAGCCAGGAAGTTCAACCTACCCCACAAGAACATGCGGAATAGAGTGCGTAAGGATCGAAGAGACTAGGTCATACACAGCATTACCAAGTAAGATCGGAAAGATCCCCCTTTTCTACAGTGAGCTAACCTTTTAACTCACACTTTTCACATAATAATTTTCACTTTTCTTTTCTAGATCATTACTAAACAGGTAAATACTCCAGTGGTAGATAGTAATTGTGGAAGATATAAACTCGTGAGACTGTCGTAATACTGCCTTCTGTTCAGAGCTCACTACAAACTAATGCATTCTATATCGATAGGTATATGAAATCATGTCCATGCCATAGTAATGGAAGTAAGGGTTTAAACTAAAATATCGACAAATGGACATTCCCCTTCTTCTCATATACCAGAAAAAATTGGGATGTAGGCATACCTCAGTAATCATTTCCGGTCTAATTGACTGCCGAAGAACACACAAAGCACCATTCTTCCCATGACCAGAACAGCACACCTAATCGCCAAAATACAGATATTTAGTTTGGCGTTTACAGGTTTAGAAAAATACGAGGAAAGCATGTCAGCACTAAAAGTTGTGGAACAAAATATTTTATTGTTAAGCGAAAGAATACTGAATATACAATAACCTTTTGACATGAATTCAATTTCTGCTCTCAGCTTACAATATAGATTACTAAAGCAACTCAAATATTTCAATTCTTGGGAAGCAATTTCTTTTTAGAATAAAAGAGGAAAATTAAGAACATGCAATAGCTGACCAAATGACTGGGTGTTGTTTTAATGTCGTATTGATACTAAGAGCATGAAGTTGGCTATCAACTTCCATATTCACAAACCTACACCAAAGTACGTCGGAATGTTGGAGGACATTGACTCATTTCTTCGTTTCCCATGGGGCAGAGAATCATTCCTCCGCACTATTACCGGTATGATACCTGCCACAAGAATACCGGGCAAACATGACATCCAGTTTCTACTCTACGACAACAATTGCAACAAAAAACTAGAAGTTTCCAAGGATGCCCCCTCGTTCTACAGCTTCTAGCACTTCAATATGTGCCTGCTCTCTTGTCTAAGCTCCCAAATGGCAACGATAACACCGCTTTTTGACACTAGTTGCAGTGAAGTTCCACATCATAAAGTCCTGACACTAAACCACGTCTGAGTCGCAGAGAATGATCCCAATGTAAGTTTTCACACACATTTTCTCACTTTTCGAATCACTCACCTTACAAACCTTATCACTTTGCTCCTACATGTAGCTTATAGTTGATCCTATGATGCACATGGATTCACAACGGGATCAAACCTGGGGAGAGTGGGACGATGAAGTCAGAAATAAGAAGGTAGCATATATATATATGGAGGAGCTGATAAGTCAAGGATTCATGTTTAACAAGTCAATGTGGCCCGGTGGCGATACATCTCTGCCTCTTCGTCTCGAGAAGCCTACCGAAACCAAACTTGTCCACAAAACACATATTGTCTCACGTAATAAGAAGAATAGCAGCCATTCAAAGGGGAAGGGAAAGCTTGCCACAAAGGAAGGACCTAGCAGTTCTAAGAAATATTGCTCCAACCGTCGACAGCACAAATTGGAGGAGTTCTTATCTGCGCCTCAAACTAATATCCAGGACCTTCAAGCACAGTTTCAAACTAATATCCAGGACCTTCAAGCACAGTTTCAACAGCTCGAATTCAACAGCTTGAACGTCGCCTCAAACATAAAAAATGCATTCGTGTTGGGAAATTGTCATCGCAGTGTCTTCGAAAGTCTCTTCGGAAAAATAGTCATTAAAAAAAAATTCCACCTGTTCCAAATGCCAGCTATTCATCCTCCAACGCAGCTATCGACATCCCTGATCCTCAACACCATCTCATAAACAACACGGTTCCCACTAACAACATCCCTGCCCAGTGTGTGGAATACGGCTCACCCCACGGTATTCTTCGTGACATTGACCACCAAAATGCTGAGGTAACAACTCTGTTACATATATAGACCAACCTCCAACTTATTCCTTCACATCTTTACCAATTCCCTTTCTCCATGTCTCACCTGCATCACAAGTTATTTGCTATCGTATTGCATCTACAACCAACAAGTTAGTAAGCTAGATCCATTCAAGGAAACAAGATTCAATGCAATTTTAAATTAAAGTTGAACAGTTGAGAAACAATCATTAACAATTTATATTATGATTAACTACTGATTCAGAGATATAACGAGAACTACAAACAAAACAAAAATTTAGCTAGATCTCCATGGAGAAACCTTGCTTGCTAAACCTACCATGTAGAAAAACAAAATCTTTGACGTGTTTCATTTCCAGATCACGCAAGTTGATTATGTAAGATGATCCAGAACTGAACGCATCATCATCTCCAACTAGTCCAGAGCCAACCTGAAACCCAAAGCATAAAGCTCTTAAAAGAAAAGAATGAAGGTTGGAAACTTGTAGCAGATGAAGTAACAGTTAAAATGAAGTTGATCAAGGATAATAAACTTGGGAAGCCTTGAGTATGATCATCTGCAAACCGTAAACAAGAACGCCGCCACGCCGGCCTTGAGGATCCACTTTTACCAAGGGGCCTCTTGCAAAGGACTCTCTTCCTATTTTCAGATGAAGCCAATCTGGACCCTCAAAACAGTGCATCGAGCTGAAAAGGGAACCACATATCTATTAGTTTCTGTTGAAATCAAATATCGGCTACATAACTTGCATTGCTAGAAGAAACAAAGAGACAATATAAACAGTTGGACACTGAACATTTCGTAAAAATTATTCAATACTGATGCAACTAAGCAAGCAAATGCAATTCAGAACATGTACAGCTCACATTAACACTGAAATAGTTTGTTTGTAGATTAAACCCACAAAATCATAACACTCTTACTTACTTCATCCGTAGGCCGTGAATCGAATCATCAAACTCAAGAACCAAAAGTTTAGCGTCGAGAAATGTCAGTACGATCGAATCTCTTCCCTTGGAAGAATTTCCACCTCCCACAGGTAGCAATCACATCACCACATTGGAATCAAAAACAAAAAAGGTCTAGATTGGAGTTTGGTGGTGTTTACCACCGGAGACGCCATCCATGACTCCACCGCGCTTAGAGAGCTTCGGGTGCCTCAAGGATGTTTCCGGCGGTTATAACGACGTTGTGCACTGCACCGATTCCGCGCTTGGGAGCAGGCCGCTCGGCCCCAAGGTCATCGCCGGAGGCAATCGGCGGAATCTGCATCGCTGTATCGGAGAGGCGGTGAGTGATGTAGCCAGAGGCACAGTCTCGACGCCGGTCGGCCAATGCATCATCTTGAAACTCATCTTCTCCATCGAATTTCAGAAGATATAGCCGGAGAAATTGAAATCGATAGGGAAGCGATTGAGCAATTTCAGGGCCTTATTAGAGAGAAAATATCAAATTTCAATTTAAAAAAAAATAATCAAATTTATACGAGATTGTTTCACAATAAGATTAAACCGAGAGTTACTAGTTTTCTAGCCGGTTTTGGTATAATATCTGTTCTCCATTCGGTACACTCATTTATTTTTCACATAAAAATATTTATTTGTTGTGATAAAAAAATATATTTCAGAAAAAGTAAATGGTACACTCATTATTGTGTGTATTATACATACGTATTTCTTTCTTGATCCATATATACTTATATTTACGAAGAAATAGTCCAAAATAGTATATTTTCTGACTTTAATGTCAAACGGGTATACTTGTAGGGGAAATTGTAGAACTAGTACACTTTTTTGGAAATACCAGCGCTACCCCTTAAGATCAGCAGAGTTAACGCGGACCGGTGGCACACTGTCTGCATGTTGACATTAGCAACGCAAGTAAATGTAGACTACGCAGAGTACAAGTAGAGAGAGAAAAGAGTATGCGCAGTCTCTGCTTTTACTCGCAGAAGAAAAACAAAGCGTTCTCAGTCTCTGCCGTTGGAAGCAGAGTATACGCAAACACTGTTTATATTCTACTTGTATTGTGCAAAAATTTGGTATACACTGCTGTGCTTTTTTACAGTTAGGGTTTCGCAGACCAAACCACCTAACGGTAGACTAAAGCCAGACTGGTATCAGACTTTAGGATAATTCATTACAAAAAGAGCTGAACATTGACTCCTTCCAATTAGCTTTGCACTTATGTTTCTTCATAATAAAACATAAACTCCCGACAAAAAAAAACAAACAAACATAAACTCATAAACAGTTTTATTAGAAGTGATCAAAGTTGTAATCTTGAAGGGGTGGAAGAAACAACACAAAGGCGTCTCGTCCTCATCCATGAAGTGCTATGCGAGCGTGTTGTTAGGGAAACGGGCCGAAAGTGAGTGAGTATTGGTTAGGCCCAACCATGAAGTAGACATATCCATGTCCATTCGTTTCATCCTCAATGAACTTCACCGTGGAAAGGAAATGCATGGTTGGCGCGGGGTAGGTCAAGTAGTCCATATATCCTCCAACTCCTTCAAGTGCTTGAACCCTTCTTGTGTCCACTCCTCAAAATCGCAGGTGCCTTGAAAATAATGGTGACTGATTCTTGTTGAAGTGCTCGTGGTTGTAAAATAATACCAGCGCTACCCCTTAAGGTCACCAACGGCAGAAGACAATCACCAGTAGTGCATTAACCGGTATAAGCTGAAACCAGAAAACTCGAGAAACTCGGTGAAAACCGAGTGGGTAGGGTATGAAAACCGAGTGGGTAGGGTTTCGCAGACTGACTGAATATCACCAACGGCAGACCGAATGCAGATCGCAATCGGAGAATTCGTTTGTAGAGAGTTTTGTTGATGTATATTTGTATATACTTCCACTTCCTTTATACATTATTTCATTAATTTCTAACTGTTGTCAAAGTACAACTTATGTTAAAAAGAAAAATTCCAAAGTGAAAACCGAGTGGTTAGGGTATCGCAGACTGAATGAATGTCACCAACGGCAGACCGAATGCAGATTGATATAGGAGAATTCGTTTGTAGTGATTTTTTGTTGTTGTATGTTTGTATATACTTCCACTACCTTTATACATTATTTCTTACTGGTTTCAAAGTAAAACTTATGTTAAAAAGAACAACTCAGACAAAAAAAATCGTTATCATATGTTTCTTCGTGTATCTTTGTTCAACACGACACTATGTGAAATATTTCCTTGGTATTTACCATGGTTATCGATTTTTCTTCCATTCTGTGTTTTCAATGTAAATAAGCTTTTAAACACTTAGATTGAATATCACTTTGGAGTTATGACGGCTAAACAAATGTTAATCGAAGTTTTTGAAGAGTTTTGAGTGGTTTAGGGTTTCGCAGACTGTATGCCGATGTAGCGCAGCGTTTTTGAAGAGTTTCAACTAAAAGAAAAAGGCGGCGCTAACTTAACTGTACGACAAAAGGGGGCGCCGTCTTAATTAGGTAATATTAGTTTAAAAATATTTCCACAATATATATTCGGGCCTCAAAGTAGTTGTTTCAGGCCCATGAAGCCCAGAAAACTTGGAAAACACAACATTGACTCTTCTTCTACTTTCCCTCGGCAACTCTAGAGCAGAGGAGCGTATCTTCAATTTTGTCGATCTCTTTATTCATTTTCTTCATTTCTCCGATAATTCTCCGATCTCTTCATTTTTCCGATATTTTCCTTCGAATATATCATGTATATGAATGATTACGAGATGGATTTTCCTGCCATTATTTTTTCCAAAGGAAACGAGCCAGATCCAAATACCAGAATAAACTACAGTTCGAAGTTCAATCATCTTTCACTGGTGGAAAGTGTAGTGGGTGAGGAAGTGTGGGATTATGTCCGCAAGTCACAGCTAGGAGTTATTTGTAAGTTTGAGAAGTTGGGTTTCAGATGGAGTGCGAAATTAGTGCATCACCATCTTATTTGCAAATAATTGGAGTGTGAAAGCCCATTTGAGTTGTGGTTTTTGATGGGGCAGCCAGCACGGTTCTCGCTCTTCGAGTTTGAAGAGATCACAGGTCTTAACTGTAATGAAATTACGCAGTTGGATGGGTTGGAATCTTCTGAAGCTAATCACCAAACCTGGAATCGCTTTTGGGGTCTTCTCAAAATACGCCGTCCTAGCCCTTGTATTGAGGACATAGTGAAATTGTGTATGAAGCATGGTGGAGATATAAGCAAATCTTGGTCCAGGGAAGATAAAATTAGGCTTAGTTACCTAGCTATTCTGTCTAACAGTCTGTTGGCTGTTGATCGGTGTACAGAAATTCCCCTTAACCTAGTTAGGTTGGTGATAGATTTGGCAACTTTCGAAGGGTATCCCTGGGGGAGGGTTGCTTACAAAGATCTTGTTGAGCAGGTTAAGTTAGTAACTAAAGAGAAGATATGGCAAGACTCTTATGTTTTGAAGGGGTTCGTGCAAGTTCTACAGGTCTGGGCGTATGCTTATGTGCCCAAAGTGGGAGAAAATTTGGGAACACCTATAGCTTTTGAAGGTACACATCTGCTAAGATACAAGGAAAAAGTTGGCAGACCCGATATGGAGAAGATCTTCTCGAGTGAAGAGGTATGCATATCTTTGGCATAGTTTGTAAAAATGTAGAGTTTTGGCAGAGTAAGCCACAGTGGCAGCGTCTGCAAAAAGACTCTGCCACAAGTTTACATATTCCCATCGCTAGACTTCTGGCAGAGTTACGCTGACTTCTGGCTGACATTTATGTAACCATATGTTGTTTTGTAGGTGGTTGTAACTACTATGTGTGAGAGATCCCGGGCAGAAATCTATCCACGTTGGAAAGGTAACGACGTAATAGATGTCAAGCTTGATAATCTCATCAAATACATTCTCTCTGGCCAGCCGTTGTCGGACATCAAATGGAGGGTCTCAAAAGCGCCGCCATTCCCAGAAAACCGCACTGAAAAAAAAGGAAAGTTGATAATGAAGGAAAGAGAGGAAAAGGGAAAAAGAGAAGGGAATTGAAGAGCGAGATGGGGAAAAGAGGAAGAGGAAGCGGAAGGGAATTGAAGAAGAAGAAGAAGAAGAAGAAGATGATGACGGACGATATGTCATGAAACCAAAGTTCTCTGTAGCTAAAATCCCATCTACTGGTTCAACAGATTTCGTCGACATCATTGAATTTGTCCTGGATAAACAGCAGACCAAGTTTGACGCAGTTGTAGCTAGAATTGAAAACGCCAGACTTGAGCAGCAACGAGTAAATTTGGAACAGCAACGAACCAGCATGGAACAGCATACTGTTTTGGGTTTAACCTTAAACAAGTTGGCACAGGTCGTTGAAAGCTGATGGAGAGGATGACTTGTTTCGAGCAAGATACTCGCTTCTCTAACAACAAACTAAAACCTGACAATCGCATGGTATGTCCAACTCAGCAATTGTTGAAATAAAAGCACTGGCATGATATGCGATATCATGCACTATCAGATGTGGTAAAACAATAGAGGGGCAAGGCATACTCTGCTTGCCTAGGTTGTATCATTCATTTATGTGAGACATGTAATTGTTACGGCAGACTAATAATGGCATTCAATTCTATTCATCATTGGCATCCCTTAATATCCTATACGACAGAGTATGCCCTTAAGGTGTAAGAGGTTGAAGCTGAGTTCATGTAACAGTCACTACTTTGAAATTTTGCAGAATGACGAAGAAGAGACGACGGTGGATAACAAAGGAGATGGCAAAGACAACGAAGGAGAAGGAATCAAGGTTGTTGCCTCTGGCTCCTTTTCAAATGAGAAAGTAAGAGATGGCAAAGAAAAAGTAACTGATAATGGCATCGAGGTAGAGGATGCCAAACAAGAACAAGTAGGAGATGATGCAAAAATAGATTGCAGTGAAAAGGCAGATGGCATCGAGGCAAAGATGCCAAACAAGAACATCTTCAAGATATGTTACATGGGGAAAAAATATACAAATGTGAAAAGGCAGAGGATGCCAAAGAAGAACATCTTCAAGATGATGGTAGAGTTGGAGATGTTGAAAAAAGTGATGGGAGTGAAAAGGCAGAGGATGCCAAAGAAGAACATCTTCAAGATGATGGTAGAGTTGGAGATGTTGAAAAAAGTGATGGGAGTGAAAAGGCAGAGGATGCCAAAGAAGAACATCTTCAAGATGATGGTAGAGTTGGAGATGTTGAAAAAAGTGATGGAAGTGAAAAGGCAGAGGATGCCAAAGAAGAACATCTTCAAGATGATGGTAGAGTTGGAGATGTTGAAAAAAGTGATGGGAGTGAAAAGGCAGAGGATGCCAAAGAAGAACATCTTCAAGATGATGGTAGAGTTGGAGATGTTGAAAAAATTGATGGGAGTGAAAAGGCAGAAGATGCCAAAGAAGAAAAAGGAGATAATGATCCCAAAGCATGCCTTCAGGCAGAGGATGCCACTCCCGCATATGAAAGCAATGTCTGCATTAAGGATGCCGCTGCAGCAGATGAAACTAATGTATGCATTAAGGATCCCATTACGGCATTGATAACCAACGTCTGCATGGAGACAGTTGCTTCGACTGCTGAAGATGGCAAAGGCTCAGTGATTGACACTGAAATCATTGAAGAAAGAGGAAGAGGAAGAGGAAGAGGAAGAGGAAGGAAGAGGAAGAGGGAGAGGAAAAGGAAACTCCCAGCCAGTTAATATCATTGAACCATCAGTGGATTCAGTCCACCCAACTACATCTCAAATCGAAATATACGAAAGCTCCAGAAATCTTCGCCAGACCAACAAGCTAACAACAAGGAGGAGTGAAAGGTTAAGCAAATCGACTGCGCTTCCTGTTGTACCTAGCAACAACGCAAAACCAGTGGCCCAGAAATCTGCTTACGAAATTGTATTTGGAGATGTTGACAAAACACTGGTGGACAAGATGAACGTATTAGAGCCGATGAGTAAGTACACACAGCATATAAGATCATCTATTTTATCTTGCAGTCTAACTTGAATGTTGATTTTCTTCGACAGAACAAATATTTATCCATTTGGAGGGAAAACAACGGCCCGTGAATTCTTCAACTTACTTTTGAAGCCTAGGGAATGGTTACACGATATGGTAAGTACATTCTTCCTCGTCAACAGTGGATCTGGCAAAAGTGTTTATTTCATGTTTAGCTGACAGACCGTTGTTGTTGTGTGTCTAGTAGACTCTGCTTTGGTGCCTAACATTTGTCCTTCTTTTATTATCAGCACCTTGACGCAGCACTGAACTTGTATAGACTAAGGCTAAAGAGAAATCCTAGTTCTTTCAAGAGTCCGCGGATTGCTATATTGGATGCAGCATTTCAAATGCTTTGGAAGAATAGGTACAAGGACTGGCTTGAGCTTGAAAGATGGCCTGGTGGTACTTACGAGAATGTACACGGTAGCTTCCAGCTTATGCCGCAACAAATTTGGCCTGGGGCAAAGACGTTGATACGTTATACTTCGTTCTACACGTGAGCTCGAATCATTGGTTGGGACGGTCATATATTGGTTGACCGGGTTGTCTACATATATGATTCCTTAAATACTCCAGAATCAGATATTGTGGCAGCGGCGAGGGCTTTTGCTGAAATGGTTCCTGCCGCAATTCATATGTTCTTTCCTCAAGACTACGATCAAGCAGCTTTTACAATCACAATTGTAAAAGACGTTCCCAAAATGCGTCCACTAGTAGGTGATTGTGGAGTATACGCACTCAAATACATTGAGTGTCACATGTTAGGATTGCCGCTATCAGCAAGAGAACTGTGTAATGCCAAAATGATGACCTGGAGGACGAAGCTCGCTGCGGAGGTGTTGGATGAGACATCTTCGTATACCGATCAACGCATGTGTGATGAGTCAATTATTGCAAGTATCTACGATCCCTACGACGTTCAAATTTAATTGCATGGTTAGTAAATATATGTATATAGTAAATAGGGAGATTTGTTCTAGTAAATATTACATTAACCAAACTCTGCGGCGTACAAGCAGAATTTAAGTTTTTCCTTCCTTAGTAGAAGAGAACTTATTCTGCTTATTCTTCGTTTACACGCATCATCATAAACTACGCTGATAGATTGTAAACCGAGAATACGCAGCACCTGCTCATACTCTGCATCTGCTTTGCTTACACTCAGCATAAACATGGGCAGAATAAGTTCTCTTCTACTAAGGATGAAAACATAAACTCTGCGGCGTACAAGCAGAATTTAAGTTTTTCCTTCCTTAGTAGAAGAGAACTTATTCTGCCCATGTTTGTGCTGAGTGTAAGCAAAGCAGATGCAGAGTTTCATTGAAGTTGGAATATCTAGCGTCATCACTCTTGTAATTAATTTTAAGTGGATTTCGTCAACCACTCTTGTATTTATGAAGTGGGTCCACTCTTGTATTTCGTAACTCGGTCCACTCTTGTATTTATGACGTGGGTTATCTTCAACACTTCTTCTTTATTTGCAGAGCACATATAGCCGACTTTTAATGGAGCCATCTGTAGCCTCTGTCTTCAATCCGATGAACGATAATGAATCTTCGCGAGTTCAACAACTGTATTTGAACGATCCGGATTGAAGATTCCTTCAGTTTTACTAATGAACCATAATCCCGAGATGTTTTCAGCAATCCACGGAGTTCATAACTAAGGTAAAGGTGTTGCATGTTTTTCAAGAGTTTTCCATTGCTGTTCCTTATGTATCTATAATTTATTTTATGCAGCTTAACGAGAAGTACCGGCGAGCAATCAAGACTCACGAGAAAATCTTGAAGAAACAGGCTAAACTTCACAAGAAACAGAAGAGAATCGAGAAGATTATAAAACGCTCGAGGCCCATCCTTCAGAATGGGAACAGCTTGGATTTGACAAAATATCCCCTATCCCGGAAATTATCCGCCAGGTATTTCACAATGATCAAGACGAATAAGAACATGTACCAGTTTTTGCTCGAATTTTTTTGTAATAAATTTAGAAAAGGAATATGAAGAATCATCCCATTTTCCAGCAGAGAAGTTGATGTTTATTATAAATGCAGAGTTGATGTCAAAAAAAAAAAAAAATTATAAATGCAGAGAAGAAGAAGTAGTAAACGCAGACCTAGGTCCAAAATCTGCCTAAAATATGCTCCATACCTAGGTCCTCTGCTTCGCATACTTTTTCGGTACTCTGCTTCTATATTTGAGTCTATTTGTACTCTGCACCCAAATCTGGCCGTAGTTTGCATCCAAAAGGAGATGTAGTTTGAAAGTTTTGAATACACACAGAAACACAAGTCGAAGAAAAGAGTACAAACAACAAATCCAAGAAAAGATAAACAACATCAAATAAACTAAATGTTGTTGAAATTTTAAGAAAAGTAAAATAATTAGGATAACAAGAGTTCTACATAACTTTAGTCCTCCATAAACGAAAGACCAAGTTTTAACCAATCAATACGAGGAACTGTAATTCCTCTCAGCTCCTCCTCAGCAATCATTTCTTTCTCTGCTAACTGCTGCCGCCTAGCATCCATGACCACTTGTTCTTCATGCATCATCTTCTCCAACATAGAGCGTTTACCGGCAATTCTTTCCAACTTGAGTTTGACGCGGTGAGCTTCGTCCTTCGCTCTCATTTGAGATCGCACCAGCAGAAGAATTGCCCTCAGGCGATCCTTTCCTTCCTTTTCCACCTCCATAACTGCATCATTCCGCTTCTCTTCTGCTTCCAACTCCAGGTCTGACATTGGTGCTTTTCTTTTCTTCGAATGATCTGCGGCCATGATGTCTTGAATATGTGCCTGTAAAAGAGTAAAATGCAGAGAATGTGTTGAGGGTTCTTCTTTCTTTTATAGACGAGAGGGATAAAGCAAAACCACGTACGTCAGTTTTTTTCGCTTAGCTGTCATTTCAACGGTCCACCTTCCCATCATTTCAGCGGTCCACCTTCCCATCATTTAACCCGTTATTTCGTAGAGTATATGCAGAGAAGGTGCCTAAGCAGAGTACTATTAAATTTATTGCAGAATATAAACAGAGTAGTCGCAATCACTGCCATTCCTTACTTAACGTGTTCTATCATGTATGATCGACACGTGGCGTATGTCGTATTGTAGTAGAACAATTAATAATGTACCTTGTTTCTCGTGTTCAATAATGCGATGATCGACACGTGGCCCTTGGAATGGAGCAGCATCATCTCAGAGGCGTCCAGTAATAGCTGCAGAGAATGACTAATTAGGGCTTCCATACCGATACGGTTTCCCTTCAACGAGTATAAAAGATCTCTTCTTTATTTGGGTGTAAAAACTAAGATAATTTATCCTTTCCTCCATCAGTCTCAAACAAACAAAACAAAGATAATCCAAAAGCTACAGAACGCAAGCGTATCTTTTATTCTTCTTTTCTACCCATCAGTCTCACCAATCTTCTTTGAATCCGATGTCTGCCTTTTCCTCATCTTCTTCTTCCTCTGGCGGGAGCGAACCCAACAGTGTGATTCCTGCTCTGCCAAGGAATTCGGATTGGTTCAAATATCCAGAGGTACAAGATGTGCCCGGGATTCCTCCGGTAGGCTATATCACCGTCTATTGGTCTTCCTTTCGGGCAGGTTTCCGCCATCGCCTGTCTTTTTTGATGATGGAGTTTTGTAAAGAACTTCGGATTGCACCCAGCCAGTTTAATGCCCGCTCATGGGGGTTGATAAACGCCCTCCAAATACTGTCGGACTTATCTGGAATCACTGTTTCCAGTGCTATGATTTTTGGGGCTTTTGAGGTTAGGAGTATAGACCCCTGGTCTAATAGATATGAACTTGTTCTTCGTGATGGTTGCAGATCTCCAGTTGAACTTCCCCTCCAAATTGAGGGTGGTGATGATGACAAGATTCACTACTTCTTTGTTCGTCATTCCGGTCCTGACGGACTTCCCGCTTGTGGTCTGATTCAGGTAATTTCCATCTTACAAAAAATTCATTAGACTCTGGCGAATTGATCAAGCTAACTCTTTTAACATGCGTTTTCTCTCTGTTGCGCTTCATCAGTTCTAACAAAGCAGAACCGTCGCACATATCCCGATTTTCCTAATGCCCTTTTTTTTATTCCACTCCCTTACCGGCGCCCTGAGTTTCTTCTCTCCGACGCCGCAGTTGACGGGAGTTCTCTTCGGGCGGATATCGACGAAGCAGAGGTCCGTCCAGGTAGCCTGGATCGCCTTAGGCTTACTTGGCAAAACGTGTATCCGTCTCGCATCACTAATGTTCATTGTCCTCGTTGCGAGGAGTTGGAGTTGGAGGGAGAAGCCCTACGTGCTAAAATATGTGGTTTGGAGACTCGGCTTCGGAATGTGGAGAGGGCTGTGGATTCGGTTAGGGTTGTGGCAACAACTTTGACCCAGCAGTCAAGGTTCTTGGATCGTATAAGTCGCGAGTTTGGATCGGCCGACGTTGGCTGCGATGTTCCTGGGAGTTCTAGAGGGATGAAGCGCGACCGTTCCCCGGACACTTCGTAGAATATCACCTGTTTTTTATCTATTTAGTTTTGTAATTGTCACATTTATCTATTTAGTTTTGCTATTGATCTTCCGTTGGTTTGCTATTGATCTGCCATTGGTTTGCTATTGATCTGCCA
Organism: Pseudoturritis turrita; assembly: GCA_900406555.1. Lineage (NCBI taxonomy): Eukaryota > Viridiplantae > Streptophyta > Magnoliopsida > Brassicales > Brassicaceae > Pseudoturritis > Pseudoturritis turrita. The sequence goes on from OVBL01000683.1 coordinate 306,588, forward strand.
TTGGTTTGCGACTAAATAATGATGATGTGGCGAGATATGCCAAATGGATAAAAATGTTATTAACACTACACCTATACATTGTCCTTTGATTCTTCTGTTATATAACAAATGCGTGCTTTTTTACCGTTTATTTTCGGCGTATCAGCACGTATTTGCCACGAGATTGATAATGTTTAAAAATACAAAGATATTTGAATTTTCAATTTTCCCCCTAAACCGTAGAATTCAAATAGACTTTTCCCAGCCTCTTCTGTAAAATGCTAAGTAAAAGCAAACTCACCACATAAATCTCAGTTTATGCAGCATATTTTTACTGCAAGTTAAATCAAATATAACATCTACTGCAACTCAACTTTGATACTAGATGCTACCATTCGGACCATCAGCTATAGAGCGTCAGCAAAATGGGCCCCAGAAAAGGAGTACGCAGATTAAAAATAATGTCTGCGATTATCGACAAGTCCTAGACAGAGTAAGAGCAGTATATGAAGTTTGCTCGTACTCTGCTGTCTTGAAGTTTGAATGTTATACTATAATTTTCTACTAATTCAATAAGTTTATTGGGTTGCTGCTAAAAACTTATTTATAAAAGTAGTTCTACGTCGAATCAAAAGTAATTGGCGCAACCCGATCTTGCCATTGATGGCTGCAGAGTATGGCCGTATACGAGTGCATGATGTGATGTGAGTTGATATTGCTTTGAGTCTTAACATTTTTAATGGAACCGTGAAAAGTAAGTTTCATTTTTACTATATATTCACAATCGTAAATGTTTTTGAGACAATAAAAATACTAGTGGTTTTTGGGAAGTTTAATATAAGGTTAGGATAAATGCAGAGACAAAGCAGTACTACGCGTAGAGAATTAGCAGCGTCTGTTCGTACTCTGTAGTAGGGAAGTTTGAAATATTTTCCTATAACTTATCTAAAATATTATTTCGGAATAACGGTAATTATACGTTATTGTTTGTTTTACCAATTAAATGCAGAGTAAGTAAATGCATGACACTGGGCATTCTAACAAACGGTTGTTAATGTTATGGTACATTCAGCTATGATCTGCGTAAAATGTGCCGTAATCTGCTTTACACCATATTTGCATAACATTTGCAGTGAACATAAAAGAATACGCAAAATAAAAATAGAGGTATGTTCTTCTTCTTCTGTCGTAGGCAGAGTAAGAGCAAAGTAAATACTAACATTATTTAATAAGTAGATTATAAATAGAGAAAGAGCAGAGAAAGAGCAGAGAAAGCGCAGTATATTAGTTTCTCGTACTCTGCTGTGGTGAAGTTTGAAATATTATACTATAACTTTTCGAAATATCTCCAATGAACAATTCAATAAGTTTATTGAGTTGCGTCTAAAAAGTTATTTTTAAAATTAGTACTACGTCGAATCAAAAGTTATTGTCGTATCAATTAAAGAAGTCCGCTCTTCCTCTGCTAGAGTGTCCATCAATATGGGCCCCATAATAAAGAATCGTAGAAACTAGCAAATAAGTCCCCTTTTACCAATTAAATGCAGAGTAAGTTAATGCATGACACTGCGCATTCTAACAATTACGGCAATGCCTTGTTTCTCGTATTGCATCATGCGATTATCGACACGTGGCTCTTTAACATTTTTTGGAACCGTAAAAAGTCAGTTTTGATTATTTACCGTTCTTCAATCCAATCGTTTCTTCAAAACTTCTCAGGCTCCAACACTTTTCTCCAAACATTTCAGGCTCAAAACTTTTCTTCCAAACTTTTCTCTAAAACTTACAGTCTAAAGAAATGGCTCATTTAGATATGGTTCTAGACTTATCACTCATGAAGAATGGTGGAAGAATCTTGGTTCAAGTCGTAAGAGAATTTGGAGAGCACTATGCACGCTTTCAACCTGAAAGACACTTGCTTCTCGCTGATTATCACGCCGTAAGAAATGCATGCTTTGATGTCCTTATGTGGTCTCTTAGGAATACATGATTTTGTTTAATTTTTAGAGGAATAGATACAATCCTTGGTTTTATGGTTTAGGGTGTTCGGATCTCTGCAACCATTCGAAATCATCTGTTGTCAAAGTTTGAAGACGTGGCTGAAGGGGAATGGTATTTGATTAGGGATTTTGAAGTGACGACGAGGCCGGGTCAGTGGAAACTAACACACCATGAGTTCCATATCTTCTTCCATGAAGAATCGATCATTAAAAAGGTAGCACGAATCTGTGGTAATCATATGGTGTCGTTATCTCCATTTCGCAGAGTTCTAAACGGCTCATTGCATAAGAAGATTAGTGTTGGTAAGTATTGATGGAATATTAGTTGTTTGATTTCCATTTCACGTCAGATTTCTTAATCTATATTCATGTTGCTATATAACACAGTTGATTTGCTTGGTGCTATTGTGAAAGTCAAGAAATTAGAAATTTATCAAGGCTTCACAGATGACGTTTACGTTGTCCCTGGTCACAAAGTTCTACACTTCACATTGAGGAATTTCAGGTAAGTTAATTATGTTTATAGTTTAGGATGTCTTTGTGAGCTGCAGCTTTGTCTCGCCTTTCCACAAACCACCTTGACAACAACTTTCTAATAGCCTCCACGAAATGTTTAACAGGAAATGATCTGTCTTCCTTAAGCGCGGCATTAATGGATTCTGCAATGTTGCTCGTCATTATACCAAATCTATCTCCTGGAAAATGTGCACAAGCCCATAATCGAAATTCCGCCTCTTCCAAGTAAACTGCTAATTCACTATTCTGACGACGAATCACACCAAACAATTTTTCAAAATCTACCAGTCGATATGCATATGCAGCACGACACACCAAACTGAGCATTGCGTTCTTTTTGAACTTTAAGATGAGGTTATTTTTGAGGTGATAGTAACATACTCCCCTATCAGCTGCGGGGAAAACCTTCTCAATGGCCTTTGCGATTGATGGATGACGGTCAGAAATAATGGCCAAATTTTTATCATCAAGTATCACACCACGCAAATGTGTAAAAAACCATTCCATGAAGCATCATTCTCTGAGTCTACAATCCAAAAGCTATAGGAAATATACTCGAATCTGCATCTTGACCTGCAGCTACCAGCATAACACCTCTGTACTTTCCAGTTAGATGTGCTCCATCTACCACAACAACCCTCCTCAAGAACTCAAATCCTTTGATGGAAGCACCAAAAGCAATGAACAAATACTTAAACCTTTGTTGAGCATCACGTTCAAGCTTTGTAATCGTACCTGGATTGGCCTGCTCTATTTTGTATAGATAGGAAGGTAAGTCTAGTAACCCCTCTCAAAAGTGCCTCTGACCAGCTCTCGTGCATATGCCAACGCTTTATGCACCTTCGTATAGTCTATGTCAAGACAATGTAGTGACTTAATACAGTTCATTACATGCTTAGGCGTGATTCCTTTAAGATCATTACCACCACTAAACCTATCAACATACATCTTTCCAATAAATTTTGCATTACCTGTCGTTGACGAGAATACCTACAGACAGCAGAGCATGTATGAGCTTCTTTATATATCCGAACGAGAAATTCTGGAGATTCAGATGAAACTGACAGAGTCGACGCACGAATCCTCCAAGAACAATTAGGAACAAACATTTCGCGATAAATAGTTTCTTCCTCGACGTGGCAATTTTGAAATCAAACTTCTCGATGACTGCAATCTTGCGTAATTGCATAATTAATGCTTCCTTGTTATCAAATATTTCGCCAACCTTAATGGATCCAGATTTCTTCATTTGTAATGGCTTCATAGGCGTCTCATCGAATATATCGCAGAATAAAGGCGGCATCTGCTGTTTCTTCGCATACTATCGGCAGTCTCTGCTGTTGTTCGGTGGTGGCATCATATGCTCGTCTTTAACATTACCAACATCATCAAAATCCACACCACCATCCTCTTTGACATCACAAGCTTCATCTTTAACCCGCAGCTTCTGCTTTAATTCCATCGTTTCTTTTCTATGACACGCAAAGCTGGATAACCTCTTTTTCCGCCATTGTGATCAAGTTTGCAAGTTGCCTATCGTTATTCAAGAAGATAGGAGGTGTGTCTCTAGGCATTTTCTCCATGATATGTGTAGGCAACTTATAAGAAATCTCGACTGCATTCATCTGCGTTTCCAAGTTGTAATCTTCACAAACAATGCGGAGAAATTCTTCATACTTGATTTTGGTCTTCAACCGCAAACAACTTGCTTCCTTTGCTTGAATCAACGTCGAAAATCCCAACCCATTTTTACCTTCCATTGTCCAAAAACAGTCAACAAATGCAACATTATCTGCAAAAAAAGAGAATGTTCAAAAGATCTGCAACACACTATCTTAGAAGATTTTTCGCAGAGCTCTACACTTTGGAAGGGTCTTTTAGAAATAGCTCTGCCAAAGACGTACTAGAGCTCTAGACGCAGTTTAGAAGATGGTGGTTTAGATAACTAGTGTAATGTTTTGAAGTATTACCTGTTTTCGTTCTTCCCGAAAATATGCTCGCCTTCAACCCCTAGAATATCTTTAGATGTAAACGAAGATCGTCTTTCCGAAGAATGTACGTACTTTCGTTCAAAATCGAAGTCTGTTAACAATCTTATACTCGGATTTCGCTTCCGTCTCTTTGAAAAAGATGAAATCTCCCTTTGAGGGTGAAATCGAAATAGTAGATCTAGGTTAAAGATGGAGAGGTTGAAAAGGTTTATAGCAAACTCAAAAAAGTAAGAAGTATGGCATTCTTGTTATTATTGTGAAAAGAGAGGAGTACTTCAAAATCTGACTGTTTATACAATTTAGTTACGTTGCAAATGTCAAGCCATGCCCTGCGAACAATATGCTACAGTGGGTCGAGTAATATCTGCCTTATGTCTACAAAAAAGCACACACAACATCTGCTTTAAGTCTACAAAAAAAGCACACACAATATCTGCCTTAAGGCTACCACAACTGACACACTATATCTGCCTTAAGGCTACACAGTTAGCAGAGGTTAAGAAGAGTCTGTCCAGCCTTAGCCTTAAGGCTACACAATCAACACACTATATCTGCCTTAAGACTACAGAATTAGCATAGTTTTAAGCAGCGTCTATCCAGCTTTAGCCTTAAGGCTACACAATTCACACACTATATCTGCTTAAGGCTACATAATTAGCAGAGTTTGTCCAGCCTTAGCCTTAAGGCTACACAATTCACGCAGACTCTGCCAAGCGTAAGGGTATTTTAGACATTTTCAAAAAAGTGTACTAGTTCTACAATTTTCCCTACGAAGGTACCCCGCCTGGACATTAAAGTTAGAAAACGCACCATATCAGCAACTGTCCCTTCAATAAAAGCAATTCTCTCCCAATGACATCCAGTGATACCAACTCAGCCATTGCCCCTTCTCATACTCCACCCTTGATGCAATAGATGAAAAAATTGAGTCCCAGTGTATCGTTGTCCGTCTAATGCGTACGTGGGAAGCTCGTGATTTTAAACAAACAATGTTTTGCTCAGCGTCGACTGCTTGCTTGTCGATGAGAAGGTATAGTTAATTACTTGCACCCAAATTTAATTTTTTGCCACTGTACTTCAGACATGGCTAATGTATTCTTCATTTTTTCGTTATGTAGAATACATCAATACAAGCATCTATCACCCCGTCGACTACACAAGTTTAGGAATAAGCTTAAAGAGGGGAACATTTTCTCAACAACCGCATTTGATGTCAAGCAAAACCTTAACTGCTACCGGTTAACTGATAATCCCTACAAAATCTACTTCAATGACCATATCGATGTGGAAGATGTCAATGGTGAGCAATACGCCATTCCCCATGAGTATTTCCGTATCCGGCCGTTTAAAGATGTTGAAATGATGGTAGACAAAGGATAGAACTTACCAGGTACTGAACTGGAAAAATCTTATTACTATATTTCATATGGTTCCACATTGCTAACTATGCCTCTTCTTTGTTACATGTAGATGTTATTGCACAAGTATCATGCATTCGGACTTCAAAGAAGGTGGACGAGACGAAAACTCCTCCTAGGACTTCGTTAAATCTTATTCTTACATGTACTTTTGACAGGTAAATAGCGACATACCTTTCTATATACTATTTTCCTTACTCTTTAACTCATATTACAATTAGATTTTTCTGATATTGTCTGTAGTTGTGAGACCGCTTATATATCTGTATGGGAAAAACTCGCACGCCAGATTAGCGAAGAACTTGTGCAACTAAAAGAAGTACCTCTTCTTGTCATTGTAACCGGTGTTAACCCAAGAACTATTGGTGGTAAGTAAGATATATTATTTACAACCATTTTTCTCCAATTCTTTATGTAGCCAGAAGAAAAAAATTATATGCATTTGACAGTCTCAATATATTACCTTTTGTTGTCGACCATTATAAATTTTAATTAATAAGTGGAAAGATCTATCTTAGTACTTAGCCTACTCATTTTGATGTGTGTATGAGGGAATCAATGAAATGTATTTTAGAAAATTTAAAATTTAAGATCAAGTAAGATGTAAGTAGGAAATTAAAATGTTATACTTAGTATTGGAACTTTGGCATATTGCATGCTTACTGCTGTTTAATTGATATTGTAAGGCCATTTATATCTCAACGCTACCGCCTCGACTCGGTTTTTCTTCAACGTGGACCACATGATCACTCAAGACTTTCGTAAAAGGTACTGATATGAACCCATAGCCTTTCATAAACCTCATTCTACATGAATTTTATTATGCCTAAAGGTGATTTTCCCCTCTACAATTTCAGTACATATTATCAAAAAAGTCTTGTCCCTACAAGTGTCGATGGAAATGGTGAGTCCATTCCTTCTGATATTTAAAGTATTGGGAAAATTTTGGCTTTCGTCAATGACAAAGGAGGCAACGCGAAGATGTTCTGGTGTAAGGCGAAGGTGGTCGATGTGATATTAAGCAGTGGGTGGTTCTACATAGCATGCACTGGCTGCTCCACAAAAATGACTAGAATCGGAGGGAAAATCAGTTGTGAAACTTGTCGTACTGTTCAAGCCATTGTGGTACTTCGGTATGTACCACAATGCCATATTTTTATTATTACAAACATGTTGTTCATTTTAATCAGGTCCATTACCATAACTCTTGATTCTACTTTTCATCCACCTCTTAACCATACATCAACTTATTTCATAGGTACCGGATTGAAGTTATCGTGGAAGACGACAATGATACTTCCACATTTGTTATATTCGAAAAAGCTGCTGAAAAGTTGTTGAAAACAACTGCATCTGACCTTGCTGCGAAGAATGTAACAGTTTCACAATTTTCAAAGCTTCGTCCTTCCCTTACGTAATACTAAGCAATTAAATTCTTATGAAACAAGATGTAGCAGAGAACGATGATTCAGGAGATATAGTCCCCCAGGCTATTCAATACATTGTTGGAAGAGTTTTATATTTTATGTCAAAGTGGCAAAGTATAATTTCACTGCTAAGCACCAGAGTTTTTCAGTTTCTGAAATAGCATTGCCTTCGAGTATTGTGACAAAAAAGTTAGATTAATCAGCCTTTCTCCCTGACTTATATTTTTTCCCGCAGTGTTTTGGGTATCAATATTCATACGCTTTATTTTGTAGCGGAGCGAGACATGTGAATCCAGTCAAAACAAATCTACAAAGGTAACCATCGCTGTGCCAAGTAATGCAAAATTGGTAATGAAATCAAACTCGGAATGTCATGAGTCTAAGAAACCGCGCACGGCTAGGTGCAACTAAACTTTCTATGAATTGTTCTCTTTTATATTACACATTTTAACCTCTTCAACAAAATCTCATTTCCTTATTGATCATTTTCAACAGGAAAAACAAAGCGCATGTTGTTCTCGACGACTCCGAAGAGTAGACATTGAGTAACCCGTACTCGAATCGTCAATTGGAAGATGATTCCTAGAATGCTTACTTACGATGGAGGGTTTCAACTTATTTTCTATTATTTAAACTTTCAATGTCTTTCCTTTTTCCTCTTATACTATATGGATTTTTCCTACACTTCAGTTGATTCTGATTATGTTTTTATATTTTCCATACTACTACAACTCTTAAATGACATTATAATATTGGCCTACTCCTGAACCAAATTAATCTACAACTGATGTATATCACACTTTAAATTCGTTAACTGCACACACAATCACCTTAAAACTCATCATAATTCCATTATATCATATTCATTTTATCAATTTCAGATTCAGTTGGATATATTTTATTAATTTCGAATATATGATTGAGCTTATCTTCGGCATAAATCCCTAATTATATGCTTTAATCAATTCAAATTCAAACAAACCCAAAATTAACAGCTATTTGAAAAATACACACGCAAACGTTAAACTTCAAAATGAATACAATTATGAACTACCATTTAAATCTCAAAGTAAATGCTTGATTACCATTCTTTTGCCCAAAATTATCTGCTCTTTATTAAAACCACTTTAATTTCTAAATCACAAATTAAAAAAAAAACAAAAACATTACTTGAAATTACAATTAATTCTCAACTCGCATTTATATTCAGTAATATTTTCAGAATAATTGTCAAATAACTTCTGATTTCAAATGTTTTCAAACATCCAAATCCCAAAACGTTTACAATCATGCCAAAGTAAATGCATGATTACCATTCTTTCACCCAAAACAAATCTCTAATTATCCGCTATTTATTAAAACCACTTTAATTTCTAAATCACAATCAATTCTCAATTCGCATCATATAGTAAATTTTCAGAATAATTATCAAACAACTTCTAATCTCGAATGTTTTCAAACATCCAAATCCCAAAACGTTTACAATCATCTATATAGCTATACCATTTTGACATCATACCGATTCTTTACAAAAACCTATATACAGATCATATTAGATCCCATTTGACATCATACTTATT